>OZ016505.1:20280722-20699261 GCA_963966595.1 Physocephala rufipes | reverse complement strand
ATATATATATATATATATATATATATATATATATATATATATATATATATATATATATATATATATATATATATATATATATATATATATATATATATATATATATATATATATATATATATATATATATATATATATATATATATATATATATATATATATATATATATATATATATATATATATATATATATATATATATATATATATATATATATATATATATATATATATATATATATATATATATATATATATATATATATATATATATATAATATATATATATATATATATATATATATATATATATATATATATATATATATATATATATATATATATATATATATATATATATATATATATATATATATATATATATATATATATATATATATATATATATATATATATATATATATATATATATATATATATATATATATATATATATATATATATATATATATATATATATATATATATATATATATATATATATATATATATATATATATATATATATATATATATATATATATATATATATATATATATATATATATATATATATATATATATATATATATATATATATATATATATATATATATATATATATATATATATATATATATATATATATATATATATATATATATATATATATATATATATATATATATATATATATATATATATATATATATATATATATATATATATATATATATATATATATATATATATATATATATATATATATATATATATATATATATATATATATATATATATATATATATTATATATATATATATATTATATATATATATATATATATATATATATATATATATATATATATATATATATATATATATATATATATATATATATATATATATATATATATATATATATATATATATATATATATATATATATATATATATATATATATATATATATATATATATATATATATATATATATATATATATATATATATATATATATATATATATATATATATATATATATATATATATATATATATATAATATATATATATATATATATATATATATATATATATATATATATATATATATATATATATATATATATATATATATATATATATATATATATATATATATATATATATATATATATATATATATATATATATATATATATATATATATATATATATATATATATATATACATATATATATATATATATATATATATATATATATATATATATATATATATATATATATATATATATATACATATATATATATCAATGGTTCCCAACGTTAAACAGGCCGCGGACCACTAGAAAAAGAATGTAGTCATCGAGGACCACCACCATCACCGCCGTTCAAAATACGATTAAAATGAAAAATGAGTGTTATATATATTATAATAAAACTTTATTATAAAACTTTATATTATAATAATACTTTATATTTAATGCGATTTTTGTGCTTGCATTCTCTTTACTAGCTGCGATATCCTTGGATTTATGTTACTTAGTGCTACGCGCATGTCGTCGCTTATGTCCAACCGATTCCTTTGTTTATTTTTCATCAATAGCAAACAGGAAAATCCCTGTTCGCACAAAAAGGTTGTCGAAAACAAAACCAGATAACGAATGGCAATTTTATGAAGGTTAGGGTACGAAATCGCCTTTTTACACCAGAACTCTTCAAAGTTCATGCCGGATTCAAATGCATCCTTACAGATGCTGTCATTTTGCAATTCGATTACCTCTTCCTGGATGTCATTAGGAAGGTCCCAGGCTTTTACATTAAAGGGGTTTCGAATCATTCTTCGGACCGTTTCTATTTCAACTCTGTCGCACTCCGGAAAGTAACGGATAAATTCGGCTTTCAGTGTCTGCAGATGGTGCAGAACATTTCGATGAACTTCTGCTGAGATACCATCGTTGTCTCAGTGTTGGAAACGCCGAATAGTTCATTTCCTTAACCTTATTATTCCATAGTTCTATTTTACGAATGAAGGCGCGAATTTTATCTTCAAACACGAACATGTTTACCGTGCCCTCTAACTTTGCATGTCCAGAACCTTGCAACTGCAAATTTAAATTATTTAAATGTGCGAAAATATCCACAAGGTAAGCCAGCTGCATTCCGAATTTCGAGTCATATATGTGCTCCAACAAATCGTCCATTTTTGTGTCAATAAAAAATACCTTAAGCTCTTCCTTAAGCTCATACAATCGTTTGAGCATGTTTCCTTTTGAGAGCCAACGAACTTCTGTATGAAAGAGCAGGGTCTTATGCTCGGAGTCTAAATCCGCACAGAGTTTTTTAAAAACACGCGTATTAAGGGCACTCTTTTTCACGGCATTCACCATCTTTATAGTAACTTTTAAAACGTTGGCCAAATCTTCCGGCAACGTTTTGGAGGCTAACGCTTGGCGATGTAGGATGCAGTGACTCGTTAACGTCGAGCTGTTTTTCTCTTTTATTAACGTTGCTAAACCCGAGCGTGATCCTAACATCACTGGGGCTCCATCTGTACAAAAACCGGCGAGCTTTTCCCACATAATTTGATTTTTCTGGAAATAATCGCTGATTATTCGCAAAACATCGGTTCCTTTCGAGGTAGTTTCCAATTCTCGTGACAGTAATAATTCTTCTTTGATTGTGTTGTCTTGGTCTAAAAATCGGACAAAGACGAGCAATTGGCAGCATTGTGATACATCGGTACTTTCATCACACTGCAGAGCGAAATACGGTGAATTTTTTATTTTAGTCATAAGTTGGTCTTCGATGTCATGCGACATCTTTTCAATGCGCACTTTCACGGTGTTATTTGACAGAGGAATTTCCTGTATTTTCTTTCTGGCTTCCTCGCCTAAAACTTCTCCCACAGCTTTGAGCAAACATGGCTTTACCAACATTTCACCAATCGTGTGTGGTTTCTTTGATTTGGCAATGAATTGTGAAATTTCGAACGATGCCGACAATGATTTCTCAGATGTCGTGTACGTTGTTCGGAGCTTCAATCTCTTCAAATACTCTAATTTTCTTTCGAAGAATTCAGGCGGCCGATCACACAAGTTTGTATGCACGGTTTTTAAGTGACGTTCCAGCTTTGCAGGTTTTAATGCATCGTTGCTAAGAACAATTGCACATATCACACATTGGGGTCTCGTTTCCTTGTTGATTTCAATTGCGGTGAATCCAAACTTTATATAACCACAATCGTATTTTCTCTTTGACGCCATTTCTAATTAGATTTTTTATTAGATTGAAATTAAAATTGAAATTGTCTTGAACGCTGTCATTTGTAACCGTTTAACTGACATATGTCACAATAGCGTTTCTTTTGTTCACTGCGTAAAGGCCATTTCACACCAAGTTAGTTACGTGAAGTGGAATAGTCAATTCAAGGATTGCATCTACCAAATCTGACACTCTAGGTAATAAACACAATACTATCAAAATTACGATAATAAATAAATCCGTCTTGAGAAATTTTGTAATTTTGTGACCATTTTGGTGAACGTCTTCACGGACCACTGATTAGGCTCTCGCGGACCACTGGTGGTCCGCGGACCACTGGTTGGGAACCATTGATATATATATATATATATATATATATATATATATATATATATATATATATATATATATATATATATATATATATATATATATATATATATATATATATATATATATATATATATATATATATATATATATATATATATATATATATATATATATATATATATATATATATATATATATATATATATATATATATATATATATATATATATATATATATATATATATATATATATATATATATATATATATATATATATATATATATATATATATATATATATATATATATATATATATATATATATATATATATATATATACATATATATATATATATATATATATATATATATATATATATATATATATATATATATATATATATATATATATATATATATATATATATTATATATATATATATATATATATATATATATATATATATATATATATATATATATATATATATATATATATATATATATATATATATATATATATATATATATATATATATATATATATATATATATATATATATATATATAAGCAAAAATTATATGTCTCCGCGATTAAAAATCTTATAAGAGAAATTTACCTTATAAAAAATACTTACCGTAGAATTTATTAATTTATATTAAAAAAATTAAAATTCTCTTCGAAAAACAAAGACACTCTTCTATCAGTAAACCTTACGAATTTGTTCTCTTTGAACAACCAGAATATCTCCACGCCCACAAACCCACCAGTAAAAGAAAAAGAACGATGATTTTCAATTTGGATAATTCGCTTTCAGTAACTTCTTATCTCATAGAAAAGTTTCAAAAAAAAAATTATCAATTTGATAACACCAACAACAACAACGATAATAACAATAACTTATTTAAAACTCCTGTAATATTTTCCTTTGCTTTGCCTAACCAAATCAAGAGTTAATAATTTTGTTTCTGAGAAATTGTTTAGAGATATAATAAAGCGAACAAACATATAATTATGATAAGAGGGAGTATCTGCTACGCGTGTAAAATATCACGAGATAAACTAGAATTACATTAATTAATAATTAAATTCAAATTTGTTTGCTTGTTAACATCAAGATAATGATAAAGATAATAATAATGATAATGATAATAATAATGATATTGATATCGACAATATTGAAAATAATTATTAAGAAATAATTGAAAAGAAAACGATAAAATTTTAGTGGTGGCAACATCATAATAATGATGTTGGTTATGGTGACGACGAAGGGAATTGCGATGACTTTCTTCGATAATGTTGATAACAATACAATAGCTCTGATGATGATGACCATAGTTATGATGATGAATAATTATGATGGCTATGACAATAATGATGTTTTTGATGGAAGACAAGCTTATTAAAATCCTTTAGTAATCGAAATTTTTATTTATAAAATTAATTTCTATTTATCAAAGCTAATAAAATCAAGATAGAAATGTCATTATGATAACTATAATTAAATTAAAGGCCAGAACTAAATTATTTTAGTAGTAGAACGAAAGGAGTAGATTTAATTAGATTTTAAATTATAATTACACACACATAAAATCATACGTACATAACACATATACACATTTAATAAGTCCATATAGAGACGAACACGTAGAAAATTATTATTTGAAGCAACTGTACCTTTCGTTTCAAGCGTTTTCGAAATAAGAAGTGTCAGTTTCAACCCGACCCGAAGCCATAAATCAATTTTAGCTGAAGGTAAAAAGCGTTGGGTGTCAAATGTCATTGGCTTGTTGCTTATTAGGTGTTGTTGTTGTTAGTGTGTGTTATTGTTACTCCTATTGTTCTTGCTTTTGTTTATGCATTTTACAAAAAACATAATTTAATGTCGCCTAAAGAATTTTAGGCGGCTGCTGCAGCCGATGCTGCAACTATTGCTTATCCAGATTTTAAAAATAATACCAAATATCTTATCCCGTCATTCATCAGTAGTGAATGTAATCAATGATAAACTGATTTTTCGTTTTTTATCAAGTCAATAAAAATAACCATCAATGGAAGCAAAACTCTATTTTATACATTCTGTTTAAGTAAATTTTATACGTTATCGTTTTACACCAACTATTAAAAATGAGAGCTATATCTTCGCCATATAATTTCAAGAAAGAGATTGCATACCAAAAATGTCCTTTATACCGAAACTTTCCTCATGAAGTGACCTTAAAGTTTTCGTTAAATAATTCTGTTTGTGTCAAGAAAATATTGAAAAAGTATGCGGTGAAGAAAAATATCTTCACCTCTTTCTCTTTTCTTCTATTTCAGTTTGAGGAGAGAGAGAGAGGAAGTATTTAGAAAGATGAAGTGCGAGGCATAGAATCAATATCACACAGAATTAAATTAAGAAAGCTAAGCATTTATCGACCCCTCTTTTGCGGGTATCCTTTCTCTAATTTTATAAAGACCCAAGATTATTTCGAAGGCATTTTATAGATAAATTAGGAATAAGTTTCTGCTTTGCTTCTTTGTTATTGCTATTGTTGGTTTAGTAAATATAGACATCTACCAAATTAAATCAAGTCATGCTGTTCTATAACGGTATATACGGTTAATTAATTATACCGTTAGTAGCAAATGCTAGTACACTACTATTGCTCTCCTATCAGCAATAACAGTAATTGCACGAGCACTGGCAGCAACAGCATCAGCGTCGTTTGCAGCAATACGCAGACACACACGAGACACATTCATTCTAGATTTTCTAGATGATTTTCTAAAATAATGATAGAGAATATACAACAATTCGTATCCTAGAAACATTCGAACCCCAGTGAGCAAGTGTGTGTTTCCAAGATAATTGGAAAATGTGGTGCAGCGACAGTGGCGGCAGCAAAAGAAACAACAAAAAGCATCGGCCAATTTAATTTGCAAAAATAATAATAATTGAAAATATTAAATCCATAACTCTTTGCTGGCAGCTTAAGAACAAAATTACTTTGTTAATTTTGAAAAAAAGAAAATAAGTTTAGAAAATAGTAATTTATCTAAAAGCCGGCCAATCACAATGGAAAAGTCCAGCTAGATGACCTCTGGAAAACCTTCGATATAAAAAAAATTGATAAAATCATTCCACGGCGCATTCTGCACAGCAGTAAGTAATTTAACACTTTCTGCAGCTGTTGCAGGAACAGCGAGTAGCAGCAAATATTCATTGTTGCTAAACCGGCAGCAATTTTCAGCAGTACAAACCAGACAAGAAATGGGAGAGTGAGAATAATGGTAAACGAAGAAGAAATGTTATCAGAAATAAGCAGAGGACACGAAGAGCAGACCAAAACAGGAAAAGAAAAACTTCATAGCAAACTAAAGAAATTGCTAAGAAGCTCTTACTTAAATTAAATGTCTGAATCAACAGCAACGACAACAACAACACCCAAAACAAAAAGAATATTTTCTTTATATAATATTTATTTCAATTAAAAAATATTGAAGTACTACAAATAAGTCTGCATTGAATAAATATTCATTAAAGGAAAAGGAGATTGTTTAGCTCTTTTTTGAACAGAAAAAGACCCCAGTTTTTGTTGTCTCACAGAACTCGAATCTTAACTGTTTAATTTTAAGTACAAACTACTTTCTCGTTTTGTAAACAATAAGTAGCTACTAGTCGTTCCTCGTGAGATCGCACGACTTTCGTCTCTACAGAAGATATTACCAACGAAATATTCACTACGGCATTTTGTAGAAAAATACAACAAAAAAGGGTAGAAAAATATCTAAATGACAACAATTTTTACTATTCATGCTTACGTACGTTTGTTACACGTTTGAGATAATCACATATGTAAAACAAACGAGAGAAATTCGGCGATAGATTAGTTTCTCTGTTGTGGCTAAAAGTGGTAACGCATATTTTTTAAAATCGTGGATAAAAATTGGACGAGAGGAGTACGTGTTGTGACAATATAAATATCTGGAAGCTTGAATTCATTTCTAGATTCAATATTCAAATAAAATCGAATTCAATAAAAGTGTGTGGTGATTATATGACTATATTCAAATAAAATTTGTTTATATGGCTATTTTTAATTATTAATTCTCTTTACTTTTAATTTCTTAAAAAAACATTAACATTTTCGCAGGTGGTTAAATATCATTTCCCATTTGTTGGAATGACGACCAAACTGTCGAGGATGTTGTTGTTTATCAACAGCTGCGACGATGTCGTTTCGGCACACACACGTGTTGAAACACCCAAACAACAACAAGTCAGAACGGTAACTTCGGCCTAGACGAAGCTCATATACCTTACACCCGTAGTATAAATTTATGGTTTAAATCTAATAACTACTGGTACACAGCCATGAACGTAGTTGCGATCTTTATCACATAGTTATTAGTGGCCGAACCACGCCTATTTTTTAAATATACTTTTGCCTTAAACGCTGAACTCGAATGTAAAGCCTTAACTTTAAATTCCTTCTGCAAGCTAGAGTATTACCACAAAAAAAGCTGTATTAGATATAAAAAGTAGGTGTGATACCGCTACAATTTCTGAACTAGGGAGGCAGAAAATACTCATGCTGAATTTTATTACGGTAACTCTATTCGTTCTGCTGTAATCCAGATTTCCACAGAAAGGTATATGGACATGCATAAATATCGATTTAAGAGATGTGCCTGAGCAGGAATATATACTTATGATCCAAAATGAGACTGAATGTACAACACACAATATACACCATATATACATATGCAAACGGATTAACTAACTAAATATGCCTTAACCCTTTGAACGTAGACATGAAGAGCGGAATGCTCCCCGTTTGTCACATTTCCTATCCTTTTCTTGGCTATTTACATCTACTAATTGACCTCCAACACAGCTTTCCCAAAAGGTCCAAACATACACATTTGTGCGAATTTATAATGTCCATCTCGGCCATAAAATTTCAGCTTCAAAATTTCGATAGACTGAAAAAAGAGCTTTGCAATTTCATTTCACACAAAACTGGGCGCGATATGAGGTTAAGTTTGTCCATTTCCAATCCCAAATGGCCTATAATGACAAAGAATATTCATACCAATTTTCGTATCGATGTATCCTTCCATTTGACTGATTTACACCTATTGATTTATAGAGAGGCAACCATACAGTCAGACAGACGAACAGACTAAGAGACAGGCAGACAAACAAACAGACAGACGAACAGTAAGAGAGATGGATAGACGGAAGACTGACAAACGCACAGAATGCACACAGACAACTCGTTATTCTGAACAAAAATATGTATATTCTATACCCACCACGCCTCCTTTGACGCATTTCAAATGGAAGAGGTATGCAGATATACTCCATCCCTTCGATTGTAGAGTACAAAAAGTACAAACAAAACTTAAGAAGAATAAAAGAATTTAAAAGATGTCCGAATCGAGCAAATTCTTGCCGAACGCATTCGGAGACAAGCTGCTGTTTAGCATGTAAACGTTTCGTATGTTCAAACTTCGCATGAAGTACCAGCAGCTAACAACAAATTCTAGTTTGATGACGATGTTGTTATTGTTGTTGTTATTATTGGGTAGTTCAGTCGGCGGTGGTGGCCTCCTTGTTAGTTGCAATCCATCGGTAATCCGCTGTCGTGAACAAGGCGGAGAGACAGTGCAACGACCCTTCTTCTTCGTCTTTAGTAAGTAAAAATCTGCTTTTGTTCCATGACGCATGCACGTATTTCAAAAGAGAAGAGAAGAGAATGCGTTCAGTCAGAGAACACTGTAGTGCTGTTGCAGAAGGGCATTGCTTTTAAAACGAGTTGCCATACAAAAATTTAATTACACTTTTACGTTTTTAATGGATTTGACATCAGAATTTAATATGAAATAAATTGGGTATTATATTTTCAAAAATTAAATAATTATTACGTTTTGTTTCAAATTAAATGGCAACGCTGATAAAAGTGATAAAAATCAAATCAAACTAAATCTTAATGCATTGCTTTTTATGGTCTCACAACAACAAAACAAAACTATAAAATCTTAATATGAGAGTAAAAAGGAGCATTTGATTCAAAAGGACGGACGAAAACTCTACCAAAACATGTTCCCTTTTCGTAGAAGTCCACCGTTTTATTGAATTCTGTTGAGAGATTTCAACGGTTCCTTCCACAATGCATGGTAGAGAGCACGGAAGAAGGATGTAGGCAGAGAAAAAAAATAAGTAAGGGTTTTAATTTGCAGAAAAGGTTTCTTTGAAATAAAATTTTTATCGCCTTTTTAGGTTAGAAAAACAGCATTTAACTAATGAGTTCTATGATGCTCAAATAAATATTGATATACTATATACTCTCAAATTGAGAAGTATATTTCAAAATACCTTTCTTATATAAAAGGAATATAAAAGACATATTTTTTTTCAAAATTTGATTAATTTTTTTATTTTTATAGAATACGATTTTTTGCACGGAATTTATGAATCAGGTGAAAAGGCTGGTGTATTCAGTATATCTCGGAATGTCCACGGTGTCAAATTTCATTTACGAATCAGCAACGAAATGACATATATTAAACTTCAGAAGAACACGTTTTAATTATATTCCATTATAATTATTTTAATTGCCAGATCATTTGTTCTTAATTTTGAATTTTTACATAAATTTTATTTTCGGTCGTCTGATGCTTAGACGTTGGTAAAAGAATGTTTATCATTATCGTTTTGTTTAATTTGAGTTCATTTATTTTAGAATTGCCTGCGGAGTTTGGATCCGTTAATTGACATAATTTTAGGAGATTGGTGAATGTCGTGCGTGATTCCTTCGTGCTTTCTTAAGCACATTAAATAGAGACTCGTTATTATTTTTGGTTTTGATTTTGACCAGTAGAGGAATTTAATAAAAAAACTGAATATAATTTTTTTCAAAGTCGCAAATGATGAAGCTCGAACGAAAGGTATTGAGCCGATAATTAAGCTACAAAAATACCAGCCATCCACAAATTTTTACTGAAAGGGATTCAAACGAATTAATGATGGAATGCGATGCAAAAGAAAATCAACAAATTATGTATAAAACAAATGACAAAGCTTTGAGACCGAGAATAAAAAGTGATAATAAACCAAAAACATGAAGAGTAAGAAAAGGCGATTTAAAGCGGATATGAATGCAAAAAGAATTAAAGACGAGAAGTATTAAAAAGTTAAAGAGAAAATAGAGAAAAAACAAATCCAATAAAAAGGAGTCTGAGCTAAACTCAGACTTAAATTTGATTCTTGTGTCTGACTTTTGAGTTCTTAATCATGTTAATTATCATATTAATAATGACGATCAAGCTTTCAACGATAATTTATTTCATTCTTCCTGGAACTAACCGTTTCCCAAATATAAAAAGTAACAAATGAAGGAAAACTCCGAATGATTTTCGACTTTATATTTTAAACGACTTTTATATGTTTCATCTTTCAAGGATCGTACCCATTTTCTCATACTTATATTTTCATTTTTTGGAATTTTTTTCTCGCTAATAAATTTCTTTTCCAAAAATCCATAAAACATAAAAATTTTCTTTCACGATTAGGAAAAATCATGAGAACCAAACAAAAAAAATGAATGTTCAAGATCGGATGGAAAGCAGTACGAAGGGTATGAACGGATACAATGGAAAATTGTTGTTTACGAATTGTAAACGAATTGTTGTTTAATTTTATAATAAATGATTATGAATTGAAGACAAAGAAAATGATTCATTATTTGTTATTATCGTTATAATTCATCAAACGACATTTCTTAATGATTTTTTTTGCTTTTGATTGCTGTTATTGTTGTTGTTGCACCGCTTTTTATGTTTCAACTTTTCTGACGACCATTCATGTCGTTATGACTATTAAATGTTGGGCCATTATTGACAGTATCGTATTATAAATTACAGATAATTTTCAATCCCTAAGAGAAATATTTTTTTTGAAAATTACATTTTAAAACCATTACGGAAATTAAGAATATTAAGTTAGAAAAAAATCACCAGTTATTCAACGATCACAGGAAAGCCATCCTTTGAAAAAATTAATCAAACAAAAATTAATTAAAATTTGTTTAAATTAATACAAAATAAAATTAAAATCAAAGAAAAAAAAATATAGCAATATTTAGTAATAATATAAAAACAGCAAAAAATCTTGAATAAAAAAATATTTAATTTATTTAATTCGTTTAATACGATATTCCCATAACCTTTCGATCAAACTACGTTGTGTTAAATTTATTAGGACTGAATTTAGCCAGAATAAAGCATTGAGTAGATTTCTTAAAAATCCATTTCAGGGAAGTATTTTCGAAAGATCTTTTAAAAATAATATAATTTTAGTTTAAGATTTTAAAACCCTTTAGAGCACCTTTTTTACCAAAAATACGCTAGAGCTTCGATCAGTTTAGGAGCCGCAATTTATTTGACAAGCAAAACTCAAAAAATCCCGTTTCCTGATTATTCGATAAAACTAATCGTAGTATGGTAGGAATGAAGAAGAGGAAGGCAAAATACAAGAAGATTGTGTAGAGTGAGAAAAAGAAGACTAAGAAGACGAACTGGTTTCTGTACATTTCGAAAATCACGTTAAGGAAAAAATCAAGCAAAAATTAAGGTTGGATTTGTTGGTTCAGTTGGATTCGTTGTCTGTCTGGTGCTTCGGTGGCTTTCTTGTTATCATTGTTGTTGTTGTTGTTTGTAGCAAATACTTGACCTGTTGAACAAACCCAAAATAGTCGACATAGCCTGAATTTTACCCGATGTCCATCAGAGAATGTGCTAAATATCACCGATAACATGCGCAGTTATTTCTCTCCACCGATTTATTTCTCTCTTGGTAATTTAAAAGTGGAGAAAAATTTCTTTAAAATAGTTTCGTAAGACATGAATAAAATATTTAGAAAATATTCATTAACTGCATTTTTTAAGTTTAGTTTCAAATATTTGAATCATTTTTAAAGCAATCAATTCGGAATTTCATCAAAATGTTTAAGAATATTTTATGTGTATGCATTGCAATGACGATGGTCTAAAAAGTTTTGCGCTTCATCAATGAGACGAGCATTTATTTATATGTCTAAATTAAATCGATTTTAAACGATAATTGATTAATTTGATTTCAAATGATTTCAGTGGATATAATTGATTTAGATTTAATTGATTAGCCTTTAATTGAACGTACCACGTAAAGCCCTTAAAGACTCATTTCTTAAACAAAAAATATGAATTTTTAATTTTAAATTCGTCAAAAACGGAGGAGTGATCTTTTTGAAATCTTTTCTGAAACGTAATTTTAAACCAGCGGGTTTTGTGATATTTCTTCTGATTTTGTTTTCGCTTCATTTGAAGATCCGCAAAAGAAAAGGAAAAAGATACTGAACCTAATTCGAATATTTCATCGATAAAAGTAAACCAATTTTTTCATCGCTCGTTAGGATAAGATCGTTTTTATATAAAAAAGGGTTAAAATTGAAAACTTAACGTCGATTTACAAATGAAATTCGAACGGAGTAAATATAAAGTTTCACTAAAATTTGAATTTAAAACGAAAATTGTTCGTTGGCGAATGTATAAACTCGTGTGGAAACGAGTATGCAAAATTTTCAACGAGTATCGATAGCTTTTAGTTAGTTAGAAGAGAAACAAGTGAAAGTACGCGAAGTTTACTATAAAATATTTTACTATAAAAAGTTTGTTGTTTTAGTTTTTTTTTGTGAAATTGCAATCTTAGCCACACAAACGACTAAAGGAATTGTAGAAATGAAGTGAAAAATAAATACAACTATTTCATCTCTTCTAAGCTTTTAAAATTTAATCTAACTAAAAACAATAACAAATTGCATGCAATATCATCAACATTTCCAACATCAAAAATCGGCATCAGACGCAGCAATAGTCGAGAGAAGAGTATTCGAGTGAATGCCTTTAGCTGCGTGTGAATGCGTGTGCGTGTATGTGTGTAAAGTAACTAGCATACATTGGTGCATTGAATAACTAGAGAAATTAATTCAAACTCAACTAGCTACGAAGTTAACCGAAGTAACCAGTGAAACCGGTAGTTATTATTATTATTATTAACTCTGTCGCTCTTGTTGTTGTTATTGCTGACTTTGAACTCGAAGTAAAAGTAACAACAAAACATACAGATACAAATCAATTTCTTCATTTAATTGTAATAACTTCAGATAAAATTAAATCCCGGCCAGTTTTTATTTTTTATAACACTTTTATTTACCATAAAAACCGATAATTAACAACAAAATCTAGATTTATTTAATCAAACTTTCAAAAATTTAACATTATAAATAATTCCCACGCCAGATTAACTAAAGAGAGAAAGAACGGATAAAAGCTATTCAATTAGCATTTTTTATAAATAAAGTATTTATCGACTTTATTTTCATTAAATGATTTGATAAGAAATATATAAAGTGAGAAGTAGTAGAGAGAACGAGAGAGATAGAGAGAGAGAGAGAGAGAGAGGAGGTGAGAGGCAGGCAAGCTGAGGGAGAGGAGTTAGAGGGAGGGCAATGAAATTATTTATTTCATTCGCGTTGCCAGCGGCGAAAAAAACACATTTTCGCGGTACGTGTAAATTCTTACGAATGATTAACGCGACTATTTTTGGATTATGTTTCATTTCATAATTCAAATTTCAATATCGCTTTTCAATATAAATAAATTCATTCCTTAAAAGGACACTCGCCGAATAATTGACTGTTTTTAAAAAAAGAAAGAGAAAAAATGAAACAGAAAAATGATCGAAATAGAAATTTTCGCACTCTTATTTCGCACGCCCATTTAAGATTCTTTTTAATTCAGAAATTTTTAGAAAGAAAAATGTCGGCTATGGAAGATAATAAAAATGCTACTCGTGAGTCTGCGACTTATTCTAACGAATCGACAATTTAGAATAAATGTATAAATGTATATAGTATATATACTATGGATACAAAGATATTAAACATTAACTATTAATATATGTATCCTTTTAAATTAAAGGCTATATATAACTTTTTTGTGTTTATGGTTTTTCCTTACCCTACAATTTCTATCGTGTGTTTTCTATAAAATGCATAGGCAACACTATAGAGCAAAATCTAGCAAAAACTGGATCTAAACATGCTATACGCTAACAAAACGAGATATATATATATATATATATATATATATATATATATATATATATATATATATATATATATATATATATATATATATATATATATATATATATATATATATATATATATATATATATATATATATATATATATATATATATATATATATATATATATATATATATATATATATATATATATATATATATATATATATATATATATATATATATATATATATATATATATATATATATATATATATATATATATATATATATATATATATATATATATATATATATATATATATATATATATATATATATATATATATATATATATATATATATATATATATATATATATATATATATATATATATATATATATATATATATATATATATATATATATATATATATATATATATATATATATATATATATATATATATATATATATATATATATATATATATATATATATATATATATATATATATATATATATATATATATATATATATATATATATATATATATATATATATATATATATATATATATATATATATATATATATATATATATATATATATATATATATATATATATATATATATATATATATATATATATATATATATATATATATATATATATATATATATATATATATATATATATATATATATATATATATATATATATATATATATATATATATATATATATATATATATATATATATATATATATATATATATATATATATATATATATATATATATATTTTGTTCTTGATTGTCCACTAATCAGAAAGGGCTCTACAAGACATCTTGAGCTTTCAGTACTACAGAAGTTTTCAAGCGCAGTTGGTTTGGTTTACTTTCGAGAAGCTGTTGGAGGCTGCCGAAAGCTCGACTTAACGCATTAAACGATACGGTATTGCTAATATAAGGGATATATGAATATAATATTTTCGCACAGACATATACAATAAATAGGATAATATTTATACTCTTAGCAATTTCTTTTTTGAACTCTTATCCGGGTAATAAGATTTTGTTTTTACTAATTACACAACAGTGACTTTTTTATTATTGATTATAAAATATAATTTATATTTTATTATATTATTATAAAATTTATTTATGTTTTTATGGGAAGCTTATATATAACTGCGCTATAATTTAATATATAAGAATTACATAAAATGTTAATTGCATATTAGTCCCAGTATTGCAAAGTATTGTGTCCACACAAGCACGTACTGCTTAATCAGATATACCTCTCGAATTGTTGTACTAACAATTAGTACATATTAATCCATGCACTATCTGAAATGTGACAATATAATTTAATGTGGATTCTGCAACAATTCCAGATGTCTTTTGCAACCCCTATCAAGATTTAAGGAAGGTGCTAAAAGGAGAAGTAAGAAAGCCTACCCGTAGAATAGAAATAAAAGCAAAGGGAAGAATAAAACAGAAAATGAAGGAATCAAAATTTTCGAACTCTTTTAAATGAACTCGCATTGCCTACACCCGATGAAACAGCAACAGTCTCGAGACTGTCTGTATGTCTGGGGGAAATTTGTGAATAAAAACTACACTGCAGGAGACGAAATAATAATGTCGTGACAATGAAAAGAAATAACAACAATAGCCTATAGCCATGTCCAGCCGTTCAAACCAACTATCCTTTTCTGCTTGCCCGGCACAGGCATCTACCGATGAACATCTGGAATGAGATGACATTCGGAGAGAGATAGAATGATAGAGAAACATTCTCCAAAGTGTATAAATTGGAAGACAGGGATCAAATTTGAAATCCAGATGATGTTCTCCTCATCGCCCACGTTTTCTCATAATCGGCTGTTGAGGTTTTTGCTGCTTTTGCAGATTTGCTTTGTGGCAATCAATCGATCGGCGTAGCGACCGACCGGGTGGCTGAAGTGTTGATGTACGAACATGTACCAACAGACACAATCTATGCCGGTGCTGAGAGTCGGTAGCATGAAGTCGGTTAAAAGTCACACGATTAACTGATTCAGGTATAAGTTATCCTGCTTCGAATGTTTGCGGTTAAAACGTCTGCATGTGTTGGTGTGACTTCATGTGCATATCTGTTCATATTGACGGTTTACATTTGTGCATGTCCATGCATGTGTGAGCGGACGTGTGTTGCTTGTGTGGGCTGTCAATTTTATTAAATGATAAATATTCAATAATCAGCAATTTTTTTATGATAGATCATTATTGAATCATTAAAGAAAAGTCGTGCGTATGATATTTTTAGAAAGACGGAGATTTTATTTAGTTTTTGCTCTCAAATTTACAAGTTTTTAATTAAAAAGTTCCGTTTCTTATCATAATCAACGATAAGGAAATGTCATTATTTTCCTAGAATTTTTTTATTTAATTACAAATAAAAAATCATTAACGAATGGCAATAGCATTATCTTTGGAATATTTTCCAATTGTTGACGAAATGCTCTCTTACTGGTTGTGGCTTCTGCATTGAGGTATGCTTAAGGACTTCTTTAAAAGTATTTTCAACTTTTCTCACTACGTCGATGAAAAGCAAAAAAGCGTAAACAGAAAACGTGTAAATGTTGATGTTAAGCACGTATTGAAGAGTGGAAAAGAAAATAGATTACAAATACAAAGCCCAAACCAAAGCCGCATAAGAATAAACTCAGCAAGCAATTATCATCAAAATTAAGGCCAAATTAATATGATGCAGAAATAAAAACCGCGCAAAGGGAAATTTCCGCGAAAACAGGAATCGTATAAATCGAAAGGATTTAATATTAAGAAAATCATTACAATGATGATCGTGTAAAAAGACATTGTCTAAGATAGAGAGAGAGGACATGGCGTGAAAAGAGATAATATTGGAGAGGATCTCTCCTTGATCGAAACTGGTTATTGGAGGATTTTCTGTTAAATCATAAAATATTTCCGATAATTCCGACAATCATCAAGCCAAATAGAATGTCAAGGAATTTTACAAAACACATTATCAAAATTAGGTACTCGACGTTTAGCTTACTAAATACCTCTTAGCACGAAACTATCACAATGTGGTAAAAAAAATTTTTGTCATATTTTATTTTTTTAATATAAAATAATTTAAAGAATCTCTTCTTATATTTTGTTTTTCTTAATTTGTTCTTTGCTATCGTATAGATACAAAAATTCGTAGATAGAATAATGTGTTAAGCGTCGATCAAACGACAGATGTCCACGGACCGGAAGAGCCCAAAGAAAACAGCAAACTGCGAGCAACGAACAGTTTTACTTTGCTGACTCGAGTGCTCTTCAATCCTTCGCATTCGGCGCACGCACAGACGTCGTACGCACGAAGGCAAACGGCATTCAATGAGTGTAAGGAAACAACGCGACACGACACGATAAAATTTAATATCATAGAATCAAAATAAGAATAAATAAAATAAAACCAAAGAATAGTTATAATTAGTTTTAAGTATTGTGTGGTTGTAGATATGGTTAATGATGATGATGATTATCATTATAATCCTCAGGAGAGCGCACTTTAAATAAAATGATAAATTCACTATAATCGAGTTCTTATGGTTTATTCCTGTAGTCATTCTCTCTGGACATATTCATACACATGCATATATGTTTGTATTTGTTGTGTACATATTATATGCATGCATGACACATCGATAGGGTAAATGACCCAGTTGTGCTTGATTTGACTTGGACTGAGCTTATTCGATGCTGAAGCGCGCGCATCATGATCATGGGAATGATGATGATGATGATGATAACGATCGATTAAAATTTTCGGTTGAAAAATTAATTTCTTTTTATTGCAGACGTCTTTTATCAATTTTTTGTACTGGTTGTTAATGTCATTGTTGTTTTTGTTGTTGTCATTATGTTCTGTAGGTGGTTTACTCACTTCATCAATTTTCAACAAACAGGTTTTCGCTCATTACGTCTTCTCTTCTTACTGTAGTTCCTTTCTTGATGCATATAGCGAAGGAATGGTGAGAGGTGGATAGAAAGAGAGAGATTAAGAGAGAGAAAAATATCATGTGGATTGTTTTCTCTTGCATAGATTTTTTTGTCCATATCATCATTCAGTAAATATTTTGGACATTATTAAAATAAGTTGTCGCCTTATTTAAACATTTTACAATTTATGCTTATCCGATTATTTTCTTTTGGTTCAGTCTCTATGGCGTTACTGTTGTTGTTGTTGGATATGAATGTATGCATTGGTATTGGTTTCACTCTTCTGAATCTCTATGAGAAATTGTTGGCAAGAGTTATTCAACTCGACAAGCAATAAACTTGTTTATGATTCAGATATTTTTAATGCCCGAAAAATAAATCACAATACCGTTCTTAAAAAATTCCGATTTAAGATAGAAGAAGAGACAGTGGATGAGGAGGAAGAGGAAGCGAAGATTGCGTGTATTAAATGACATCGATTCAATGAACTCCTGAAGGGAACGAACCTTCACAGGACTTCTAAACATGATTATGATTTGCGGTGAAATTATTGAATTGACGTTCGAACGCTTAACCTTCTTTTTGTTTTGATTCTTTTTTGGAAAACGTATGAAGTGGCCTTGAAGTAAGAAGGAAAACGAAGTAATAGATCGACGATTGTTTATGTTTTATATTCTTTTTCTGTGAAAGTGGCAGTTCCTAGAGATTATGGAAATGTTCTGTAATGGATTTATGCGTGGAGTAGACATTGTTCGTTTCTCACAAAACTATAAATATTTCACTCCGAGAGATATTCTCACCAATCATATTGATGATAATCAAAATCTCAAAACTCACTAATCGAACATGTCCTTCATCAGCTATTTTGTTCGTTCGAGATTCAATAATTACCGCGTTGATTAATTATTAATAAACATTAATTATATTCTGCTTGGTTATCCAAGAAATCTAAAAGATTATTTGTAAATGTATTTTCACGATTTGAGAGTATTTTCAGTTGTTATTCTTTCCAACGTTTTGAATTGAAAACGTTTTGATAGAAATTTAATCGATATAAATCGTCGTTCATGGAGGGAATTGATTTCTGTTGGTTTTTTTGTTGTTGTGAGGTTCTTTTGCTTCTGGAAGACAGTTTATACAGGCCCGACTGGGTTTCCTCTTCGCATCTAAAAAGTTGTTATTACCATCCCTCCCTCCCCCCGCCACATCATCATCTTCGAAGAACATTAATTACTCTCTACCACGGCCTTGATTCTAAATTGATCCGACGTTCGAAATGTATATCGAGAAATGTTATCTCTTAAAAATTAACTCAATTTCCTTCAAAATATAAAGATATTAAAATAAAGACATATATTCGGAAAGTGAACATTCATCCCTCAGATAGAAAAGAGAGGGAGAGAGAAAGATATGTCATTTTATATCAACAAAAAAGTTAAGAGCTAGCTAGCTAACTAAAAAACGTTATATATATATATAAATTTATAATAATCCAACATTTACTCCTGTAATCATTTTTTATGAACTGATTTATAAAAAACATCTTTTCGGTAAATATAACTACTACATAAGAAACTTTTCAACCATCCTTAAGTGAGATTTTTGTTTACTCTTCGTTCAATTATTTGAATTTCAAAATTCCATTATAAAAGTATGCGACCAATATTTCTCAGCCGGTATTCATGAATTCAAAAAATCGTTAATTCGTGACTTAGACATCGTACCTACGTCTTGCCATCATTTAGCTGTTTTGACATTTCATCCTGATCATTGTGTCTCAGTAATTGGCTATTTGTAGATTTATGATGCGTTTTATCGTTCTGATAATACAGAAAAGTTTTTAATGACTTCATTATTGACTATTTCCGATTCCAAATTCTAATTATTCAAAACAAAAGAGAACATTTGCAGAAGTACAGATACAGCTCACTCTCACGATCGCTTAGTACGGGTGCGTAAACAGAGCGCAAAAAACCTGAGAGCGCGTTTATTGTAAAGAAAAATGTTGCGTTTGTTTTGAAATCAAGCACAAAACATAGGCTGTTTTGTGCTTGATATATATGTGTGCTGTCGGCTGCCTATCTAACGTGTAGGGCCAAAGTACGTACGTACAAGAAAAAACGAAACTTACAAAAGAAAAAACACAAAACGATCAATCGACCACCAAAGTTGTGAAGATCAAAACAAGATTAATGCATTCTCTGAATTTAGGTAGCTATCGTTATTGTTGTTGGTAATACATGAGAGCGTGACAACTACACACCAAGCAGGTGAAAGGAGCTTGTTGTCAATTCGAAAGAGAATCGGTGCTAATGATGCTCTTACGATGATAATTTACATTTGTTCTCTAATTTTTTCTTAAATTTTGTTTCTTTTTTGTATTGTTTATTTGCTGTAAATCAAATCAAATCAAAGTAAGAAAAACCAACAGTGTGAAGTGCAAAAAACTAATGACAAAACAACGAATTCAAGATGCATTTTTGGGACCGGAAGGAGATTTATAAAAAACAACGAAGAGAAAAAACGTTCACAGTTTGTTAGTGTTTATTATTGTTTATGTGTTTTGGCAAATTATTTTAAAATTAAAACATTGAGAAAAATTAATTTTAATCTCATTCACAAAAATTTCATCAAAAAGGAAAAGTAATATCTTGATCAACTCACACTTATGCTTTAAAATATATTTGTTGCTCGCTGCGATTCGTTGCACTTATCCCATTTTAAAAATAAAGTCCTCTCAATATTTTCAATAATTTCAACACTAGCTTCACATTTATGATTTCGAATTAGTACTTTTTGTTTTGTTGTTTATCATCTTTGTGAAGAAGTATCTTTTAATTGGTGTAATTAAATTTCGATTTTTCTTCTGTTACATTTTTTAAAATCGCACCTTAGACGCCAAACGCTAGAAAAGACCGCTTTTGAAAGCAAAATGAAAACACTAATAACAATAGAAAAAACATCCGCTATTCACTCTCCCGTTGATTTTCCGAAAATACTGACTTGAATAAGTTCGATGAGGTGAAGCCGAACCCTTACCACTAATAAAATATGAGTAAAATCTAGAAACAATTCTCTCTCATAATACTCGCTCTCATTATATTGTTGTATTATTTTACACGAATTATCTAGTACTCTCACCTCTTATGCGTACGATGTTAGAACAGTGTTCGGAATATTAAAATTTGTTTGTGTTTTGCTTCTTTTGACAGTTTGATCTTCTGTATTTCTCATTGTTTTTGCTTTTCTTTAATGGATTCTCTCTAAAATTGACATTTGTTTAGTAATGAATTTCGTTTGTTCAAGATATTTTGGATTTGATGTTGCATTTCTCCCTTTTATTTCGCAAATCTCCTGTGATTGGCACGTTCGGAAACGTGTGGCAATGAAATAACGATGCTAAAAGAAAAGGTACTTAAAATTTTTCATTTTGGAGGCCATCCTTGAATTGACGTATGCTATTTAATGCTATTTTTTGATTTTTCTAAATATGGTGGAAAAAAATTGATCGTGGGCTAACGACAGCCAAGTAACTGTTTGACGTTTTTGTTGTTTTACATACTTTTGCAAATGGACAGTGGGCTGTAATTATGGATATTGTTCCAAACGTAGTTAAACACGGCACCTTTCGGCACCCTGCCTTCCTCACAGAATTGTAAATATTTCGAAGTGGAAGGTATTCTCACCAATCATATTGACGATAATTTGCGAAGAGACAGCGTCCTAAACTCAATAATTACCTCCTTTAGAAGACTTTCATTTTTCTAAAATTTTTTCTTTATTCGTTCAGTGCCTAAACCTTTATTCGTTCAGTGCCGTATTTATGTTTTATGTTTCTTGAGAACAGTAGCGACGTTTTATCTAAATTAGTCTGTAGATTTTATTCCTCTAGAAAGAGGTCCATAATAATTACCAGCCCTCATGTAGGAATGAGCTATTAACTTTCTGTTAACTCTTTTGTGTGTCTTCACCCCAGAAGTTACATCACAGAAGTTCACATCACTAGAATTCATTGTTGGTAATTTTTTTGCGATTGTTATGCATAATCATTCCGCATTTTTTACCCTTATTGGATTCCGGGCGGGATTATATACCACTTTTATTAACCTCGTGAATTTTTACTGTTATTTAAATATATGTTTATGTATTTCGTAAAATTCGACCACCGTGAATTTTGTTTTAAATAATTTTCTTTCCGTTCAAATTTATAGTCTTTCTCATAATAAACGGTTTATCGTTTATTATGAAAATAATTTCATAATTAACGGGACAAAATTTGGAACAACTTACCATCTGACATGCCTCACGGATGTTGTTGTTGTTGTTGCTGCTGTTAAAGCTATTGTTGCTGATGCCGAAAACGAAAACAATTTTCGTCGGCAACGCTTGTGGGCGTGGCTACAGTCTTCTAAAGTTTGAAATATAACCGTCGATTTCTCCTAACCTTCAATACATAATGGCTTGATATTGGTACCGTTGGAAAGCTTATTAAAAGGCAATTTTTTATGTAAAATGACATTTTCTCCAAATATACATAGTTTTTGAAAAAAATACCATTTTGTGTTTTACTACCTTTTTTTCGAATTCAAAATAAAAAGTGTAAAAAGGTTTAGAATTCTAAAAAAGGTAGTAAAACACAAAATGGTATTTTTTTCAAAAACTGTGTATATTTGGAGAAAATGTCATTTTACATAAAAAAATTGCCTTATAATAAGATTTCCAACGGTACCAATATCAAGCCGTTATGTATTGAAGGGAAGGAGAAATCGACGATTATATTTCAAACTTTAAGAGGCTGTAGCCACGCTCACAAGCGTTGCCGACGAAAATAGTTTTTGTTTTCGGTATCAGCAACAATAGCTTTAACAACAACAAGAAGGAGAACAACATCCGTGAGGCATGTCAGATGGTTAGTTAAGCCCAAAATTTATTACAATTATTTGGTTGGAAATAGAAAACTATCCAAATTAAAATTTTAAAAATTTGATAATGGCTAGCATGATATTTTTCTTAATCTGGGTGTAATAGAAATTAGTCAATGAATTGAAATTATTTGTTATCAGCTATTTATGCGCTTATTCCAGGTTACATTTCGTCTTTCCTCGCTTCCTATTTTCTTTGAATTTCAATTGTTTGACGCAATAACGATCGGAAACATGTATCATGCAGTTGAAATCAAACGGAAACACGAGACGAGACAAAATGATACGAATCTCTCAGAAAAGCACGTTATTAATAAATACATATTAATATAGTGATTAAATTTTTTCCGTACTTTTACGAACGCGTCACTTATACTCGTTACTTTGATCTTGTCGCGTTAACAGCTGTCTCTGAAACTGTTATGTTTTTGTTTTTAATCGGTACGAAGTTATTTGCATGTGTTTCCGAATTGTTTTGTGGATCAATTTTGTGATTATTGTTTCGAATATAATTTTTTAATTAGTTATTTCTACCGGGTACTGAGTAGAATGTGGGCAACGTCGTTATGAGTGAGATACTTCGTAAGGATGCCGCAGATCCTTGGACTGATCTTAACCTCGATGATCCTGAGTTGCAGCAACTGCTTGATGAACCGCTAAAATCAGTAGACAAATCGGTCTTACGTACCGATGAACAACATGCTGGCTTTGACAATAATGTGGGGGATAGCTGGATCTATCCGAGTAACATGCCAATGCGTGACTATCAGTATAATATCACGCAAGCGGCATTATATCGCAACACCATGGCGGTTTTGCCAACGGGTTTGGGTAAGACTTTTATTGCGGCGGTGGTGATGTACAATTTTTATCGTTGGTACCCGAGAGGAAAAGTTATTTTCATGGCTCCAACGCGTCCTTTGGTAGCACAACAAATTGAGGCATGCCAGAAAATTATGCCTTTTCCGTACGAAGATACTGCTGAATTAACTGGGAAATTAAACAAGAAAACACGAAGTGAGTTGTGGCACAGCAAACGAGTCTTCTTTGTTACTCCCCAAGTGGTTCAGTCTGATATCGGACTTGACGGTGGTGTCGACAATGAAGTGGGCGAGGGTAGTTCATTAAGTTTCCCTTTTGAGCAAATAAAATTACTCGTGGTTGATGAAGCGCATAAAGCTAAAGGACGTTATGCTTATACCGAGGTAACACAGGCCCTGTGGCGACGGAATCGTTACTTTCGTATGTTGGCATTATCGGCAACACCTGGACGCACTACCGAGGATGTGGCAGAGGTGATACGTAATCTATTTGTATCGCATTTAGAGGTGCGTTGCGAGAATTCGGTCGATGTCAGCCCTTATATTCATAAGCGCAACATGTCAACCGTGGTAGTGTCGTTGAGCAAGGAAATAGAAGAAATACGTAATGAATTACTTCTCATTATTGATCCTTATCTACGGCAGTTAATTGAGGCGGATGTATTGAGCGGTTCATTAACAAATATTGGTCGTAATTTCTTGCTATTTGAACAGAAACGTTTTCGCGAACGCTCTCTGCGCCAACGACATCCTCAGCAATCGATGGTAACCACCAACTTTTCGATATGCGTTAGCTTATATCATTCACTTGAATTGCTGGAACGTCATGGCACTCGGGTTTTTCTAAACAATTTCGAAGAGGATGAAGACGGTCGAGCAAAATTTATTGTTGCAATGGATAGACGCTTGCGTAATCTGATAGAACGCGTTCGTCGCGAAGTCGCAGGTCCAAATCCATTGGACTATTCAACGCATACAATGACCAATGGTGAAATTGCTGAACTACCAACAAATTTAGATTTTGGTCATCCTAAATTTGAAAAGGCCCGCCACCACGTACTGGAACATTTTCAGGTAAGAAAAAAAAGAAGAAAACATTATAATTTATAAGAATATTAATTGTTTTTAGGCCAATCCGGATTCTCGAGCCATAGTCTTTTGTGAATACCGCGAATCAGTTATGCTGGTATATCGTTTGTTGCTTCAACATCGTCCTGTAATAAGACCACGTTGTTTTGTTGGTAAGTTTTGATTAAAGTTGTGAAACTTGGGTGGTGTTGCGTCTGGATTCCCGAAGGGGAAAATATTTTCATTCATCGAAAATCATTTTGATCTCGTTAAGCCATCTCGTCGTCTCGATATTAAGCTCGCTGGACCTTCGCTTGCATACTTCTAGGCTACAAACTAAAAGAGTTTGAAGGATCCAGCGAAGATGGGCCCTAAAAGTATGCAAACATGACATCAGGCCTGAAGAAAACAGTTTTATTATGAGTTCCTACCTCTTAATTTGGCACTGAGGTCATACATTCTGGATATCATTATGTCGTAAATAAATGTGAGATGAAGCATGTTTTGCTTTTATTTGTATTTCATAAAATATAATGGATGGCAGAACATGATGTTTCTCATCAAAAATTGCTATTAAAATAATATATTGCAGGTCTAAGTTCCTCCTACTTACATAAAATTAAATATTTGTTAATATTTTAAAGTTTATGTTTTGCATCCAGACGCAATAAAACTAACTGACTATAACATTCGGCAACCAATTATAAGTAATTTTTGTTTGTTTTCAGGACAAGGTGGCAATTCCGGCTTCCTGCGCGCTCTCACGCAAAAGCAACAGTTACAGATTATGACTGACTTCCGGGCCGGAACTAGTAATACACTTATAGCCACTTCCGTCTGTGAGGAAGGTATTGATGTCGGCGAAGTTGATTTAATTGTTTGTTTTGATATTAACACAAGTAATCCTATGCGTTTCGTCCAACGTATTGGTCGGACGGGGCGCCAAAAACAAGGCTCTGTTGTCATCCTGGTAACTGCCGGCAAAGAACAAGCGCAATTGAAAGAGGTTTTAGCGAATAAGGATCAGACGAATAGCAAATTATTGCGTTCAACTGTCATTGCATCGGCATTATATAAACATTCACCACGCATGATTCCCACGGTGTTTAATCCTCAATGTGTTAAAACTTTCGTTAACCTGCCCATAAAACAACCTGAAATAAAAACGAAGAATGTGAAGGCTGCAACGAAAAAATCGCAGAAGAACACGAAATCTTCTTCAGCTAATCAAGATTTGCGTAAGTTCTTTAAGAGAAATGCTTCAACAGATTCAGCAGATTTCGAATCCGCACCTACTGGATCGCAGCACCCTTCTCAATCGGTACCAGGTGCGGGTACCCAAATAACAATCGAAAGAAGTATTGAGAAGGTAAACAAACGTTTTAAGGGGCTCGATCTGGTTAATATTGCCCCTGCCGCTACGCAAACGCAATGCGCTCAGGAGGTTAAACCCAATAAGGTGATTGCCGCTCCAACAATTTCGATCTCTGACAGCGATAGCGATTCTGCATGTCACGACATCAAGAAGAAAAATGAAGAAATTGATGCTCGTTTAAAGAAGTTAGAAAAATTTTTAAGTAGCGACTATGCGAATCCTGCAGAAAAACTCGTTCCTTTGACGCGAGAGAAACTGTTGAAAGAGCTGAAATCCACCAAAAACTTAAAAGTCACCAAACGCATTGCATTAAAAATGAATGCGGAATTTGTTCGCGAAATTTATGAGAAAATGAAAATTCTGCTAGCTGTAGATGACAAGGAGGAGGAGGAAAGGCAGAGGGAGGGGAACGGAAACAACAACAGTGGTCTCTTTACGGTCGAGGAGCAAGAGATACGCGATATTTATCAATTGATGGTGAATATTTTTGAGGGCCAGAAGGAATTAGAAGATTTTCTTGAGAAAGTTGAATTCGAAACTTTTAAACAAAAATGCGATCTGCCCGATGAAGTACTTCTGGCTGATAGCGATGATGATGTCGAAATGTTCAAAAAAAGATTAGATCAAGCCTTTGAGGGTGTCGAAGAGCGTGGCCTCTACAATGATAATTGGGATTATATCCTAGAGGAATACAAAAAAACCAATTATTTTCGAGAACTAATCACCGAAAATGATACAAAGAGAAATCTGATTAAGGGAGAGTCAATGATTTTTGAAACGACACGTTACAGCAGTGATGACTTAACGATGCAAATCGATGAAAGTCCAATAAAGGAAGATTATTCTATAACGGAATCCAAATATCAAAATCAATGGGAAGAGTTTGAGACAAAGTACCAAGCGTCCAATGAAGATAAAGGTATCGAGCAAACGCAGATCGGAGAAGAAAAGTGGAATGGTCCTAAAATGATGCAGCAAATTGGATCGATTCAAGATCACTGGAAAACTGATCGAAACGAAACGAAGGAACTAGATCTAAAGGAACAGCTAGAGGACCAAAATAAAAGCAAATCATTAGAAACTGAATTCAAAAGTTACACCCAGTGGGAAGAATTTGTTCATCAGCAGGAACTAAATAAAAATTCAACAAAAATTCAAGAAATATCGGAGAGCGTTATTAACGATAGGAAAGAGAATGGCGAAACGATAGAAACAATAGAAGAAACTTTCGTAGAAGACCAAAATGCAAATCGTACTGCGATCAAAAAAGCAAACTGTTCCCCGAACGAATCGAAGGTTTGCAGTCAATGGGACGAGTTTTTAAAAGCGAATTTGCGACATAATTCCACACCATTACAAAACAGTTCGTCCTTAAAAAGGAACTCAGCGAATCCCGTTATAAAAAATACAGCACGATGCATTTCAAACCTCCTAGAAAGAAGCCAATTTTTGGAACAAAAATCTCAAGATATGTCACAGGAAGTGCCTAAAGGTTTTAGAGTTGCAGAAAGTGAAATTACTCAAGGTGGTGGTAGTGATAGACACAACGATGATGAGGATGCTGATGGTAATAATGACATCACACCTGATGGAGTCAAATCATTCAAATTCCCAGTAAGTGCCAATGGTAATGCTGTTAAAGGCAATAGTGCGAGGCAAAGGAAGAGCTATAAACGCGATAATGAATCGAAGATCGCTGAATCTATGCTAGAGAATTTAGATATGGATGCATTTTTTGAACCATTTCCAGAAGAATGTTTGATGAATGACGATTCCAACGGGATTGCGACATCGTACAGTAAAAATCACAAAGCCAAAAAATCTGAGAACATTGCATTTAATAAAGGTGTGACCGCCTCTGAAACAGAAGATACGAACATACTAAAAACGCCTTCGAAGTCAACTTCCCAATTGATGACATCCACCGCTACCACCACTGGTGCTAATGAAACATCACCATCAATTTTTGATATTTTTTTACGCAGTGTACGTTATTTGGATCGACAGAAAAAACAAAAACAGCAGCAGACAACGCTAAAATCAACGAGTCCCACGTCGTTCGCGAATTCTCTATCCGTTTCCCTTTCCCGTTCGTTGCCAGTAAAATCGATTTGTAATGATAATCGTGATGATGATGAAACGGTTGTGATAAGTAAACGTATTCCTAATTCTAAACGTAAGATATTTGATAGCGATTCCGAAAATGAAGAACGCGATAATCCGGGGAATATAAAATCACCGGAGAAGGTTGTGAATAATTGCCGCGAAAATACCACCAGTTCGGACGAAATCGAAGCTACTCAGCAGCAGGTTCTATAAAAACTATCCTGTTTTTCTTTTGCTGAAAATATTAAAAATATTTGTGAATTTTAACAGATTCCACAGAAGCGTAAGCAACATCGACAGCGACGAAAACGTAACCCAGCTTGTTCGTTTTTCCTACAAGAAGCTGCCATTAGTGATGACGACGATTCGGAAGGTTCAATCGATTGTTCGGATTATGACGATACGAATTTTGTCGCCGGTAGCGATGCCGAAGAAGAAGAGGATAACGCATCGAGATCTCGCGTGCATGCAATGTATTTGCAATCGGTGAGGTAGGTTGAAAATATTCTTAAATTCATTCAAGGGCTGTACAAGACATTTTGAACGAACTTACGAACTCTGATAATCAAGCCTTTACCGCAATGCGTTTTAGTTTACTTTCGAATAAAGTCGAAAGACAATTGCATACGACGCGATACTCATCAAAGTCGTATGTAATCATGTATTTTGAGAGATTTGTCGACTGTGCTTCATTATTTATAATGCCTGATTCAACTCTTTAAGATAAACATCGCAGGTTTTTAATATTTTTAAAACATATTACTCTTTTTGCAGAAGTCCCGTAAATCGTTGTGGGGGTTTTAAAATTCCCGAGTTCAAAGTTTACAACGATCATGAAGAAATCTTCTCCCAAACGGTACCAATCGATAACACCACGAACTATGATTCCGACTTTATTGTGCCAGAGACTGAAGATCCTGTCGATGATGTTGAAACTACTTTATGTCCTCTCGAGCGAGCTGAACGCATTTTGAAGAAACAAAAACAAAAACAAAGGCAAGAACGTCGGTATGCGCAACTAGCAGGAGTCACAGGACGCAAGCAGAGAAAGAAAATTCGTGTTCTCACCGATAGTTCTGAAGAAGATGAAGAGGCGTAGCTTAATTTTTAGTTGGTTTATAATGATGAGCTAAAGAAGAAATTTATTTCAGTATGTAAAAATTTTGATATAAAAAATATACTGCGTTTAGGCATAGAGTAAGAAATAACAAGAGTCTGAATCACTCAATATCGCTTTATTGTCAAAATTGAAGCGGTCGGTCGGGACGCTGAACGAAGTAAGAATTGAGTAAAAATACGATTGCCAAACGAGACGGCCGAATTTATTTCTTCGTGGCGCTCTTTGTATTCACTTTATTATTACTTGTTTGTTATTGCTTTGATTATCAGATTGTTATTAGATGGACGATTTATGCTTGTGTACGTATGAATTACGCGTGAGCGAATGCCTTTTGACGGTGGAAAATGTTATCGCTTTCTCACTTTGTCTGCATCAAATAAATGGTCATAATGCGTAAAACAATATTTCTAGTATGCGGGTGAGAGAGGAATTTACAAAACAAATTATATTATTAATAGATGGACAAATTATACTTGTGTGTGTGTGTGTGAATTACGCATTGTGAATGCTTATTGTTGTGTGAAAAGTACATATGGAACGGCCATTTCACTCTCTCTGCATGAAATAAATGGCAATAATACATACAACAACATTCTCGCTCATCAGCGCGATTGCGAAAATAATTTGCAAAATAAATTCTGAATTTTGATTTTTTCCGTATGAACGAAGAATCGCAAGGCACGAGGCGTCGCGAAAGTATGCTATGGAGCGAGCAGCGCCGCTTTTTGTAGTTCAAAAAATGTAGAGTGACTTATTCCTCATACCTTTAAAAGTAGAAGACATATGGGCCTCCACTTATCCACTACAATAGCTTAGATTGTTTTATTTTATTTTTGCTTTTAATATTTTAATATTTTTGGATGTTTGTTATTCCTTACTTCTACATATATTTGTTAGGTTTTTCAATTGCTATTAATATTTAAATTATAATTAAATATTCATTAAAATATGCAGTTTAACTACACCCAAAATACTGTTTTTTTAATATTATGGTTCTAATATTATTGCTAATATTTAGGTATATAACTATATAAACTACTGTTTTTTAATATTATGGTTTTTAATATTATTGCTTATATTTATATTGGTATTTATTCTTTTCAAAATTTCTATCGCGAAAATATCTTCTATTTTTATTTCTATAATAGTCGCCTTGAATGGCCTTGCCGAATATCAAATCCTATCGAATTTTTACAAAAACAATTCAGAATGGAATTGATAATGTACAAAGGATATCCAAACACACTACATATGCATGCAAAATCACATTCATTGTTTACGAAAATCGCATGCGGATAAGGCATCTTTTTTCTCTAACAAACCAGAGAATGTACAAACACACGACACATGCTCACACATTGTCATCCTTGTCGAATATTTGCCGCTACAAGAACAAAACAACAGCAGTACGAAACGAAGTCTCTGAGAAACACTATGAACAATGAAATAAATGGATGGGAAGAGAATAGCAAATGAAAGCAATCACTAATGAGTGAAAATGGTATCTGTTATTGGATTGCACGAAGAAAAATTTGCTTGTACCAGATTCGGACTCTTGTTATTTCTTACTCTATGGTTTAGGTCATGTAAATAGTTGTTAAGTAAATTCGGAAACATTTTTGCTATTGAATTAATTTAAGCTTTGGTTTTATTTATAAAAAACTGAATTTAAAAATACTCTTAATTTAATAAATTACATAGTTTTAATGATTAACATTGTAAAAATATAACTATGTCTACAATCATGTAACATAAACATAAACTAAATCGTCTCGAAAAATATCTCACGGTGCTCAAAAGTTGTCCGAGCTTATCTATAAAATATTCGGTCTGATCCATAAAATATCCGACTTTCTTTGGTTATAACGAATCCATGTTTACACTTGGTTACAATATTAAATTTTTCTGAAGCAAACCACAATAAAGTTCACCGATCATTGCCATTCAATTCGCCACGAATATTCAGACTAAGTGATTTGAAATTGTTATGACAATAAAATTGAAACTATTTATAAGACTAACAAATTAATGCAGCCTCTCTTTGCCTCTCCCTTCCTTCCTTCAATTCGTACATTCTTTTCATTTTTGGACTCGTCTCACTATTGACAGAAATCACCGAGAGACGAATAATTTCCGAACAATTCATTTAAATTAAATAATTCGTTGACGGCAATTTGTAATCATTTGTTCGTGGCTTAAATGTGGTTTTATATCTTTGTTTGTAAAGGTCGCGTGGCTGGATGTAAGTCTCTTTGAAATCTTCTCTATAATCGCCAACCGCTGCGGTAGCTGTCGCCGGTCTGTTACGCGTTATTGCATTCAGTTCCGTTTCCGGTTCGTAAATATTTTCAACTAAAATTTGTCGTGATTTCGCTCTTGCACGCATCTGGAGCAAACTGTCGACACGTTGCATCCTCCTCCCGCTTCCCCCCGACAATTTACTGCAACTCATCACCACACTCAAAAGCACACAAAATTCAACAATGGCAACGATCAGGCTACTGCCCAAAAATGTCACATATTGCTCGCGATACCAGTTGTCCAGATAATTAAGACACGATTCGGTAAAACGAAAACCGGCATAATCGAGTTTCTGCAGCGACTGACATTGCGTCTCATTGACCGGTTGAGGATCAAGATGGCATAGTTTATCATTGGTGTTACTGAGTAGACAGCAGGATAGCGGCACTGTCCATTCACGCTGACCGTATCCTTGCAATTTCCACAAGCCCGTATCGTAATTATTATCGCTATTCATTCCGCAGCATCCGAAACGCGTCTGAGCCAAATCCATTGCGATGGTAAATTGTTCACGTCCCGGCACACCGTAATTGGCTTGTAGAGCACGCACCATTTTCGACTCATCCAAACTAATGCCCAAACAGTGAGGCCAGAGCGTGATAGCCAAACATACGACCGATTCGGCCAACAGAAGAACGACCACAGTCAGAAAATATAAACTTAGACAGCAATAGGTATTCAAGCACGTTGCCCAGAATCCAACGATTGCCGCCAGAACAGCGACGGTCCCGGCTGCAGCGAGTCCCAACGAAATGTAATAGAATAGCGGCTGGGGCAATTGATTCAATCGGTCACTGGTTGCGACCAAAAGTCGCGAGAGTAGAATGCGTTTCGTGTCGCTGAAGAGGTAGAAGCCAGAGATTATGAGACAAGCGCCGCAAAGCTGGAATGGAGAAAAGGAGAGAGAGAGAGAGGCGTTATAAATTAGAAGTTAAATTCTTACGAGAAGGAAAGGAACAATGAAGTCTGTTTGAGCGTGTGTGTATAAGTGAGTGTGTATGTTTGTGTGTGCGTGCGAGTTTCAATGAAGGGTAACTAAATAGAAAACAACGACGGCTCATCCCGTAAAATAGAGTTGCCGGCGCCGGCCCTTCGCCCCGGGTAAGCAGAGTAATATCGTTTTAATAAAACTCAATTAATTTGTTTTTAACCAACCATGCTAGGAAATGACCGAGGGTGAAAACAGCAAATTTACATTTAAAATTCGTAAATGCGAAAAATGTTTGAATTTATGGCCATCACCGTCTATGCTTTGCGGTGTTAAATTAATGATAATTAAATGAAACCATGAAACCGACGAGCTAGTAACCGGTACTGCAGACTAAATGGATGATGGCACCATCACCACTACCACCACCACTATCACCACCACCATCCCAACCATCGTCAACACCATTACTAAAACATTCACTTTTCTAAACGCAATTGTAATTAAATCGTATGAAATAAAATATAATAAAATAATCAACTTTTCTATCCGGTGAAGGTTATCGAAGCATAACCAAAAATTTACAAAACACAAAAACAAAACAAGAAAAAAAGGAGAAAAATGAAAACTTAATGAAAAATCATTGCATAAAAAATCGAAGCGGACCTCTAAAAATATCTCTCCGTCTCCCTTTCAAAAGTTAAAATTTATTAGATCGAAATTTTTCGAAAATAAGTTCCAAAATATATAAAAAATTTATAAAAAATATATAAAATATATAAAAAATGATCCAAAAAGGCTTCGAATTTTCGAAAATAAAATTAATAGAATTCGAAAAAATCTTCGAAAAATTAAAGAAAATAGGTCGAAAAGGCTTCCGGAATTAAGCGAAACTTCATAGAGTTTGTAAGTTTTACAAAAATATGCAGTCAGTCCATTTCGAAAACCTTGAAAAAGAAATGTCTTCGAAGTGTTAGGAATGCATGAAGTTTATAGAAAATATATATTAATTTCTTTAATATTATTCCGAAAACTTTTGAAAATATATTTAAATCGCAGAAAATTTAGAAACCTGTAGGAAAAATTCAAATCGAATTAAAAAAACAAATGAATAAAAGGATTAAAAAAATTAAAAACTTACCAAAAATAGAAAATTAAAAAAATTAAGTAAACTTTTGTGATTGAAAACGCGACTCATGATCCTCGTAAGGAGTAAGCTAATCGGGTAATCTAAATAGCAAACAATAAGATGACGGCAATCCTTAAAGTCCTTGCACGAGTTTAGATAAATCTATTTTTGAAATGCGGTGCATTTTCTAAAAAGTCTTTTATTTTACACACTTTCCATTCTAGACTTTTTTTAATGAAAATCACTTTTCCATTTTCTTCTTCAAATAATTAAACGATCACTTTTTATGCGTCTGTGTCTTTTTCTGAAGCGCTATTGCATCGGTCACGTTTTTGCCTGTTTTCTTTGTCTTCCAAAACCACGTTCATTCGAAACCAATCCAAAATTGTGACTGACCGAAGTTGAAACGCAGAGCAAGAAATTCGTTTGGAGTTTCTCATGCGTGCGGTAATGGATTCCGTCGCAACCAGAGCAAACGGATAGAGTTTAGCCATGATGATGATCACGGACATGATGATGATCATGAAACATCGTTAATATTATAAATAATAAACATAAATGCTCCATAAACTCACACCAAAAGAACACGCACACTTACATCATGGCCCTCTCTCTGTCTCTCTTTCTCTATCTCTTAATCTTTTATTGTGTTTTAAAAATGATTTTTTTTGATAAAGGGAGAGGAAAATCGGAAAAATGAACTTTAAGAATGTTAAGAAGGATTATTTCAGGGGTTTTTCCGGAAACGATTTAGTGTCGGTCACACCGCTTAATTGATCGCCCTACGCCTGTTCCGTTTTAATGCAGTTAAGTGCCCTTTGGAATTAACGACTCTCCCGCTTATTTCGGCGGTTTCGATGAAACCACTTTTAAAATGACTGTATTAATTCCTTTCACTGAGAAAATGAATACAGCCATACATTCATTGCCAACGGATGCGTGCGGGGTAGAGGAAACAAATGCAAATAAGGTCAAGTAGTCCTAAGGAAACCATTAACTTATGTATTGAGTGTAGGGTACACGAAACCAGCATGGAAGCAGGTGCAATCGAGTATGTGCAGGGTGACCAACATTTTATCTGATACGATAACATAAATAAACATGTAGACAATTATATTTATATCTAATTCTCAAACGAAATTTCTAAAAATGTCTCCGGCTCTCATTCTTCATAACTTTTTCTATCTCTCTTTCTCTGTCTTTTTCCCACTGACCAGTAACATTTCTGACCTGTAACAATCTTTGGAGATCAATTCAAAACCCCGATAGGAAATTTTGGCATACAAGAACTGAAATTGGAATTAGTTGATTTATTATTGTGGAAGTGTTGCAAAATTGTGAAATTTGTATAATGCATAATTTTTCGATTGTTTGGGTAAGCGCTTAAACTTAATATCTTGAACAAATTTAGGTCGCCACCGAATGGTCACTGTTTAAATTACATTGGTTCTTATAGAAATCGAGAAAAAATTAAATTTAACATTTGCTGCGACTAAATTTGCAGAGACTGTTCTAACTTCTAAACGTTTTGACACCAACCACTTACATGTTATTCTTAGTGTCTTGTCTGTTTTCAACAGCCCTTTGCTTCGCGAGTATGGATTCATTACCCCTGTCATTACTGTTTTGTTCTTTGACAGTCAGCTGTGAGATTTAGTTTTATTCAATCCCTTTACATTTGACTGCTATATACGCGCATCGCACTGATGAACGATTTGAATGCAATTATGCTGTAACCGTTTTGTTGAAGCGATTATTTTGGAACATAGACGTATTTTCTCCGACACCACGAACGAATGCTCTCGGTTGATTTGTTTAGAGTATTTGTTTTTGGAATTGAACACGATCGTATTCAGAGAGAAATAATAAATGTTTCAATAAATTCTGGCTGGGACAGTAATTTATATGACTATGTACTTTACGATTAAAAGAAAATTTAAGCGTAAACAAAAGTATTTCGGAACAGTTAGAAAGATAGACGATAAATTTGATTTTGAAGGGTCTCAGAGCACTTTATAAAAAATTAATTGTAAACATTTTCATTCTTATCTTCTTAAATGTTTAGTCTCTTTAAAATATTGGCATCTGGTTTAATGAACTCAGTCATGGATTACTTATGTATTTTTGTATGTATGCAGTTAGTAACAACAACAATTAGGTCAATTCGATTGACGAGAACGACGTGAAATATCTCGGAAATAAATTCTTAAAAGTAAAATAAAATGGAGCTGTTAATTAAATTTAATTAGTTAATTAATCTGAAAGGGATAAAGTAAAATAATTAAATGAAATTCCGGTTAGGAAATATGAATAATAGAAATGAATTAGAAGTAATAGAAGAACTCTTAATAAATTTAGTTTTAAATTAAACGAAATAAAAAAGGAAATAATTAGCAAGAAATTGAAAAGATAACAGTAAACTATTTACTTATTGCATACGTTTATTGTTATTATTATTATTACTATTGATTTTACGCATGTCGGTTTGTTACGATATAGTTTTTGATTTATTATAGAATTCACATTTACAAATTTTTATAATTTTTTTAATTTGTATAAAGGTGTTGATATTTTGTACGCTTAATTTTATTAAAAAATATTCTACTCAAAACGAATTATTCTTATTAAAGGGAAATTTTGTCTCATTTAAGATTTGTTTAGAACAAATTAATTAATATCTTATATAAATATGGAAAATATTTGTAATTGACATTTTATAAGAATGAAATGTTAATTATTAAGTCGATATATTTATAATTTGCACCAATTTTTCTTTCGTTATTGATTATTCTCTCATTACTGTATTGAGAATTATTAAAATAAAATATTTTATTTTTTATTTAATAATGTAATTGTTGTTGTTGTTCCGATGTATGAACCTGCTGCGTGGATATCTCGTATATTTTTACTTTTGTAACTTTTAAAATTTTTTATTTGTTTTAAGAAATGGCTTGAGAGAATCTTAAATCAAATGAAAAATATCTTTTTCTAAATTTATAATTTGATAATTTGCGAAAATAAGAATTTATTGAATTCTATAGATCAGACGTTAAACTTTTGAATTGAAACCGCAACAAATAATGAAGAAAATTATTCGTCGACTCCAATCTCAAAATGAATTATTGAAATTTGTTTTGGAATTTGAGGCACAACAGATGGTGTCACAGTCGCTATCGCTATCATCATCTTCCTTATCATTCGTTGATGCTTCTGGTAACTCTAGAATTAATTTCAATAGTATTTAGTGTATATCGGGAGGCGTGAATTACTCACCGGGAGGCAAATGTAATTTTTCAATAACGAATTTTTTACGAAGTAATTTATATATAAAATCAGAAGTCTCTGGCATAAAGACATTCAATGTATTAATGGCACTGATCTTGTGTAACTGGAAGACACCTTTACTCCTATGGTTAGGGCCCAATGATGTCAATCCAATTGAGAAATCAACTAAATTGCGTATTTTGTGTACAAGGCTTGCGTCCTACAGAAACCAATTAAAATCAAATTAGTTAGAGAGCCATACGTGGGTACAAACAATTGCAGATATACACACGCTAGATTACGTACATATTTCTCGATTAAATGCATGGGCATCGTTATGAGGCACACAGACAAAGACCGGCCAATAGCTCCTCGAAGAATCGTTAAAAATTTCAAAATATCTTGCGAAAAGTTTTCCCTATGCCAGAGCGGTGATCCCAATGAAGTTATGCAGATGCGGTATAGGCCTTTTTGAATACTATTATAGCTATTTACCGATGCTCCCGAAGCGTAACAGAACTTCTCATAATTCAATCTGTCGATGATTTCATCCAAAATCGAAAAATATGCGGGATTATAAAAAGGTTTGTTTTCTGTATCTGTTTCGATATCTGATTGGTGGTCAGATGTATCATAATTAAATTCTGTGGACTCGTCTGATGCTTCAGATTGTTTAATCCTTTTATTAACACGAATTTTGGATGATACTACAGAGGAACGAAAATAATCGGTGGAATAGGGTAATAAGGCCTTAGCATTCCAATGGATTATTTCGGCCGATTCTAACACCGACTTATCCATATGCTCGAGCAAATTGAAATTATGACCAATTTTGGTATTGGACTGCTCCGAGTTGACAATGGGTAAATCATTGTAACGCCAGGCAATACGTAAACCATTTGTGCTATTATTAATGCTATCACCGGCGCCATCTCTAGCATAATCCTGCTCTTTATTAGTCGCCAGCGCAGTAGCACGACCGCCACCACCGGCTCTATTAGGACTATCAGTGGCAGCAACACCGCCATCACTACCACCACTAGCAGCATCTTGTACCTTCACTAATTCTTCCTCTTTAAAAACTTTTGGAAGTTTATTCAGAAATTCAATAGGATCATCATCAATACTGCCTATGAATATGTGCTGCTCTGATAGGATTCCTTCGGCTAAAAAATATTTCGCCAATACTTTCGAATGAATCGCATATTTGTCTTCTTCTACCGAGGAAAAGCAAGTAAAAGTCAATTCATAAAAGCAATTTCATCAGTCTTCCTTACCAATCAAGCATATCGAGCCCACAGGTAATCCACCCCCAAGTATCGCATTCAATGAAGGATTACCACTCGATGTAATCACTTGGCCAGTTTGAGGACTGGTTCGTGTACCGGCAATGGGTTTCTGTACGTTTCTTTTACGAAAGCTTGACATGTTTCGACACTTGCTGAATTTTTGAAGGGAAAATTTTGGAATAAAACGAACAATCTGGACCGAAGGTTTTTCTCAAAAAAGGTTATGCAAAAGAATGAAAGGCAAAGGCATAGACTAGCTTAAAAGAAAAAAGCTTATCTAAAGACAAAGGCTTTAGTGCTGATGAGGAGAGCAAGGAACGCTGGCTAGTTCACAAACTTTTTTTACTATAAACGTTTAAAAATACTGTCTATCATAAATTTTTTCAATTTAGTTATCCTTTCTTTGAAATTGTTTGATATTTACAACACGTCGCGATTTCTTCTGCACCATTCACGCTCTTCCGCTACGAATCCTATTTTTTTTACGTTTTATTTCTTCTTTTGTTCTGTAAGCTGTCAATATTTGACACATGTTGGAAAGATTGTACGAAGGAGAAACAAAAGAAATCAGCTGTTTATTTCGTTCCGAATTAAAACGAATATTTTTACCGTAGTTTTTGTCTTGCCTCTTCTTTTACCCAAAAACACAACCAAACTATTCTACTCCTGACATCTAGTGAGTTGTTTGTAGTTAAGACGTAATCATTTTTTATACCAAAATAATCAAATTATTATGTAAAAATTTCCCCGTTAGATACAAGAGGGCGCCTTAAATTTTTTCTCTGTAAATTAACCGTTGGGGAGATTATTTGTTTCCTTTCCTAACTCTTTAAAATAGAATCGGATCTGGTAAACGTTGTCCTTACGTGTAAAATGCTGAACTCCGGAGCTGCACAAGACACTTGGAATTAACTTTCCAGGAATTAAAAGAGGCTAGGTTTATATTCAAGCATAAGTGGAATAAATGACACTGAATAACACGAATATACGAATGTTCATTGAGATACCATGAATGTACGAAATCCACACATGTCAATAAATCAAACGAATAGACTGTGCTAAGTTAAAAAGAATCAAAGCAATCATTTCTTTTTGTTTGTTTTAAGACACAGCGAAGTCCACATTCAGCATTTGCGAAGAAGCCGGTGTCAGTTGCTTCTATGCAAACAATTTAATAAGTTAAGCATGAAAGACGAAGATTGTGTCACCAAACATATTCTTCCCATTGAAAATTTAATCGTCTTATTTACATGAGAGAAACATTATCATTATGTTTCATGACAGATAGAAATGATGACAATGATATGAAAGACATGAAAGATATGAAAGATAAGAAATTTCATTTAACCAACAAAATATGGATGCTCTTGGATATCCAGGAACTATGTGGTCCAATCGCCATCAATGTTGCGAAAAATAAAGAGTTTATAACTATAAAATATCACATTCATTCCTTTAAAAACGATGGTGTTGAAGCCACCATACTTAGCGTGTTATATATTCCGGAACGAAGAGACAATTTATTGTCAGTCCGAGTACTGACAGAAGCCGATATTGAAGTAAATTTTTTCAAAAAATGTAATTCTAAAAAGCAATGGTAAACAATTTGCTACGTCATATTTAAAATAAAACTTTTTTGAATTAAAAATAAATGTGAAAAAAGGAAGAAGGAGCCTTTATTTGGCATCAAAGACTTGGCCATATTTGTCAACAATGTCACTTGGCCATATTTGTCAACATTAATACACTAATTGAAAAGTAATTAATAAAAAATTAAATTAATAAAAAACATAAATATCTGTGATGCGTGCGTATTGAGAAAAAACAGTAAAAAACGATTTAAGGAAATACAAAACAAACCCATTGTGACCTAGAGAGAATTCATTCTGACGTCTGTGGGCCAATTGGTCCTACGGCCTGGGATGGCTAAAACATATTTTGTTTCATTTCTCGACGATGACTTTAGCCATAATAAAAAGCTGAAAAACCAACACACAATTAAAAGGAAATTTGAAGTCTTTACATTTTTCCAAGAATATGAAGTTTTAGTGAAAGCAATGTTTGGAGTATAAATCGCAAAAGTGACAATGGATCGAGGAAGGGAATACCTATCCCATGGGCAAGTTGTCTGGTACAAATATAAATATAATTCAAAAAACAAAGAGGAAGATAGAGAAGCTGCTACGATGGAAAGAAAAGGAAATAGATGGCGTGAAAGAGAAGAAAAACGATGCTGTAGCCGAATCTAAAGAAATCGGAAAACGTGAGTTTAAATTTAATTACGTCAATCAATAGAAGCAATTAGAGACACATATGAAGATACCATCCTTGATGATCCTGAAATTACTGCAGATTCAACCTTACCAAGCACTTCGTGATCCAATACGAAGCCCACGTCGTCAAGGACATGCGCGCTTTCAAGTAGACTTCTAGATTACATTCAGCTCTTTACATTACATTAGCTCAGCTAATTCAGCTCCTGCCGGAACAAGCGAAGCACCTGAAACCTTTTGTGAAATCTCCAAAAGAAGCGATACAAATTATTGGATGAATGCCGTAGAGGAAGAACTAAACTTAATGAAAGAGAATGATGTAAGGAATATTGTAACGGACAAGGCAAATACAAAAAGAGAACTGAAATCAAGACAGGTGCTTCACTTTATGGAAGGCGGAAATTGCATTAAATTAAGATACTAAGCAGGATTGGTCGAGAAAGGATTTTTTCACAGACTTGATTTCGATTACAAAGAAACCTAGCGCTTTTTCAGCTGTAGCTGTTCACAGAAATCATGCAATACAACAGTTAGATGTCGAAACCACTTAGGTGCTAGGAAGACTTAGGAGGTTCAGAAAGACATACATAGGTTAATTCCAGAAGGCTCTCAAACAAACCACGGTCTGATCTGCAAATTAAACTAATTAAATTAAAGTCATTCTACGGTCTTAAGCAATCCCCTTCGTTATCTATCCTATCCTATATCTATCCTATATCCTATATCTCGAGTCAAGAGGATTTCATAGATCGAAGCATGTTTACTGCTTTCGTACAAAATCTGACAATCATGTTCTTTGTCAGATTTTAACCTCAATCATATATGTTGAAGACTTCTTAATAACTGATGAAAATATTTGATCTATTGAGAAGTCTAAGACAGAAATAAACAAAATTTTTGAAATGTCTGACTGTGATAATTTAAGATATTTCTTCGGAATAAAATTAAACTGCAATCATGTCACTACTTCCTTAACAGAAGAAACAATAACAGAGAAAGTAATTAATAAATTTGGAATGTCAGGGAGCAATAAAGTCCAATGGAAAAAGGCCCAAAAATCAAGGCCAAAGACTGAAAAAATGAATCTGAAAAACCGCTACCGCGAGTCACTTGCAAGTCTTATGTACGTAATGTTGGGTTCAAACATATGTTGAATATGTTGGTATCAAAACCCAATCAATTTACACGGGCAGCATTTGAAGAGAATCCTGCAGCGTCTTAAAATTACAAAATCTTTTTAATAAAATTTTAAATGCACAGACTGAAGTGATCGTAAGTCAGTGAGTGAATATGTGTTTAATGTTTATGGTTAGACGGTTTCTTGGTCGAGCAACAAACATGCAACTGTTGCAATATCGTCCAGCTCTTAGGTAAGCATGCGCTAAAGAAATATGGCTTCGTGGATAAAAGCAAGACTTAAAGAAATTGGAAGAAAAACAAGCACCATTATGACCAAGCAATGATGATAACAACCGAGGCTGTATAGGAATGGTTAACCACTTGGAAATCAAACGAGCCAAACATATCGATATAAAGTATCATTTTACATGCTGGAAAATTAGAATTGTGTTCATTAGTTCAAAACAACAATTGGCAGACATAATTACGAAGTCTATTGCCTAAACAAGATTTCAAGAATTCACCTTCAGTTTAGGACTACACGATTGAGAAAGGAGAAACTAAGAGAGAGGGTGGTGTATTAAAAAGTAGTCAAAGCAATCGTTTCTTTTGGTTTGTTCCAAAACATAATTTTAAAACAAAATTTAGATAAATTTTCATTCCAAAAACTGATTTGTTTCAATAAAGAATCTCTCTCAAGTGCATATTTATAAAGAGAGTACGCAAAATGTGAACATTTTTGTAAGATAATTGACAGAGAAAAAACGAAAGGAAGATACAGTAAGAGGTATAGAAGGAATGTGTCTGAGCTTTAAAATTTGAAACACACCAAATCCGATTTCGTGATGGTGAATACAAGACATCGCTTTCCGTTGAGAGGAAGGGAGAAAAATCGTTTCATATAAAAAAAATTGGCAAAAATTATTTGGCTGGTTGGACAATACCGCGAGCCAAAAAGTAAAAAAAATTTAGAAATTCGAAAAGAATTTTTACTGTTAAAAAAGTGTTGTTTTTATGTTTTTCCTTTGATGCTGTCCAAGGTCATCGCTCAATCGGCTTGAAGCGAAGTCTCTCAATACTCTTTTATCAATTCTTTTTCACTAAATTGAGGTTCACTTGAAACCGGCTGCAGAGGATTAACTAATGAATCCGCCTCCTGAGTTTAATGAGCGTTAGCGGAGAGACCTCCAACGGGGCTCACTGGGTTTCTTCTCGGTATGGCAGGTTATAATTAAGAGAAAAACTTGTACAAAAAAATGCCGCATTTCACGTGCAACGCTATTATCCTTCTGGACAGTGAAAGGAAGCATCACCGATCAAGCACCTTTCGTTAGCGCATATCCTTTCGCTTTTCTTCGTTCGTCTTCTCTTTTAGCTTGCTTCAGTGTAAAGACTAAGACACACCTTTTCATTTTTATCGATAGTTTGCTTTACTTTTGATGATCCTGGCATACGTTCAGTCATCTTCCGACGATATCCTTTAATTAAAGCGGTGAAAGCTGTTTGATTTACAAAAGACTGGAAAGGATAATCATTATATGCCGACGTAGTTTAGCAAGGATCTATGTGGGTCAGTAAAATGTATACGGGTACAAAACCACCACCAACAACAACAGTTCATACATCCGAGAATCCTGAGCGTCCTGAGGAATTGGATGTGTGGGTGTGCACTAAAGGAGGCGTGTACTTCGTTCGAAGGAATTGACTAAGACGAAAATGACAAACGGCGCAATGCAATTATCCTTTTAAGGCCTATCGAATCCTCCTGTTTGGAGTCCTGGCAGGATTAATCGAAAACTGATTTTGATTAACGATTTTGAAAAGGAAGAGTTTAATAAAGCAGTCTATTAATGAAAGAACGAATCCTTTTGTATAAACCGGAAGTTCTTGAAGTTGGTTAAATTGATCGATCTTGGAAAAAATTTGAAACAAAAAAATTTGACTAAATTCAATTTCAATGCAAAGGTTCTAAAAGAAAAAAGAAAAGGAATAAAAAAGAAAGAAAAATGTGATAACATAAATCAAACACTTTCGATTTCGTAACAATATCCTTTTGCAGGACATAATGAAGAAGAAGAAGAGAACTGCACAATATGCGCGCAATCCGTTGAAGTAAAACAAAAGATTCCAAGTAATGAAACACTTACCAAATATCACCATTTTCTCCTGTTCCCCCTATCTCTCTTTCTCTTCCCCCTCTCCAGAATTTTTTCAAATTATTTTGACCCTTCTTCTGGCCAGCGTCCAGTATCCTTTTACATAAGTCTGCACAATAAAACGCCACCCCGACGAAAGAGAGAAAAGGATGCATGCAAGGATACCGGTCAAAGGATGACCCTTCCAGACATTATTCATTACTTCAATGCGAAACAAAACGTTTGAAAAGATACAAAAGGAATAAAAAAAATTGCACAATAACCGAATGCACAGCAGGACATGCAGGACACACAGGACATGCATTTTTTCAACTGAATTCAGATATCCTTTTCGTTTATGTATTTCTTCGTTAGCGAATGGAGCTGAATGTTGATTGTTTTTTCGATGCTCAAACCAATCGCAATCATTTTGTCATATGTTTGGTCGCCAACAATAACGTTAATCACCACTATCACGATCATCATTATCATCGTTATTGTCATAATGAAATTCTGCTTACTTTTTCTTTGTTGCTTTTTATTTTTTTTTCAAAGATTTTTTGTAGAGACGTAAAATAGAATTAAGTCGAATGATCAAATTTCAAAAGAAGAAAAACTATGTCAGATTCATAAAAAGGACTCTTTGTAAAAGCAACACTCAATTTTACTCGTTCATAAATTTCAGGAAAAATTTCATCATAACTTAATCATTAATGACAGAAGTCATTCATCATTAATAACGATTCATGTTAAAACTTAACCCTTACGTTTATTACGTTTTTTTAATCAATGAGTCCAGACAATATTCATTAATTACAAAACAAATTTATGATTAATTTTTCATCTTGAAAATTTCTAATACTGTCCTTTCAGCCTTCAAAATTATGAAAACATTGATCGCCTCACGGAATCCATTCGTCTATGGACCAGTCTAAACAAACAGAAGGTTTTAGGTCACAATATCTCGCAAACTAAATATATTGATAACTTCGATTATACTTAAGGTCAAATAATAAATGTTCTTAAAATTTTTTTCAAATATCTGACAAATATTTTCTCCTCAAAATTAGACCGCTGCAAAATGTCGCGCGCGTCTTTCTGAAATCAACGCGTGTTTCAAAAACGAAAATTAAAAACAGAACAGAAGTCATAAAATCTCTATCGAGAAAAATCTAATCGAGAAAAAATGAAAAATTGTGTTAAAACGGCAGATGACAGGAAGTAATTCTTGTCGAATTAAGAAAATATTTCCTCCGACAAAAAACTAATGACCTCAAGACATTTCAGTCAAGCCGTAAATGAACAAAAGGGCTTCAGAGTCTAGTCATATGCGATGTCTCAATATTAGAGGATGTGATGCAACGGTTGGAGCCCTGAGAACTAAAAAAGTCAGTTATTCAAATTAAATGCTAAGAAAGGATACTGAAAGGACGACAAATAGGATTTATGACGAGCGAAGAGAAACACATACAAATAAATGAAATAAAACAGAATAGAAATCAAACATTAAAATTCATTACGTTACAACGAAAACAGATGGAAATTTCCACACATACCATCCACCCCCTCCCACACACATACCCCCCCTCCGCACAACAAAATTCTTGTACCAAAAAGGGATAGGAAAATATTTTTGGATAATCAATTTCATGATGACATGACGAATAAAGGAAAAACGAATACACTGAGTATAACATTTTATTATAAATAACTTTTGAGGTGATTCATTTGAATGAACTTGCCCCAATGAATCCTTTTAAATGAATCCCATTTGTTGAATATCATCCAGTGAAACAGTTTCAGCGATAGATTTGAAGTGATTCGTTTTACGGGGAGTAATTTCATTTGATCCATTTTTACATAATTATTTCCAGGAAATCATTTTCGCTGAAGCACGTTAAGTGAGTCATACCCCGCGGATCGTTTAATGCGATTTGGATTCTTTTGATTAAATTCCAGTGAAATATTTCTAGTGAATCAATATCAATGAATTGCTTGGAAAGAATCATACTCATTGAATAATTTCCCCTTCGATCCTATTGAAAATTTCTTGTAAATAGTTTTCAAGTAATTATTTCCAGTGATCAATTTCCAGTCGATCACTTCCAATGAATCATGCCGCGCGAGCAAACCTCAATGATGAAATCCAGTGAACAATCTTCAATGCTGTTAATTATTTCGAATGGACTCCAACAGTCAGGAGGATGCTTTATGTATCGAGAATTGCGAGGAAACGAAAAGAAAAGAAGTCTAAGGTTTGACAACAACAAAAGCAAGAAAACCAACAACAACACAGTAATAATAGAAGTAACATTGGAGGAACAAAACAACAACCAACAGAAATTAATTCTCTTGCAAGGTTGTTTTAAAAGAATAATTTCCTCTAAATCCAAACCATTCAAAAGGGTTATCGTGTGCTAAGGATCTCCCGGTGATGATGATAATCGACGTCAACGAAGTGATGGTTATTGGTTTGACTTTTATTATCACCGAAGGATATGACTATGATACACATTTTCTTGTATCATCTGCAGGAAATCAGCAGGTCATATCCTTTAGTTTATAGTATTTTACGATCGGTAAAACGATCATAAAAGGGTTGATGCGTTTAAGCAATGCAATGTGGCTACGGATAATATTCGATACATTGATTTAATGATGTTTTGAAAAATGTATAAAAAGGATACAAATGGGCTGAGGTCCTTTTTCACTAAAATCTTAACTAATCTACTTCTTCACGTTTAACTTTGTTCCGCTTTGTAACGGACAACAGAATACATCGAAAGATGTCGCTCGGCGGGATATTTCGTCTTCGAGAAAGTAATAAAATATTGCCGAATAAACGTTTCGGCTTTGCACAATTTCGGATTGGTGCTGGGCGCAGACGAACGGAGGAGGAAACTAATTTTTTTTATTTTGTAAAGGATTGGAATATCTAAAGCAAAATGAGGGAAAAGGTGAAAAAAGAAAGAAATATTGAGCGAAAATTATTTCGAAAATTAAAAAAAAAAGTTCGAAGAAAATCGTTATAGAATTTATAAAAATTAATAAATATAATTTGTCTATAAAATGCGTGTTTTAAAAGGATTTGAAATAAGATTTGAAATAATTTTCGAAAAAATGGGAAGAAAAATTAAAACCAAAAACTACTTGATTTGACAAAAAAAAATAGGAATTTCTTGAGAAACAATAAAGTTCAATACATCGAATAAAAAACAAAAACAAACACAAGCCATAAAACATAAAATAATTAAAAAAAGAAGGGATAAAGGATAACGATCAAATCAAAAACTAACAGTATTTTTGTTAAAGAAATTCCTTAGAAATTTGGGCGACATATCCAGGCATCCATAATATAATCAGTGTCATCATTATTATCATCATTATTATCATCCTTTTACTTACTAATAATTTTACGATCGCATTGATTCCACGATAGGAAGTTAAGGACAATGCAATTCTTGTGATGCTTTAAGGAGTCAATATCAGAGAGAAATCTAACGAGCAGACGGCACACAAGCAAACGGCCAACACCGTCACAACCACCTCAATTGCCTTTCACCCGATGATGGTCTCAAAGAGTAAAACGAAAAATACGAGTGTGGGAAAGTCAGGAAAGGGAAGGACATTCATGTCAATTGCAGTGGACACAAAATAAACGAATGCAATGGACCGACCTGGTAAGTCCTGTGCGGGCCTGGCTGGACATGCAGTAACCATTGAGTCGGTTAGAGAACTAAAGGATAATAAATTACACAAGCGTTGTCAAGAGTTGCGAGTCAGAATAAGTAAATAAGGATATGCAGGCAAGAAAGGAGGAGTCCTGCGTGGTTTCGAAGAAGTCATGATTAAGGATTTCTTTTCGTGAAAAACATTTTCAAAGGCAAAAAATGCATTAAGTAAAGCAGTTCAAATTAAGGAATAATAAGAAAAAATCAATATTTTTCTAAAGAATCCTTTTTAATTTGAACAAAGTATTTTTCAGTCCGAGGAAAAGAAGAAGAAAAAACAGAGAAATTTTAAAAAAACTTTAAAGAAAGTAAAACTATTTTGAAAAAGAAAATAAAGAAACTGTAACGATCATTAGGGTTTCACTCTTCGAGAGTTTCATTTGAAGAGATCGCAAAATGTTGCATTTCAGAATTTCCACACACGAAAATCCACACACACACAAACACAAACATACACACATTGGTTTGACCAAAGGATTGACGACGTAACTTGAACTCAAACAGCTGTTATATCCTGCTGAGACTGCACTGAATTCACCGCCTTGATCATCGCCCACTAGTACGATTTACATCACCGTCATCAGCGTGAATCATCAGCCACCTTCACTACTATCGCCACGACCATCACCTTACCGATACCATTGTTCGGCACCATCGCAAACCAATTCAAATCGAATCCTTTCTCAACCACCGAACCAAACCAACGGGTCCAGCAGTCAGTCCTTTGGTTGGCTTTTCTTCCTTTTTGAAGTATTGAAAATTTATGAAGCAGAACTCAAGACGATTGTTACGCATTGTTTTGCAAGAACGACGTACGAAGATATTTATCTGCTTGAACTACTGGGTCCATCCGTCTCTTCCATCCATCTTTTCTGGATGGGAGAGCTCTTACGAGAACAATAAAATTTGGCACCTTTTGTTACGAAAAGAAGAAACAAAAAATGGGAGAAGAAATTATTTGAAATACTAAATATATTAAATACTTCATCATTACCATAACGAATCCTTTCGACATCCGTAGGAAAGTGGAAAGATCAAAACATGTGAACAAAGAAAACGAGAAGAAGAAGAAGACGGAGAAGAAGACGGAGAAGAAGAAGAAGAAGTATAGGACAAACATTAGTATCGATTAGCATTTCAATGAATTCTCGCAGTTCACGTGCTGTTTTCCATCTGCCTTACTCATTATTTTCTCTAAACGATATCAAAACAACAACAACACCGCCGAAAACAACAACAACAACAATAACAGCAGCAGCAGCAGCAACATGCAAAATCATGGCATCAAATGAGATCTTCGAATCAACTTCTTACCGATTCTATAAAAGCTTACATTTTTTTGAAATTTTATTTTAGTTTAATGCCGGATTTAAAGTAATTGAGGAGTTAATTTTAATAAATTCAAAAAGTTATATTTAATCCAAAGAGGAAAGAAAAGAAGCCAGTTTTTTATCATTCACAGATTTGTCTTTAATTTTTTATGGAGTCATCTATGATTTATCGGTTTTGTTGACCAATCATCAATCCATCCTTTATTAAAATCCTTCCCGCAACTAAAACAAATATCAATAATTTTATGAACAAAAAATCAAATTTCTTTGTCAATACTTGTAACTTCCTTCGGTTTATTTATCACATCAAAATATTTGCCCAATCCTCGAAAAATCATTTAACCCTTTAATTGACATTCTCGAAAAACGCACCAAATTTCAAATTTTCAAATTTTTTTCAAAAAATTCTCAATTAATTACAACTTTTGCTTTTGCAGGGAAAAGAGACTGGCAATATCATTCGGAAGGCCTAGACAAACAAGACTAAGAGTTAGGGGGAGGGGTATTTGAACAGTGCTGACCACTTGTAAAGGGTATACGCTTTGATGGAAAGGTGGTGTACAGTTACAAAAATAACATTGAAACAAATATGAAACCCGACAAATGTTCCGAATGAAATGATTACAAACGAAATAATTTTTTTTGTTTGTAAATTTTATTTACTTAACAAATTTTCCTTGAAACATTTGGCCGCTTGAGAACCTTACAGTCAGTCTGAGTAGCGATACCTTAACGAAACTTCCCACCGATCTCTTCAAACCACTCGATTCACTCACTTGTTAACCCGTCGTTCGTTAACCGCTAGGTGTGAGACCACCAGATGGGTTAAGAAGGTGACCACGCTGTTACATTCGCCACCATTCGCCGTCATTCGCTGTCATTCGCGGTCATCCGCCATATTTCTGATCACTTTTTCCTTCGCTCGTTTATTTCATTTCAACGAGTACGGTTAGCAAACAAAGCCTTCTGTTCATTGAAAGGGTACGGGCAATATACATTTCCTTTTATATTTTTATATATCCTTTTGGAATTGACTCTTTTATTGTTCTGTTTTTTATTGCTTTCCCGATTAGGTCGCACGATAGCGTTTAATTGACTTTAAATGAAGGTTTACCTCACAATTTTAGGTTTGCGAAGAGAAGGGTTAAATCGTTTTGGTATGACTTACATTCAGAAGAACTTGGTCAAAAAGGTGGTGAAATAGCCATAAAAATTAGTTATGTAGCCTTAAGTTTTCTGTGGAAAAAATATAAAGGAAAGGTGGAAAAAAGGTGAAAGGGGGCAGGAGAGGTTGTTTGAAATTGATCTTTTGATGCTGAGTAACGATTAGCACCTATACTGTTTTCTATGAAAAGAAGACTCAAAGATGAACAAAAAATTGATGAAAATAAATAAGGAGAAGAATAAGACAAATTTACAGAAATACAGAATGTTTTTGAAGTTTCTGGTGTTTCCGTTAGCCATTATTCCCGATCGTGAAACCACTGAATAGCCGATCATTAAGAGTCGTCCTTGCCTTCCTCTCGCAAAACTATTGACTGATGCTGGAACTAACGGGCATTGGGAGAGCGCGAAACTTGATTATGGTACGTATGTTTGAGACGGTACGGTACGATTGAGAATAAATTGAGTTTTGAGTACGATTGGTGTGTTACTGCTGATTTGCGGATAGAGATTTTAATATCCAATGATATATCTCGAAAACCGTTGAATAATGTCAAATACTACTAATCATAGTATCTAAAATTCTATTTCCGGTTCTAAAGGAGCACAAATGTCGCTCATGATGGAAGGGATATCCAGCCATTAATCAAAAAATCCGTGATTTTGTTAAATGAGAAAATTTTTATGCAAATGTCATTTATCATTTTAACAAATTAATAAGAAAATTTTAAACCATTCGGATTTTCTAATTTTAGTATAATTTTGTCACGGTTTGAGAGAGCAAAACATTTATCAATAACATTCCTGCGAGAAAAGACGTGCAGGATAAAGAAAGAGTAGAGGATGTAGATAGAAAACACAAGCTAATGTCTTAAAGAGTAATGACGGGTAAAGCGCTAACTTCAATAATATTCGATTTAATGGTTTTTATTCTAATGAGAAACGCTGTAAGTGATCCTGATATTTGATAGAATCCTGATGCGTCCTGAAGCACGTCAAAGAAGTATATGATTTATTCTTATTTAGTTAACTCAAACCCAAATGGACAAATTAACAGACTAGATAAATGGATGGATAAATAAAATGATGAGTAGACAGCAAAATTTACGCAGCAAAAAAAAAAAAAAAAAACAAATTATAAGCGCAATATGCGAGAGTCGGAAGATGAAAAGAATGCCTGACATTTCAATCAAATGTATAAAGTGTCATTTCTTCCTGTAAGGAAAACAGAAGTAAATGTTGTTGGTTGTCATAACAGTGATAATGATAGTCTATGATAATTGACGTGATTTGGTGAAGGTCAAATTGTTCGTGAAAGTAATGGAAAGGCTGGGTTAAATTAAGGGGATTATGGGTTGGTGACGAGAGGGGGAGGGGGAAAAGTGACAAAACGAATATGACAGCTTACTAAACAAGTTGTAAATTAACTAGAAGATCAGTAAAAGATTATTAAAAGACTATACTTTTTATTCGAATTTTAATCTACGTTTCTTACAAAAAATTACCCAAATACACTTTTTAATTTGTTTAACTGTTTTATTGATTATTATTATTTTTTAGACTTATCCTACTCCTGCCATTCGACTCGGTTTTGAAATTGATATTGATTTCCTTGTCCTTCAGTTTTAATTAATGATGTTTGGAAACATTAAATAACTCTACTTCTTCTTCCTTTTCCTCTACTTATTATTCTGTCTTCTTCTTTTTCTTTATTATTTTTCTTTTTGACTTTGACATTGAGAGAATGCTGTCTCCATGACAACGGGTTTCATGACAAAATTATATCTTTTTTATTATTTTGATTTTTGGTAATTTTTTTAGCATAAAAAATAATTACATAATGATTATTGTGCTTTCTTGAGGTTTACATCACTTTAAGAATATATTTGTTGTTGGAATTTATGTATTTGTCAAACCCCAAAGAGTGTTTAGACAAAGAAAAGATTTCAGACAACAGAAAGAAAGAAAAAACGAATGTCAAGTCGAAGGATATTCCATTCCTCCGACACCGCAAAATATTATTGAATTAGGTTTTATTTTTGGTTATAATTTATTTAATATTTTTATGAGATAATCGAGAAAAAAAAATTACTTTTATAGATTTGCCGAAGCACGGAGAAAGAGATGCGCGGAGAAATGCGGAGACACTATTTAATTAGCGCTATGGAAATCAAAATCCAGCAGGAAAATTATGAAACTAGTGATGATAATGATGCAGATAATGATGACGAAGATGCTGTTTGGAGATCAAGGGGCGTCATCTTAAAGAAGCTTAAGAACTTAAGAAGTTACGACTTTATCGAGACGTAACATTAATTTTATTCCTGCTTTTTTTGGAGATTTCTCCACCATGAAGAAAAAATGCATTATAAAATTTAATGACGTGAAATTCTTGGAACGGTTTATAACGAACAAATGGGATGGTGTAATTAAGAAAAACAAAATCGTTGTAACAAGATTCGTTTTTAAATTATAATAAAAAACAAAAACAATTAAAAAGAAAGATATAGTTTTTGTGAGAGGGTGATCCGCAGTCTATACGCGTAAAGAGTAATCTATCGAACTTCCACAGACGAAATAAAGAAAAGCTTGTACACGCAGTGTGCCACCTATTTTTGCCAAAGTCTGTCAAAGACTCTTCTGTTAGGAAGTTCAATATATTGAATATGTCAATCAAACAAATTGAGATTTTTCAAAGATTCTAAAACAGAAATAAATGAATTAATATTTACCTTTTTGTTAAAAATTTTTAGGCTAGGAAACGATTTAATACAAAAACCAAAAGAAATTCCTTAAAAAAGTGTTTGCCTAGAGACTCTCACAAACACTAACAACCTGTAAAACATCAAAGCGATTGACCAAATACCGAACAATCTAAAACCCGCCTTGGCTAAAAAAACGTAGAAAGATTTTGTCAATTTAGTTTTGTGTATCTTTTTTTCCTTTAAAATAAATTCGACCACAGGATTATATGATTTCAAAATAATCACCAGAAACATTCAATTCTTCAAAAATGTACAGACCCAATATCGTCGAGATACAACCAAAAGTGAAATGTAAACGCTTGCGTGTTTACACCGCAATACAATTTTGTGTAGCAGCATTGTTTTGATGTTGTAATCCTTTCAGATCCTTTTTAATGTGTGCCAGAAGAATATGAAGGAGATTCCTACCAACAAAAAATAAATTGAAGGGAAAGTCTTCGTAGAGGACCAACTTCTAAACGTAATCAAACGCAACGAGTTTGAACCATGAATGAAGGATTACATATTTCCTAAGTATAATACAAGTCTCTTATTCTTCTTCCTTCACGTCATCTTCTTATTCGCCGGTCTTCTTTTTTCTTTTATAATAACCTATTGTGCGATTTCGATTGTTATACGACCTCACGTAATCCTTCCACCCACAAAACAAAGGTATTAAAGTACGGATAGTAACGAGTAGGAAATATCGGAAATGACGAGTAAGGATTTTTGAGGGAATGAAAACCATTCTAGTAAGGAAATATGCGTGAAGTTTGTCAATGTTTGTTCGTTAACTGCATTACATGCAGATACTGATAGAAGATGAAGAATCATGAGAATGTTCGAAACGAAACAAGAAATTTTTCAACCCGTCACGCTGCTCTGCATCATTTTTCTATTGCTCATTAATTTCCTTGTCATTCGAAATGGGGCAACATTTTATAACAAGTGTTAAGTCGTTACCACCGTATTAAACACCTTTTTTCTTCTTATTGCTTTCTTCGACGCTTTTGTTTTTCTTTACCTTTTTTATTCTCCTCTTTTTTCAGTCAATGTAAAAATACCCGAACGATATCATCGCGTTTGTTGTAAAACATTTAAGATCCGATCATGTTTTCTTTTTGTTTACTGTTGTTGATCCTCACCGTTTTTGCCCCCAAGTCGGGATTGCCTCAAACTCTTCTTAACCCTAAACCCGTCTTAAGTCGAAATGAAAAAGCAATCAAAAAATGTAACCCTTAAATATTCTTTTGACTCTATGGAATTGAGAGGGTCGACAGGGTTTCCCCTAAAGCACGTTCTTTCTTCAAAAGAAATTTGTTCTTTTCTTTAAGCCTTTCTTTTCGAAAAAACAAAGGAAAAAAGGTGTAAATTTGTCCCTGCCACGGAATTAATAAAAAAGGTTTGGATCACGTCACGAGGATCGGTTAAATCGTCAGAAGAAAAAAAAATTATTCAACTGAATAAAATTCAATTTTTTATCAAATCTTAAAGGATCATTATTTTGATACAATGTCGTTTTTTGTTTGAGAACGTGTTTCGTTATTTGGGTCTTTAAAATAAAAAGGAAAAGGAACGGATTTTTTAGAATTAAGAAAAAATGAAGGTGTTTGCCGTTGATTTGTTACCGGTTTTTTTATTTATTATTTATTTTTTTGTCGATGATATCAAAGAAATTGAGGGGGGGGGAAGTTAGGATTGATCCTCTGAAAGGATTTTGAAAGGTTTCTGAGGGTTAATCGTACGTAATGTGACCTTATTATAAAGAAAAACAAGACAATCATTTCTCTTTCCTTTGACAGACTTGTCTAGAAGTGTTTCTACAGAAAGCAATACGAAAAATGATAGAACGAAAAAATAAATCAAAAAAGAAGACAAACTTAAAAAATTGATATTGTTTGAATTAAATTTAGAATAAAAATAAAGCGAAAATAAGTTGAATGATTGTCTAATTAAAAAGATTGACTGCTGTTTACAAAACAAAAAAAGAGAAAGGAAAGCAAAAGCATTCCGTTTTAGTTAAATCTTTTTCTCGTGTTTCAAATGACGAGTACTTCCATCATAATTTCATACATCGCTGGTTAGTTGGTGTAACGAGTAATTTATTAAAATATAACTAGTGCTTCTTTGTACAGATAATTAACGATTACATAAAAAAAGTAACGAATAAAGAAATTAGTTGGTTTCAAAGTGGGTTGGTTTACTCGTTACGTAATCATTCCTTCGCTCGGGCTTATTGTATAACGAGAAAAAGTATTAGAAATCGTTATTTGAGAGATGAGAATGCCGGTAGGATTTTAAAGAGCCTGCCGCTGGTTAAGGACCCTCACAAGTAGGTTAATTCTCTTGATTCTTCTACCTCTTGTTTTTCGTTTCCAGGTGTCTTTCAATCTCACTTTCTCCTTCTTTCGCTCTTTCTCTCTCCCTCTCTCCTGTATTGCCTTTCTCATGCCATTTCTGGATTGAGGACCTAGTCTGGTTTTTATGTTTTTCTAACGAATGTAAATCCAAACCAATTTGATTTTCTTACAATTTATTGCAAAAATATGCTTCTCTTTTATCTAAAGACTAGTTGCCAGTATTTGTTACCTCTTTTGAGATATGTATCTTTCTTCACTTTTACCTTTCTGTTTTCTATCGGAAAGAATTGAAGCGGTTCAAATAATCGGCTTAACCCTAATGTCTTTTTGCTCCGAAAAGAGTAGAAACAAAAGAAGAGAATTCTCTAATATGACACAACAATGGCACACACACGTACACACATACACACAATTTTAATATCACTGCAAGGAAGGTAATATGCAAATCCTTGATTAAGGATTCGCACAAAATCTTCTCGTTTCTTCTAAGATGTTCCAAACGTGACCATTATTTTGTTTTTCTACGAAAAATTCAATTATTCTTTCTCGTTTTTCTTCCTATTTTTCTTATTATTCTTGCTCTTCTTCTTCTTCTACAGCTGATCTACGCAATTATATATTCTGGCTATTCAAGCCCGAACCAAATAATCTTAAGAAGTTGTGCCAATATTTGTTGTTGTGCGACCTATATTAAATTAAATGCAGATGTTTCCTTGCAAAGGAAGTGTTTGTCTTTTGTCTTTGAATTTTTGTCCTCTTAATTTTTCCTTTTGTTTGCTTCTCCTTTTCCTATTTTTTTTTAACTGCAAAGTATCAAAGAGTTTCATTATTTAGTTCACTTTATAAAACTGTTGGTAAGAGGCGTGGTTTGTTTATATAAGCCACGCGTAAATTTTTCCATATAGTCCTTTTTAGTATCTACTTGTAAATCGTTATTCTCGACTAATACTAAAAACTAAATCTCAGTCAGTAATCTTGAGTTTACTAAAGATTTAGCAAAATTAGTACTAGTACGTTTTGAAATTGCTCTTTTGTTCAACGAAGAGGAAGAAGAAGAGGCCGGATAAAACAAAAAGAAAGTTTTGAAAAATTAGCAGGATATAGAGAGTGTTATTTTAGGTAATTACGGTAAATAAGTTGGTCTTAATCTTAAAGTTTTTGCCATAAAACCACGCCTACAGACAATGATATCGGATTGGGATAATGCGGGGTCTTTAAAAGGCCTCAGGGCTTACGCTGAAAAAGACGGGGTGAAGTGAGTGTAAGTGAACGGAGGTTGTGAATTGTTTGAAATCTGTATAATATCTTAGTTTTAATACTTTCTCTTCGGTTTCCCCTCTCTCTCTCCATACATCTCTTTTAATGTGATGTTTCACAGGTTTTTCATGGTCATCCATTGGATGGATTGTGATTGAATTTGGTGATAAACTTGTTGCGAATCTTGCGGATATCTTGCAGTTTGATATAAAACGATGACGGCGGACGGTGGTAAACACAAATAGGGTGGACTATTTAGGTGGCGCCTTAGTAAGAATTCTAAAGGGTTCTTTGTTCGCATCTTTTAATGATTACTCTTTCGCCACCCTTCCAAAACATTGCACAAAAACTAGTGTCTAATTGAGATAAAGTGCGTCACCAAAGGTACGAACTAAGAAAGGTTCATTCGATAGCTTACCGCCTTGAACGAAATAGATCTTTTTAATTATGAAAATATAAATTATCTTGAAAGGATAGGGAGTGAGTGAAATGAAATACGATAACATACGAAAGCAAGAGAGAGAAAAACGACAATAGCACCATCAAGTAGCTTCCTTCTTTAGCTTCTGTAACGGAAATATTTTATTTGATACTTCTTGAGAGAGCAATTTTTATACTCCTCATCCGCTCTTCCTAAAGTTATTGGTCCGACACTAACTTAATTATTCTCATAAATTCTTACTCTCTTAAATTTCTTTAGTTGAGAAACCATGATAGTAAACTTGATTTGAAGTTGAATATAAATTAATTTAATTAACGAAATTTTGTTTGATGAAATTTCTATGTTTTATTTTTACAAATTTTTCTTTAGAAATGTTTTGTTAAAGAAAATAGAAGATTTACATAAATATGTCCCTCGAATTCAAGTTTATGTAAATACATAGACACACTCATGCACACACGCCCACCCACGTGGGAGTATGCGATTTAATATTTATCTGGTTAGTTTTGAGTCTTTGACCGACCGACCGACTCGTTGAATTAATTTTCAATAAATTTTGATGTCAAAAAATGTTCCGTTTTCTTGGATAAAAGAAAGATAAAATATTAAACGGATATAGTTTAAGTTTAGGAAAGAGAAGGAGGAGGCAATCGAAAGGTTTTATTATAAACAATGGTTAGCAATGTTCAGCAACATCCGCTATTTATGGTGCATTTGTGGGTCTGTGTGTGTCAGTGCGTGTGTGTGTGTGCTTGTACAAAAATTTCAAAAGATAACATTTATTAAAAAACTCATTTGTATGCGTTTCATGCGATTTAGCCATTGGTTCAAGTATACGTTGAACGCTTTTTTATTCCTGTGGCAACGGGCAACCCCGCCCGGTCACCCTTTTGTAAATCCTGTTAGTCTACTTATTCTAACTCTTCACTTGCCTCCCGGTTTCGACTTTTATCCCTTTTCTATTTGTTTCTGCTTTTCTTTATGAAGATTTGTAAGATTGTAAAAGGCAATACGGATAAAAATAAATGAAAAAGGACAAAAGACGAAGCTAAAAGAATGGGGATATTGCAGTATCCCAAAGCAGAAGAAAGGCGTGCATATTTAATGGCGGCAACGGTGAATTAGTTTTACACTGAAAGAAATTCTGGTTCGTTGTATTGGTTGAACTAGAGATTACTTCATTTTTGGAATTTGAAGTAATGACTTTATGCGAAGTCACCTCGAAGATTTCGGATACTTTTATTTCAATACAAGTTTAAACTAGTTCAGAAATATGATTATTTTCTGTGACAATGTAACTTTCTAGGTTAAATAATCGCATTTCTAAATAAAACAGTTCCAATTATCACTAAATTGCTTAAGAAAACCTCGTAAATCGAAATTATCAGTGAATGCGATCAAGGAATATATTTAAGGCATTGCCACCAGTAGTCGTCGAAAAATATTTTGCTAATTTTAATTTCAGTGTAGTATTCTTCCACAGGCAAGAAGAGAGAAGAGAGAGAGAAATATCAGAGAGATGTCAAGTACTCCCAATGACGACCATCTTGAAAAAATCTCCATATTAAATATATAAAAAATGAAAGGAATTTTTCGAGTTCATCCAACTAAAAATATCAAAACACACACGCACAAACACACACAAGACATGCGAACACATACATGGGCACACACATCTACACACAATATGCTACAACGACTCCGTGCAAAGATTCCGATACTTTATTTTTTGTCGTTTGACATTCACTCGTAGTTACATCCTTTTCCGTCACCGCTTGCCGATTATTCATTCCTTCATTTATCATTGATGATTCCTAAAAAGACCCAGACTTTACGTGCCCCTTAATGTTGCTTCTCCACATCATGAGAGTGAACTGCTCCACTACCTTTCCTTCAACCTCGTTGTCTTTGGTGCTCAATCATTGGCAACACACATGAAGAGGATGGAACTTTGCTATTTTATGTCGGTTAAAAAATGGTGGGTTAGTGATCAAAAAAAGGAATGAATAGAAGCAGAAAAAATATAAATAAAAAATTACACTTCAAGGATAAGGGTTGAATAAGCAAGGATAGCAAAAGAATCATCATGGTTAAAGGTTGCAAGCGCAACATGGTCAGACAGGGCGGGTGGAGGAATTGTGGCAACGCGTTTGGTAAATACAGATATATCCAACAACAACAACAATAACAGAAATATTGTTAACTAGAGAAATTCCTAAGGGATGCCGCAAAAAACTTCGGAGAATGTTGCAAAAAAATGGAAAGGTGTGACTAGGGTATGCGTTGGTGGCGTTTCTTCGTATACGAAAAGGGTAGGGGGGCGGGAAGAAAAGAAGATAAGAAAAAATAGCTACTGTCAATCCATTTTCTTTGGCTTGAATGAATTGGGGAAATCATGTACGTATGCGTGTTTCCGCACGACGCACAACAACTAAAGAACGTGAATCAAACATCAAGGCCAACATAAAAAGTAACAACAACAACAGCGAATACAATTTCGTTTTTTGTAAAAAATTGCTCCCTTTTAACGAACAGCCATTCAACCAAAAAGGAAGGGGCCAAACTACCGAACACTCGGTTCGGATCGTGCGAAATCGAGTTGAAGTTTCGATCTTCCGTAAGAGCGTCAACACTTCATTGCAACAAAATTACGCTCGAATCAACAAAATTTGCATAAGGCCCTTTCGGCCATTCGTCCTCTTGCTCGTTTATCTCTAAGCAAAGGAATGATTTGCATGGAAAGTAACGAGTGTAACGAGTGTGATGAGAAACAAAATGAAGTTGCTTGCTGTTTTTTGTCTTCTTTTCGATAATTTTACGTCTGTTTTATCGAATGAGGTTGGCACAATTTTGATTGTGATGAAAATTTTTGCATGTGACCGACTAACGTTCTCTTTTTATTTTTGTTTTCTTTCTTTTGTCGTTTCTTTGCTTCTTATTCGTTTTTTTAACGTTGCATGATTTTCTATCCAAATTTATTCCTTCATTCCTTCGAAGAGAGTTTGTCTTCCCTTAAGAAATTTTTAAATATTTCATTTTCTTTGGCGATATTTTTTGATATAATTTTATTGTTGAGAAATGTCGTCTTCATAATTTTTATTTTCTGTGATTACAAGGATCCGATGCGTGATGAATACACTTACGAAGTTATTCAACGATTTTTAAAAGAATTATTAATTCCATTCTAATTTAATGGTAAAGGCATTAATAAACAAACCAACGACTTCTGCAACAACAAAAATTGTGGCCACATGAATAACAAGGATGAAAAAAAATCAACAATATCATTAACCAAAAGGAAAACAGAAAAACAGAAACACCACCAATCGATGATTACTAACGAGAACAAAGGAGAACAAGAAAGAGAAGGAGAAGAAGAAGGGAATAATGCGAAAGATATCAGTGACCTTGTGGTCTTCCAATTTGACCATATGCTAACCGATATTCCGTTAACAAGGATTAACGTTTGCTTGGACGAGGAAAGAGCAAGAATATGCTTATGCGGCACAGTTGTAGTTTTTCTTCTCTTTGCATTATTTTCACTTTTTATAATTTCTTTTAAATTTTTCCACTGAAATCGCAATTGAAAAATTGTTGATGTGTTTGTGTGTGTGTCAGTGTGTTTAAGTGTTTACAGCAAAAAAAGAAAAAAACAACAGCAGCAATTTTTTGTAAATTGCATAATCATTGTTTACAAATAACGTATCCTTCAGCAAATGTTCATATCCTTAATTTTAGATCCTGTGGCGGCTGCCATCGACGGTCAAGACAGAAGTGCGCCCAAATCAGACAGACAAATGATGGCAGAAGAGGTAGCAGTACTCAAACGAACCAACACCAACAACATTTCTACAAAGAAGAAAAAACTCCAATAGAATCCTTCTAAGAAGCAAAAAAAAGATTAGTATTTTTTGTTTGTTTCTCCCCTTAAGCAACACCATTTTTAAGCGTTCATTTTGTTCTCGAGATCTACTTGAATCGACCCACTGCACGTCATTAAGATGCGCCACTGTATCGATTGCCATCAGCTGCATTTCAGCCACGCTGCAACGGTGGAATCCTAATGATATTTATTTTTATCAATTATTTTGAGACTTTTGTTTTTGTAATTGTTGTTTCTTATTGGTATTGTTGCATAAAGTTTGTCAATATATTTGCTTTTTCTTATAAATTTTCTGTTATTCACTTCTTTTTAATTTATCATTCCAATTCCTTTTGTAAACATGAAAAGGACACTACTGTTTCTTGTTATTGTTTTGGTTTGTCTTGTAGTGGTGTTTTGGTGACCGAGGAGAGGAGTGCCAAATTTTGATTGTGTGTAAACGCAGTTATATTGAAGAGAAGAAAAATGCTTGAAGAGAAATTATTTTTTTAATTTTTATATAATTTTTTTTGCAATTATAATTTTTAATTATATATTTCTCGGGATTATAAACATTGCCTTTTATACTCCCAGATTTTAAAAATGGCGGGCTTCTTAAGAATTTTGGTTTTCTCCTAAACAAATTTAAACAAATCATGCATGATATGTCGTGCATCATCATTAAGACTCTTCCTATAAAATCGCTGCAGATGAAGAAATAAATTATCCTGACAAAACCAGATAAACCATTAAAAAACAAGCATGTGTCCAAGAGTCAAACATTCGGAAGGGAGAGTGGACATATTTTTTCTTCTTATAAATGTTTATCTTGATGTTCTGCTACTAAAAGTTAATAACCTTGTTGTTGTTGTTGTTATTGTTTTTGTTGCGTGTAACGACCAAACTATAAAAAAGTCTATAGTTTTTTTTGTTGTTATTTTTATTTGATTTGTTCTGGAGGACTTGTTTGTTTTTTTTTTGTGAGAGGGAGGAAAAGTTAAGGGAGATTTCGATTTAGTAAAGGCGGGGTGGGGTGTGCCACAATTTGTAACATTCTACGACTTTCTTTAGCAATCGGTCACTCGATTATCATTAATAGAGTCACAATTGTTGTTATTGTTGTTGTGGTCATTATCGCCATTGACATTATTTTTCACATTTGCCCTTTCCTTCTCTACTCGCTGACAATAATGATGATGATGATGGTGATACCACATGAATGGATGAATTGGTGGTGTTAGCACAAAAAATTAAACACATCATTCGCACTTGTCACTTACTGAGTCCAAATAAAAAAGAATTACCTCCCTATTCTTATTTTTAATCAGCCTGATGGTCGAAAGATGGTGACTGATGGTCGTATGTCTTTCTTCGACGAGGACCTATTGTAGTCACAGGATTTTTTAAATTTTAGTTTTGGTTCGAAAATTTAAATATGTTTGTAAACTTCTTCCATTGCGTTTTCTTATTGATATGTCTTTAATAATGAAATTATTGTGATGCCATTAAAAGCAATCAGAATGATGTAGGTGTTGATTATGGCAATCGTTATTACGACAATTGTTTCTCTAATGTTGAAGATGATTACGATGATGACTGTGGCAAAATTGTTATAATTATGGATTTATTAAAGATGAAATATCTGAAGGTAAGGATAAGAGAATTGTGGAAATGGTAACGATTTCAAAGAATGTGATGATAATGATAATAATGATGGGAATGAAATCGATTGACAAATTCTGGAAGACGATGACTTTATCCTAATAAAAGCAAAATTAATGACGGAATTGATATAAAAGGGTAACATTCGTGGTGAGGATGGTGATGATAATGATATTGATGGAAATGATAATTAAAAGAATGATGAATGTTTACTAAAAAACGAGCCTATATTTCAAAACAGAAGCGATTACGTATATGATAATCATCGCAGATACAATAATAATAATCACTAAGGAATGAATTATTATGTGTATGACGATGATGATAAAGAGAATTGGTTGTTGAGAAAACAAAAAGAAATCCACAGAAAAAAAAATCGGATTTTTTATTGAAGTTATCCTTAAATATCACACAAAAACAAGAAAGGCATATAATGACAATCAGATAATACAAAACTACTAATGACATAGTCCTGCCCGCCTCGGCCTGCCATGGTCTCTTTCTCATCGAGGTATCAAAATAAGAGAAACAAACTAAGTTGATCAATCTGGTTTAGCGTGACAATTTTTTACTTGTTTCGTTTTTGACAGAAAATTGTATAAAAAAGAACATTTACTCTGAAAGTAAATCATTACGGAATTGTCAAGATTTACCGCAATAAAAAAGATGTCGTAATGATGATGAAGGGGGGGTGGTAGAGTGGTGAAATGAGTGTAGGGTGTTGAGATGTTGGAAGATAATTTGGTTAGCGTTGACCGCTTTGACCGTTAATGTGAGATATTTTATTAATGATAGGCTCTTTCCATGCATTTGTGTATGTGTGTGCACGTGTGCATAAGTGAAAATGTGAACGTAGTATGTGTGGTAAAATTCGTTTTGTCCCATTAATGGAAAACACTTAGTAGGATTAACATTTTTTGTCAAAATTTTCCCTCTGTGAAATTTAACAGATTGTATAAATCCTACAAAAACAACGAAACAAAATTGTTATTGTGTGACAAGTTAGAATAAATACAAAAAAAAAACAGTGGCAGTATCGATGCGAATTTTTTTTAATTTAAAATTTTAAAAGATTACTTTTTTGTTTGAAACAGTTTTTGTCATGGAATATCTGGTTTACCTTTGTTGATGCAGAGAGAGAGTGGGAGAGAAAGAGAGAGTGAAATAAATTATTTTCCTCGTTGGCATTTCTGGATTAAAATGACAAACAATCATTAATTCTCTTTATATTTTTTTACCATTTTCATTAATAAAGGGCTTTCCAATAAGAGTGGGTCGATATTGATAGTCTGTAGCGATCTCGTTGCTTAGCTAGCGTTTGGTAAATCTGGTGATTGTAATTTAGTCAGTAAAGCAAATTACCACGGCAAATTACAATATTGAGCAGTACGTAGAAATGATAAAACATTATTATTATTAAAAAATATTCGACCCAATTTTGGCCGAAAAATCATCATTACCGACGAGGCGCGGTTTTGGATGAATGGCTATGTAAACAAGCACGATATATAGGAAGCACAATATATGGCATATATAGGACGATGCCAACCCATACGAGATTCACCAGGTTGCAATGGATCCACAAAGAGTTACTATTTGGTGCGGATTTTGGGCCGGCGACGTCATTCGTTCGTACTTTTTTCAAAACGTCGTTGGTGAGACTATCACCGGCAACGGCGAGCGCTACAGATCGATGATAACCAATTTCTTTTGACCCAAATTGATCGATATATACGTGGGCGACATGTGGTTTGGCGTATCAGGATGGCGTATGAGGGTATGGTTATCTCTCGCCGAGTTGACGTGAAGTGGCCACCAAGATCGTGAGATTTGTTCCCGCTAGACCTTCTCTTGCGGGGTTTTATGAAGTTGCAGGTTTATGCGGATAAGCCACAATCGACCTATGCTCTCAAAGTCAATATAGCCCAGGCGATCGCTCAAACTCAGCCAGATCTATGCGACAGAGCCATTGAAAATTGGACCTCCACGGTGCGACGCCGCGGCGGGCATTTGAACGATGTCATATTCCATATATAATGACATAAATGGCATTACAAATCCCGTTAATACCTCACACACAGCTTGATTTATTCTATTTCAACATCGGCCCGCTCTTATTGGAAAACCCTTTACAATCTGTTTTTTATAGTAATCGGTTCGTATAAGTTCATATCATTTAAATGCCAATCAATTTTGTAGTTTGGCGAAATTGTATTTGCCATAATTTTTAACGGTTTCAAATGTTCAGTCGACACGCAAAGAATCGTGACGACGTACTAAATCGTCACGGTTTGTCGTATAAACCGTTTCCGTTAAATTATTGAATTTGACTTCATTAAAATTGTCTGCTCCGTTTTATTGTCCACCTCTCACGATTTAATAATTCGCTTTAACTTTAGCTGTCGCCAACGCGATATCGAAAGTATTTCTAATTTCATCGCGTTTTATCATTAAAAAATCTGTTACGCTTTTACGAAGCACGCAACCTCTTCTTTCGGTTAAATAAAAATGGGCTGTAAATGACAGAAAGGCGTGCACAAAATTACATTCCAGGCGAACTAATATTTGAATAAGATAATGTTTATTGCGAAATATTATATGAATTTCAATTAATAATATAATAAACCATTTAATGAATCCTTTACAAATTTCCCTCAAGGATTTTTTCGAAGCGAGACTCTCGGTAAACAATTTTTAGAAATAATATTTTATGATGATTTCTGATAAAGGCTTTGAAATAAAAATGAAAACAGAAACAAAATGAATTGAAACGTATAATCATCCCCTTGGGTCTACCCTTAGCCCTTTTGAAATACCCTACAGCACACCCACAAAATTTTCAAGAAGCATTAATTGCATTTCTTTTCTTTGAGAAAGATATTTTAGAAATTTTGCAAGTAATTCTTCTTGACTGTTTCTTTATTATTATTGTCTTAGAATAAATTTGACCCAGAATGGTGTGGGTGGTTTTGGAAAAATATCATTCGAGCAAAAAATTAATTAAAGTAAATTTGAGAAAACCAAGATGAACCGGCTTAAACATAAAATTTTACGCACGAAATCAATTTCGTTTTCCAAAACGTACGAGTTTTTAAGTTCATAATTTCTCATAATTATTATCCTTATTTTGGTTTATTTTTTCGCAGTATTTCTAATCCGTTTTCTTACCCTTCATTCAATCCCTTTTCTTACTTTTTTCGTTCTTGAGAATGGTCATTACGACGTGATTTTTATAAATTTATGAGTTGATTCGATGATTATGTGAAATATTCTGTGTGGTCTTCCTAATGTGCGGAGATTAATATGGAAGAGATAACGAGTAGATGACTAGATGGATACAAATCCGCTTTGTAAGGTACTTGACATTAAATGATAATGATAATGATAATGATAATTACTATTGGAAGAGGTTCGGATTCACCACTTAACATCGTTTCGTGGCTGGATTTTATAAATCCCAAATTTTTGCGTTTCTTCTTAGTAATTTTTAGTAATATTTTCCAGGAAACGGTTAAATAAAAAAATTAGTGTTCGAATCATCTTTGAATAATCGAATAAAGCTTTAGTAAGTAGACGAGATTTGTCCCATTATATTACCCCTACTCACCATGGGGTTTTAGAGATACATTAAATTAAAAAGTTCTTCATATTTGCTCGATATCTCTAAAACCATAATTATCACAAAAACGTGCTTATGTTTCCTTAATATTGATAAAATTCCTTAATTCCTAGGTTTTATAACAATAATTTGTCTATAGAAAAATAACTATAATAATTAATATTTTATCAAGCTTTTAAATTTCCAAACGATTTATAAGAGCAAAAATTAGAAAATTCATTCTATAGAGACCGTATAACCGACAGACAAAATTTCAACTATTGGATCATGCCTGAGAACGTATTTAAAAAGAACGGTCAAAAGTATTTCAAATAACTATTAGAAATATTATGAAAAGATTTTAATTCATTCTGACCAATTTGATAACATTTTATAGAAATTTTCATTCAGTTTTTATTAACTCACGATTAAACCCTTTACCCTTTACAGAGTTTTACACCGAATTTTGTACTAAACGTTTATACGAAATTATAGTAATACCATCATGTTTAATATTACATACAACATATTAAATCTATACCAACATTTGCAACAACAAATTTGTGATCGATCCTGTACTAGAGTATTACTTAAAATTTTTGTAATTAATTTTTATATTCAACTCTCCAAGTAAATCGATGATATTGATGAGTTGGCCAATCTGCATACATATACAATATTAATCTGCATATATATTCAGATACATATGCAAACCATGTACAGACATATTCAACCCTTATACCGATATTTAACCCTCCATTGTAACCCTCTCTAATAGCGCATAAAAAAGCACAACCCATGGAACTTCTTTGTCAACACGCTAAACGTAAAGGTGTTTAGGCAGAGGGAGGGTGTTGGAGGAAGGGAAGGGACGATTTGGAAGAAGGGGTGGAATATATACAAATATATGAAAATGGCGTTTTCTCCGCAGTGTTGTTGGAATATGTGTTCGGAGTGAAGCCAACCAACCATCTAATCGTCAACGAAAAAAGATTCTATCATGCAAAATTTCATGGACAATTTTTAATAAAAACTGGAATGTGTGTGGAGGGAATACTTGTATGTATGAATGGGTACGTGCGTTTGTGTGTCCTACAGTATTCATATATCGCATTATCCCAACATATATGCATAAAGCAAACGTCAAATTCAATCAAACCAATAATGCCGCAACTGAAAAACACCACCATCACAATTCACAACAACAATAAGAGCATAAACAATGGTGTTTACCTGGCAGATGTTTGATATAAATCATCGATTAAAAAATGGCGCATGCAAAGTAACAAAAAAAATTGGTAAAATCAAAATCATGAAAAATTAAAAAACGTAAGAAAGGGGAAATGAATGAGAAGGAAAAAAGAATTTGGTTATCAATCTTAAATTTCGCATGTTTAACAAAAATAATTATCGAAAATCTCGAGCAATAGGATTTATATATTTCTTTAGACCGGAATCAAGCCGGCCTTCATTCTTCCACGTGCCAAAAAAAATTCGAAATTATCTTAAAAAAGTCTTAACCAATTTCTTGGAAAACGTAATTCTTACGCGTGCGCTTCTTTGGACGCTCGTGTGCTGTTTTCATTAACCTCATGAGAAAGATTTTTTTAAGACGACAAATAATAATAAAAAATTATAGATAAAAAATAACCCGTAGAATGATGGCAGTCACAACCCAAAACAAATTACGTTGCATTCATATGAAAAGACAAAAATCTTTAACCTCATGCAAAATATTGTAGGAATATGTTGTTAAGGGTGAGAATGGCAGGAAAGCCGAAACGGAAATGAAAAATAAAAAATGAAAAATTAAAAAAAAGTGCATGCATTTCCATTGCACTCCGGCCTCTCGAGTCTTCTTTCAGATTTTTTTCATTAATTTTGATTTTTTTCCTTATTACATTCGGGGCAAAAGATGCCAAAATTTGTGACGGATTAAAAAATTGTACATTACATAACGTTGTATATAAATTAAAAGAGGAAGAAGAAGTAGCAGAAGATTATGAAAAACTTGGTGGTGGTGTCGTCGTTGTTGATTGAGTAACAGTAAGTAAAGACGACGACTGTGCCATGGCATCCCTTCCGGAAAAACAAAGCGTTGCAACAAAGGCTGACAAACGGCGACGATGACGATGACGGCATCCAGTCGCAGCGACTGCGGCAGCTACTCTGCGACAACAAAGGAGGCTCGTAACGTAACAAACGGCACACAACAACAACAATGAAACTGATGTACTATAGCTGATGAAAATCCCGTTGATGACCCCGGACTGACCTCAAGCCCATGCCGTGCATCAAAGTCCTTTTTGATAGTTCGTTTGTTCGTTATCAAAAGAGATCCCAGAAACAGTTGTTGTTGGTGTTATTGCCGTTACAATTTTTGTTGTTGTGGTTGTTGCTAATGGAAAATTATTCAAAAGAGAGACTGAGAAAACTGATGCACTAAAGAAGGCTTGCCTTTGCTATTCAAACAACGAGTAGTAGTAGTTCGCTGTTGTTGTTATCGTTGTTGTTGTACGAGCAGTTCCCGCCTGAGAGGCTGCTGATGATTGTTGATTTTATATTTACAACAATGATGATCTCACCATGCGTTCACAGTTTGCATTCTGGATAAATATTAAAAATCCGCTTTTCGTCCGTTTTTGACGCGCGCACAAAAAAAAAAAACGCGCAAAAGTATTTAAATACGGGAATAGACATAAATCATCGATTGGTCATTGGAAAACGCATGCTGGACAAAATAAGAGTGTGAGTAGAAGAGAACCCTCGGAACTTCGCAACGTTGGTTTCACGATTGGTTACAAAAATAGCGTTTCAGAGGTTCTGCCGCCTTTTTTTGATTTTCGAATTTTCTTCTTCTCTCCCAAAAATATCCCATTTTTTGAATATTTTGAATATTTTTTTTATGCAAAGTGATGAAATAAAATGTAAGACTTCTTACCAAGTCTTTAGATTCTAAACTCATTGTACTAAATTATACTAAAATTAATTTTTACAAAACTATAAGCGGTTTAGAATATTTTTGTAATTTCGTCGATTACCCGATGGTCAGAATATTATATATACATAAAAGTAAGCGGTGGAAATTGTTAACGAACATTCTGTATTAATAAAATTACAATAAAATAACCCCTAAAACTGAACCCCTTATGTACCTCCATTTACCTTGAAAGATGACCTACCCTTCAGCGCAACCCATCCGTCCATTCGTCTGTCCATTCATTTATTCCTTTCATCCCTTCATTAACGAGATGGAACCCTCATTATTTTCAGTTTCAGTCTTTCTGTTCTCTAGCCATTTCTGCCGGACATTTATAATTTTTTTTTCTTTTTAAGTTTAAAAGAATTTGCATGCAGGATAATTCGGGCAAGTTTAAGTCCGAATCGTATTGCAAATAATGGCCCGTAACTGATTTTCGTTACGGAAAATTTTCATAAATTTGTAACGAAAATCCTGCTGCCCATCGAGTAAGGCGGAATACATCGATGAAATCCAAACGATTTGTAAATGATTTTCCGTTTCATTCAAGAATTCATTCCTTCACTTCGAAGCCTTCGTAAAGATCGTTCTCTTTTATTATCGAAGAAATTCTTTCTTTCAAGGACGTTTACAATAAAACAGAATGCATTGTCCATTCGCCCGTTCAACCATCGGCCAACAACGGCCATCCCGTCAACATAAGCAATCCCAAAGACATATAGCTCATAAGGTCAAAGATAAAGGAACGTTATGTGATGTCATTCATTCTTAGGTCTTGTACAAATAATGATGATAATGATGATGATAATGACGAATTTTAATATCTAGTAAGCGCGATATTGTTTAATTTCTTTATGTTTTTCTTCGCTGCAAATAATACGAAGGAAGGGAATCCTTTAAAATGGATTTGCGACGTCTGGACGTTCTGTAAATGCTACCAACATTATCATTATCATCATCACCATCATTATCGGATATCATCATCGGGATATTTTATGTGCAATGTCATCTCCGGATTGTGGCGCCAAATTCAAAGTCCGTCGACAGAGATTAACGGTATCAGAAGAAGGCACAAAGCGATCTTTAAGAGATTTGAACGATCATGAAACGATTTGCGTGTGGCGAGCAGCTGCACGTTCTGTTTTTATTTAATTTTTACTGAAAGCTCATTCAAAGGGCTAAGAAATAAAACTGGCTTCTATTTCGTTCAATTTTTTAATCACTTTAACGAACAATTTTATTATTTCAAGTCAGTAAAATTGTCATCTTATTTGGCGTATAATGCTTTCAATATTGACTTCTAGGCCATATATGAGAATCTTCTTCTACTTCTTCCCTGGACTCCCAAACTTAATTTTTCATTATTAAAAAACCTTCTCCTTCTCCCCCCCTCAAAAAAACCCTCTTTTTAAAATTATCGCACGCGTTTGTCATGCTCCAAGCATATGTATTCCTTTATCGATGGATAAAAAATGAACCAAATTTAAAAAAATGAGCCAATCAAAAAGGAGATCATAAAATAAACACGACAACCCATAAAAAAACCATTAAAATCACTAAAAAAATCAAAATAAGGCGATATGGGTATAAAAGGGAAAAATAAAGATTGAATAAAGACAGATCTCTCTAATCGAGCGATCGTCAATCAGATCGCAACGAAATCCTATAGCGATCAAGGAGCAACGCACAGTCTCAAAAAATTAAGAGTATTTGTGAGAATTTTATACCCTCCTCATTCTCCCAATGCAATAAAAAGCATATCCTTGTCATAGAAAAAATCAAAATACAGAAACGATCGTGTGGCATCATTTTCTTTTTTTTATTCTAATTTCTATCTGCATTCTTTATACTTTTGCTGTTTATTTTTTATTTATCATTCTTTTTTTCCTTTTTTTCCTCTTTTTTTTTTGAAGCGTGCGCGCTTCCTTAAGCCGGATGGACGGACGAGCGTCGAACGTTTTGTATCGGGGATGGATGCCCTCAAAACTAATTCGATTACTTTAGTGATGAAACATTCATGTTTGATAAAAAACGAAGGGAAGAAGTAGTGGATATAAAAAATTAAAAGGTATGTAAAAAAGAGAGATCGACTGTTGTTTGATCTTTGCTTAGGGTATGATAGCTTCGAAATGATGCTGAAGATCGGTAACAGCCGTCGGAATTATCTTCTAGAGATACGACAGAGCGTATGTGTCTTTATGGTATAAAAAAGAGGCTGGAAGTAGTGGAGAAACAACTTTCTCTACCTTCGTGTTTTTGATAATGATTTTTCTTGGTGGGCCCTTTTTTAATACGCTCGTGCCGAATAGCTTCGTTCGTCTTCCAGGATGATGTGGTCGCATCCTTGTGTCTGCCGCATGCCAAAAGTGATCTTACACCGAAGGTATCTTGCCTAGAGAGAAGATAATGGCTTAGTTAATATTTACGTTTTTCATTCTCTTCTTCTTTTTCTCTCTTTGGTACATGCTTTTCATTGACAACTACATTTTTACCGCTTCTTGTGTTTTTAAAGAGGACTTTTTTAACGAAGAAGGTGGCACGCGTTTGGGTGCGATGACTGATCGTGCGCTGCGTGCATGCGAGCGTATTCGTGGGAGCAGAATCCGTGTTAGGGTTCTTTACAGAAAAGTGACGAAAGAGGAAACGGTGTTTGTTGTGTCTATTTTTGAACATATATTTTTATTTGGTCTTTTACTGGGGAAACCTCTTGGCCTTCTGTTTCTGTGATTTTAAGCGCTTGATGCGATCATTTATGACACATTCTTTTTTTGTCTTGAAAATACATTTGCTGGTAGGCTTTTTTTGTCTAAGTTTGGTTAATTAGTTCTTGTTGTTGTTTTGGTTGTTGTACAATAATTTATCCCCAACAATATTTCTAAAATGTATTTCGTTTAGGGATGGAGTTTGATCCGATCGTTCGAGAGTTTGTCAAGTTTTTTAATCGTTTAATGTTGGTTTTTTTAGTTTTTTTTATATTCGACTGTTTTAATGTATTGCACACTTTTCTTGACATTTAAAGGCACCCGCCACCAACATCAAGACACGTTTTGGTCCCTTTCAAAAATTTTCCATTTTGAAAAAAATCGTAGATTTACCCTCAGGCTTCAACACGATATTGAAACAGCTTGTGTTTGATGATTTGCGGCATTTTGTCGCAAGCGATTTGCATGCTTTATAACAAACGGGAACTGGTATTGTAAAGTGTTTGTTGTTGGTTTCACTATTAATATTTGACTTGTCATTTGATATATTTTTTTGGAACTGCGTTGACGCTCATTATGATTAAAATATCGTATTAATTTAGTCGCGAGGCACTCACTCGAAAACTCGAGCATAGAGGATCGAATTAAAGCATAGAAATAAGGTGAGGATGGAGAAAAGAGAGAGAAAGAGAATAGAAATAGTCGATGTAATTCAATAAAAAATGATCAGAAAAAAGTTGAACCGCTTTAATGGAGTGCTGCACCGACGCGGCGGCTAATACGTCTGCGGCGTGACATTCTAATTTGTGACCCAATCCCATCCTGGTGGTTCTGATTTCTGATGACTGATGGCACACGTTTTTCTTATTTCACTAATATTCTCTTGCCCTTTCTACTCCCACATCTGTTGCTGCCGTTCCCTCGTTTTAAGATTTTGACATTATGTGACTGACGTTCGTGAGATTATTGAATTAATACGAAATATCCTAAAAAAGAAAAGTTTTAATTTACTCTTGGTTTGGTTGGTTGGAGTTTATTTATTATTTATTAAAGTAATTTGAGCCTTTGCGAGGAGCGTTTCTTTAGCGAAAAGTCTTTGTTTGATAGAGGTTTTATAGTTGATGAGATATTACTATTTAACTATCTAAAGAAAACTATGTGACTATTTAAAGAAAAAGTATGGCACACCCGGGGTTTTTCGTGGAGTACGCAAGAAGAAAAGATACAATTGGTCATGAAGGAATGCTTGAAGTGTTTTGGTTTCTCGATTAAATCCAAAATTTTTTAAAATTATTTCACTTTCGTCATTACTTCGTGAACGATTCATGAACGAGAAATGTTTAGATTCTGATTCAAATTTATCAAAAGCAGAAGAGTTTATTGGAAATAAGGAAGAAAGTATTTCATTTCAAATCGACAAGAATTATAACAAATCCCAAAATTCGCGTCCGGAATTTGTTTGTTTTTATGACAGTGGGTTTTATTTTTTTGTAAATCTCTGTTAAATTGTTTATTCATCTGTTTGTTTAGCAATTATTTGTGTGCGGGTGTTTGTTAGAAAAGAAAGGAAAGAGATTGAATGGTGTGATAGCAAGGATAAGTCGATAAAAGGATATAAACAAAAATTTATAAAAGCACCAAATGGCTGGGCCACACCCCAATATTGAATAATCATCACAAATTGATTGAATGAAAATCGAAATAAAATAAATTAAATCGTATTGCGTGAGAAACGCAATGTAAAATAACGCAATGTAACGTCTAGTGATGTCGAAAAGGGTCGCGTTAGGACATCTTTGTGAGAGCCAGCGTCGTAGTATTTTCATCCATTTACAGCACTTATGCCTTATGCCTGAACAATTTGTATGTATATGTATATGTATGTATATGTGTCTCTGTATGTGTGTAGGACATAATGGTCAGCAAAGGATCTGACCACAGACGTATGCCCACGCAGCATGAGAAAATGATGCCGTCATCTGATGGTTGCAACTGATGGAGTTGTACAGAGTGGTGTACAATAAGAGATGGAGAGAGAGAAATAGAGGGTGGGGGAGTGCTGAGAGGGTTATTGCGCTGCCACTAAAGGGTTGATTGGTTGGTCGATGAACATAAATCACTATGTGCATCGTTTGGGGTTATTTGGGTGCGAATAAGAATAAATTTATCATTTCAAGTTTTCACCCCTTAACACTGTCCGCAAACAAGTATTTCTCTATGTGAAATTTCTCTTAATGTCTCTTAATTTCTCTTTAACAATCTCTAATGCCTTTGCATCTCTTTATAAACTCGATTAAAAAATAAATAAATATTTTCTTCTAAAATCATTAAAAGTATATATTTTCTCCCTCGTGATTTTTCGCTCACCATCCCGAAAACGATCGACGGTAGTTAAAATACGGCAGCTGCCTAACAAATGCACGCGAGCACGAACACGAACCAAGGCATTCACCGAACGACCGACCGACCGACCAACCGATCGGTTCATTCTTTCATTTGTTCAGTCTGTCTGTCACTAAAATAACCTTTGACCTTCTTACAAATCTACACTCGCACTCTCACACACACGCACGCACGCATACATCTTCACACTACTCTAACCCACTTTTATTCTCTTCTTTTTTCTTTACAAAGGACTTTTCTATATAATTTCAATAACTTCTGCTTCACATCGGGTGATCCATTCCTCTCCTCGATCGATCGTTTGTTCATTCGTTCAATTGAAAAAAATAATCGTTCGTTTGTTCGTTCGTTCGTTTTTATTGAAGAAAACTGCTTAAAAGTTGAACAATTTTGTAACTAAAATTCACGAAAAAACCCTTATTTTTGTTCAACGACAACAACAACAACAACATATCGATCACATCATATTACAACGCATTCATGCAATCAATTGTTGTTATTTCTATTATTATTGAAGGTACGTCCGTTCGATTATTTTTCACTTTCAATTTTTCCTCGAATTTTATACCGTTCTGATGCATCGAGGAGGACTAAAACAACAATAACAACAATAACTACAACAAAAAGAGTTACAACAGCAGCACTTACAGTGGGTCGGTCTTCTATTGTAAAATCATATTCATTCCTTTTCAATCGATTAGTTTTCCTTCGAACAAATTTCCATTTGAATTTTTTTTTATTTCTTACTTTGCCCAAAAATTTTTAATATTTTGCTCGTAATGAAAACATTATATCCTTTTTTTATTTACAAATAAAACGACTCTAAAATTATCCTTCCATTTACTGAACGAGATTTAATCGTTTTCTCTCTTTACAATATTTGCGGGTTCGGGAGAAACGAAATAAACGTTATCTAACTAAACTTTTATTAAAGGTTAAATATCTAGTAAAGGTATTCCTGGTAGTAATAATTGATTTTAGTGGAAAATAGTACGTCTATCCTTTTACGACTTTTGATAAATAATTTAAGTGTTTGTTAATTCAGTCAAGTAAGAGCGAGTCGTCCAGACTAACGCTCGAACCGCTAATAAATGAACTCTTTTAAAAGAGACAGGTCGTCATTAAGAGACTCTTCTTAGATTCAATGATTTTGGTCCTGACCAATCAGGTGTATCATGTGTTGAAATGATGTGTAAAGCTACGAAGCCTTAAGGGACCTTTTTAAAAGGAACTCCATCTCTCTCTCCCAATCTCCCCCACCACCTGCTCTATATCCCCTTGAGATCCCATGATGAATTTTCTACTTTGAAATCTTACTCCGTGGGTTTGTTCTTAATATCTTGAGACCTTAACTTTTTAGAGAAATTATTTCCTACTCGACGATTCAAAATGGCCTAATATCTATTTACGATTTATGCAGTTAACAAAAGCGTAACTCTGAATCGGGACCCGGGTCCAAGATGTAAAGATCGATTTGAAAGGGTTTAGAAAAGGTTTTCAATGAGATTCTCTTTCAAATAGCAATAGATGTTTGTGTTTAGAAGGGAAGGGGAGGGTAGGGAGGAATATTGTAACGCCCATTATGTTTAAGAAATTATTTCGATTACGAAATGACTTGTAAGTGATTCAGATAAAATCGAAATATGAGAAGGAAAATAAAGTATCATGCTTTACACGAATGTAAGGGTGTATACGCAGACACACGCATGCACAAACACACATACACACATTCATAAGAACATAAAATATAATCAAAATTCAGAACTCATCCATATTTTGGATACGTCGCATGAAGAAATTAATGATGGAGGAATGATTGAATAGAATGAAAGAATTGTTTGAAAGTGGGGGAGGGGCGGGTGAGAGAAGGGTAAGAAAAATCCAATATAGTACAATATACGACGTAGCTCGACAAAGAAATGTGAGATGAAATCAAGGCAGTCACTGAGATAATTATGGTGTACCCGGTTAATCCACCCTTACCTCCGCATGCCAAACAACCAACCGAACCTAACCAACCAGCAACAAACCTTCCAACCCAACCACCCAAAAACGATGGCATGTACCACAACACCTCTCTCCCTCTCTCTCTATCCATCTCTACCTTGCGAACAAAATGAAGTAGAATCGCAGCACGTGCCACATGTTCGACGATTCGACAGCAGGACGCCAAATGGAACAACAAAATTACTAACGCACCCGCAACTTTTTCACTCCCTTCGTTTTGAGCGCAAATAATCTTTTCTGCAACCCCTTTAGTTATGTAATAAATAATACCAACAGCAACAACAACGTCTGGAACCTTTACGTTACACCCTTTATTGCTGTCGACACCGCTTCACCCCTTCCAACCCATTCCATCTTAATTCCAGCGTCGGAAAGCGGGTGAAGGCCGGCTTGAATCCCTTCGAGGAATTAGTTGCACAACAATAATAATAATAATAACACCAACAACAGCAGCAACAACAACAACGGGACAACGGCGTAATTATAAAATCCGAGATGAAAATTGGTGAAAATCGTTGAATTTTCCCCGAAAAGCAAAAACGAGTGAACAAACAAAAAACAATATCGAAATCCTTTTGTTCAGCATCATCATCATCATCGTCGTCGTAATCAGGAAATTGTGTCGAATGCACGGAATTCTTTATGGTCTTGTTGGCGTCATATAACAATAGAAAGAGAGGGATGGAGAGAGAGGGGGAAGAGAGAGAGAGAGAGAAAGGGTTGTTGGCAATATTATCGAAAAGAGTTCAGGGATTTCAGAAGAACCCGTCACCCGTCAATGCGTCATAAAGTTCCGACAATTTGACATGTTGGCAACTCTATAATTTAGTAAAAAAGTAACAATTATCAAAAATCATGAACATGATTGTTGAAAATTGTTGCGATGTTGTTGTTGGTGTGGTTGCTGTTTTTCCATTTCAATCCTTGTTCTTACTCTGTATCCTTTGATTATCGTTGTTGTTGTTGTTGTTTTTGTTATTATCGAACACAAGCCTACTCGAATGAAGTGTTTCCACCTCTTCTTTTTTTCGGAATTTTTTCAACGATTTTTCCTTAATTTTGTTATATCGCTCAACCTCCCTCCGCGTCCCTCCCCCTTCGTTTTTGTACTTCTTCTCCCTCTGTGGTCCACCCCATTGACAAACGCTCTTATTTCGTTTTACTTTTTGCTAAATTTCATCCTTTTTTTTAATGAATTTCAATCCTTTTCTGATCCTGCGCGTGAGCGACGTGAGACTCGACACATTCCTTAATTTTGTGTGACACGAAATGCTTGTTTATTTTGCTGTTTTTGTTGTTGGTCACTCAACAGAAGAAGGGTTCCATTCCTTTTATAACAACAATGAAGATGACGATGATGATGACGATTGAAAAATTGACAAATTTTGAAACGAAATTTTACCAAAATAATTTTTTTCCTCAAAAAAGCATCACTTTTCTCTTTGGTTTTTGCGGATTTTGCCAAAAATTTTTTAAACTACCCCCAACCCTTCTCGTAGAAAAACATAAAACCCCTTTTGTACAAATGCGAATAAAAACAACAACGACAGTGTTTCGACATTTTCTGTCCTTGCGCGTTTTTGTCGATGCGTTAATTTGTTGCGCTTTAAATCAATTTTTTGCGCTCGTATTTTTTGATTTGTTTGTTCGTTTTTTAAATTTTGTGAGTGACTTTTTTAAAGAATTGTGGTAAAGCAAGACTTTTTACTATAAACTGAAGGCAGGTGCATCACGGCGCAGCAAACTTATCGTTTCATTTTGTTCCAATTAAAAATGTTGCTACTTTTTAATTTTTATTAATTGGAAGGACATCTGCTCGGACTGTTGAGAAATTGTCGAGATTATGATTTTGATTTTCCATTATTAAGTTTATTTATCGGTATAAATACTGGACAAAGGGTTTGAGAGACGGATAGAGAGTCTATAATGAAAGTCTTACTAATTTCGTCGAGGTTTTAAAACGAAAAAGACACTGCCATAAAATGAAAGAAGATGAGACACTGCCATGAAAACAAACGGGACAATATATTGCAATCGGATTATATTTTAGAAAGAGAGAGAAAACACAGGGTTTGCCAATAAAGACGATATCACGGAATTGGCCAGTTGAGTCCAGTTAAGAATTTTCCTTGTAGGTGATTCATCATAATCCCGAGACAAAATTTTACAAGGCCAGACGAGGTTTTCGCTTTTAATTCATCACCATTATCATCATCGTCTTCACCTTCGGTTCTTCCCTTTTCAGACTGCATAATGGTTTTGTCTTATGGAATTGTCTTTCTTTTTTAATCTTCCTTCTTTCCTTTTCCATAACATCCCATTAACCACTTTCTGAACTGAGAAAAGTTCTTTCTGAGCTGAAAGCTCTCTAAGAGCGTTGGAGACTTTTAGGAATCATGAAATCATTGGAAAATGGATCGGGCAGAAAAATGCCCACTTTTTTGCTAAATGGCTTTTTACAAAATATGAAAATTGTTATCCTAATTTTCACTCTTTTACTCCTCCAAACCCCATCCATCTCCATCGTTCTTCATTCACTCCTGCTAAGTGATTTCTTTGAGCATCATCAACCGCATCAACAGACAGAAAGGACTCAACATCTAAGGAATCTAAAAGCAAGTCGAAGAATTTTTAATGGAAATTACGCGAAACGAAGCAATCATTTTCATTTCGTTGACGTGGACGGAAAATGTTTTCTCGAGCATCGGCTTTAATCTGCTTGCTTGACAAAAGGATTTCTTTTCACCAAATTGTGTCCTTCATCAAAAACACAAATAAAAAGGAAGAAAATTAAAAGGTAAAGTAAAAAACTAAGGAGATAAAATTCTGAATGCTGTCAGAATAACAAGAATGACAAAACAAACAACAACAGCATCTACTACTTTTTAGAATTTTGCTTAAAAAAGCATAAAAAACGTGAAGAAGTGAGCGCTGCGGCCAATTTAAATGTTTCCAAACCTTCGGCTCACTCCAAAGAGTTCTATCGCAATTTCCAATCCACATAAATATTGCCTGGCTCCGATCTCCCCATCGCATTGTTTATTTCCGCTCTCTGCTTTCCCCTTTCTCTCCCTGTGCTTTTCACTATGTTTTCTTCCTTGACCCTGTAACAACCTGAGCGAACTTTGTGCGGACGATCACGTTCTTCCAATCTTTTCAGATATTTTAACGAAAAATTACTTAAAAACAACGAGAACAACAACAACAACAGAAGGAACAATAATAACAATAAAAACAACCGAGAACACTTTCAAAAATTTTGTAGGCTACGGATTTAAGGACTCACCGTGACCACTTACACAGTTGGGCGGTGGGTGAACTGTTGGGATGCAAGGTGAATTGTTCTGGTTGAACGAACGTTCGTTTTGTTTGTAATGCTGGTCCTCCGCGTAAGCGCTTGGGTGACTGAGTGAGTGAGAAGGAAGTGAGTGTAGAAAGAAATTAGAGAAGCTCATCAACGGCAAAGTCAACAATTACAATAACAACAACAGAATTAGCATTAAAATTAAAACCGTATTTCGTCGCTGATGAAGAACGACAATACCAGAGTTTACCACCCAAGACCCAAACCAACCTTTGGTGTTAATTTTCTTTTTTATTAGAAATTTTATGGTTTTTCTTTTCGAGCTAATTTTTCATTTCTACTTTTCAAAGCTTTTTTTTTTTGTTCAAAATTTTTACGGCTTCTTTGGTGATGAGTAGGAAAATATATGACAAAGGCCATGACGTGCCAAACCCTTGCAACAACAATTAAAAATTTTATGAAATCCTTATCCTTGATTTTTTGTTCGAAAAGAGAAAGAAAAAATTAGAAAAGACATTCGTAGCGTTTTCACTTCCACCAAAATTTTGTTTTCAAGCTCAGCCACAATTTCTGCTTGTTCTTGGTGGTAAAGCTAATGAAAAACGTACACCACTTCTCTGCACCGCCTCAGCCCACCAACACATTACAAAAAAAAATTAGGATCTTCAAATGAAATGCTTACAAAGGTTTTCGTTTGTTATTGCTGCTTTTGCTTTATTGTTTTGTAGTAGTTGTTGTTTTATTTCATTTCAGTTCATCGTCATTGCCACTGCCGTCGTTTTAAATTCATTTACATTCCATTTACCAAGAGTTTGGTCAAGAATTTGTCAACGCCGAGGGAATTGTTTTACTATAGAAGACCTTCCACCCACCCACCTAAAACCGAGTTTGAATAATTTTTCTCACTGAAGTATTTTTCTCGGACATTCTGAACACAGTCTGAACATTTTTCGTTTTATTCACTTTTTTAAACACAACGCAACATCTTTAAACACATCTTTCTTGCTTTCTTTGTTGTTTTTATTTAATTTTTCGAAAATAATCTAAAAGAAGAAAAGGACATTTTCAATTACGAAGCAAAATCCTTCACTTCCCCGTCTCTTACTAACAGAAAAATGCGCAGGAAAAAAAAATAAAAGAAGCACAAAGCACCAAGGACTTGATAGACTGACCAAACAAGGATTCATTTATTAGCCGAATCCACTAAAAGGATTTTTTTCAGCGACCAAAAAAATTCTGGCAATTTAAAAAAAAACAGAAGCTAAAAAAAGATTCCTGGGCAAGAGATTTGAAATGAAACTTTTCTTTTATTTCCGAATGTTTTGAAGAAAGATGGGGAAAATTGTGGGAGTGGCGATCGAATAGATTTGGGCTTGGTCCCAATTGGAAGCAGTGGCGAAATCTGATCAAGAGGTTTTTGGATACGAATCGCTTTTAGTGATTTTTGTTGAGATCACATTCTGAATGTCCTGAAACGTAAATATTTTCCTTGAACGAAATTCATTACAGATTTATCCTCAACGTCGCGACGTTGGTTTAATTTGCTAGAACAAAATTAAACTTCCTTTAAATTCAGATTCAAAGTCTTACAAGCTATAAACTTTTTCAAAAAAGAGCAATAAATACTAAATATAATCAAATATAAACTTGCATTTTTTGTCGTAATATTTACTATGGTTTAAAGGATATAGGTCTGTATTCCTCTAGAGAAAGGCTCTCATAAAAATGAAGAATGCGGTTTAAAACAAATATTCCAATTGTCATTCATTTCCGTGGCGTTTGGTTAGTCCAAAAAGAAAACTTGTCATAAATTTCTGCCTCAAATATTTTTAATTTTAAACAAATATATTTAGTTTAAATTTAAGAAAGCAAGCAAAAACGTAGAATTAGAATATGAAGAGGAAAAAGTACTTCATTATTAGTTACGATTTTAAAAACTGAAGAAAGAAAAGCGAGAAATGCTAGAAACGTAAACGTAATTACGTACAACTTATAGACAATATTTCCCGAAGAGGGGAAGTGGGTGAAAGAGGACCGTTGCCTCCCAGGTGATGATACTCATCTGAGGTGACCTATCTCGCTCTTTTTCACTATCTCTATCTCTCTTTATTTTGTGCCAACATTTGCATAATCATCAAATGGATGGTTTCTCGCTTCGGTTGTTTAGTTTACTTCTTCCTCTTCTTAATTAATTATTTCTTTGTGCAAATGAAAAGCATGAATGATGAAATTATTTTTATATGGAAAAGAAGACGAACGAAGAAGAACTTAGTTAATTTCTTTGTGTAAAAATGGTTTTATTTGATCAAAAAAAAAAGACTTGTCATCTCGAGTATTTAACTTTTAAAACAAGAAAAGCGCCTTAGGGAGAGAAGAAGAAGAAAAAGACGAGGAAAAAGAAGATCGCAAAGTATTTCAGTGTATGAACTGAAACTTTCTAATTGTCTCTTTATCAAAGATTTCTATCGCATTTCAGGATAATGCCCTATCTTGATCCTATCTTTAATAAATAAAGTTCTTTAAAAACTTCTAAGGGAAAGAAAATCCTTTAACTCTCGGAGTTTCGTGCTCATTAAACTCGTGCTTAACTCGTTGCTCTTCCTGTGACTTCGGAATGGAAGCAATAAAAGACGAGAAGAAAATATCCGACGTGAACGTGAAAAAGGAAGCCACAGCGTAATGCCCACAAATGGGCAGACAAATGGGCCTTTATAACGGCAGGACACTCGCGGTCTGACACTTAAATGACTTCTGGTTGTCACTGTTTGGTCATTCTTTTTGGAAAAAACCACAAATAATAGTTAAACCAATGAAATATTTTCAAACGCATATATACTTTCTTGAGTCGATACCAAAAGATATCTATCTCGAAAGAAATAAATTAACAAAACGAAGAACGGATGAAATAATTCTGAAGAAAAAAAAAAACAAAACCACAAAAAGGTGTTACGAAGAAAAGAGTGACAACGTAATTGCGTCGTGAATCAAGAGAAAGGATGAAGCTAAAGGAGGAAGGATAACAGAAATGTAGGCGAATATTAGAATGGTCGACGCATCGATGAAGAATGTTTCTTTGGAAGTGAACGCAAATGCAGCAGGTGGTTCTTATCATTGTCTAGCATCGACGAACATGACAGTGCCGACGGCGACAATGACCAATAGATATTTTTAATGCTTGAGCAGCTCATACTTTATTGCTTTTAATTGGTTAATTGGGTGCTCGATATAGGTCACTGCTGGATATTATATACCCTGCCAAAGGCTTTGATCGTGTGCGATCTTTGGAGGAATCATTAAGGGTAAATAAGAAACGTGAGGATTCGGGAACCTTCTCAACTCAAACAATTAACATAATTTCAGTAGCAGGTAAAAGGTATTTCTTCTTCTTACTTGTTTTCTATTATTCATTATATATAATATTATAATACAACAATATTATTTTTCCCTTCATAATCCACTCTTTTTAGGATACTTTACTTCTTCGGTTTATTATTAAAATCATAATTAAGTAGGAGATACTATCTCTTGTTCACCATTATTACTCGTTATAAAATTACATAATTGTTATATAATTTTATAAATATAAACATTATCTTCTGCCTTCGCAACAGAAATTGTTAGAAAAAATTATCATCTATAAATCGTTAAAGAATCGTTGACGAAAAATAGATGCTGATACAAATTTAAATTGTTTTCAAAGTTAACGAAAGTTCATGAATGATTCCTTCACTGTTTCAGAACGAGAATTTATTTTATTTTATAAAAAGTTTATATTTTCTTTTGGTTTACATTTGTCGGCTTTTTACGCTTTTATTTAATTAATTTCGAGGAGTTAAATTCTTCCTCGAGTTTTTTAAATTTAATACCTAATTTAATATTTATAAAATTATATAAAATATATAAAATTTCATGCAATTTCTTGATAATAATTTTTAGTATTTTTTAAGAAATGTTTAATTTATGATAAAAGAGAAAACTTTTGGTAGAAAAAAAATTTTTTTGGCTTTTTTCGATTAGTTTTTTACATTTTTGGAGTGTTCGATGACAACAACAAATACAAACCAAGGCCAGGAGCAAATAATTAAAATAAATCTAGAAAATCGTTAACAAAGCATTGTTTTTGTGGAAGTAGAAAATAGAACTGAAAAGGAGGAGGAAAAGGAGAAGTCGATGAAGAAGTGTAAATTGTCTAATTTCCTAACTTTGGTAATACGAAACTTTGGCTAAGGTTACTTCCTAATAGATTTTCTTCTCTTCTTTCTCTGTCTTCCTTTGATTTAATTAAATTTTATTTTTGAAGGAATTGTTGTTAATGTTGTTGTTGCTGGGGCTTTTGTTGTTGATGTTGTTTGGCAAACTTCCGTTATTGCCAATAAATACTCCTAAATTTCTAACAGATAGAACGCCAGCGACAACAACAACAACCACAGATTAAATACTTTGATTGTATGTAGTAATTGATCCTTAAGGTGCTGACGAGAAACAGCTGTTACTTTATCCCTTCCATAGTTTCTTTTATCACTTCTTCGTCTGTCGCGGCACGACGTGACGAAATTTAAATTGCTGACGTGCCGCTATTGCATTGTTGGGCGTGTAGATCGTACATAATGCAAGCGTTTCAATCGTTCGCAAATTGCCGAATCGTTTTTATATACGCGCTTGTGTCGCGCCGCCAAGCCCGTATGTTTCTAGCCATCGTCGCTCTTTGAGGCGTGGGCAGGGAAGGCATCTGGACTACACACACGCCTTCGAAATTGTTCAGACTTTAATCAATTGGAACAAAATAAAAATTCTCTTTCTCTGGAAACGAAAGCAAACAAAACTTCTAATCGAGACTTTTCCTCTAAAGAAAAGGAAATCAATATAGAATGTGAATTTTCTAAAGGAAATATGCTCTAACAAAGGATATGTTACACCAGGCACCGCATCACTTACACTTACACACTATGGAGCGAAACAACCAAATGAAAGGAAAATTCATTCTGAAAACTGAGGCGTATTAAGACGATCGCATTTCGTTGGGTCTTTATTGTTCGTGAACGAAAGTGAAACTGGTGTAAGTGCAAAGGTAATGTAGGCGTGGCAAGTGTAATTAAATAGAAGAATAATTCATTTGGAGGAAGCACGTGCCACCCAAGAAAAACAAGAGGGAAAACAAGGAAAACTACGAGGAAGAGAACAAGATGAAATTGAGGAGTAATAGAAGAAAATACAGATGTGAGGGTGGGAAGAAAGAAGAGGAGAAAATAAGGAAAGGGAAATAGAATAAGAAGAAGAGAAGAACAAAGAATACATAGAAAATTAGAGAGAAAACAATGAGTTTGTAACCCAAGTTATTTAACTGTCTAAAACTTTTTCCCTTGAAGAACTCGTTACTCCGCTACTCGTTAATTATTAATTATAAATTAAAAAATTCCTTTCCTTGAGAATTTTTGAAATTTCAGTTTTTTAAAATTTTTATTTTACTGAATGGAAGAGGCGCCGATGTTTATTTGCTAATCAAGTAAACTGAAAATCGTTAATCAGAATCTGTTTTTGGACAATCTGAAAATGTCCCTTAAAATATCAATTTTAAAAAATTGCTCGTCTGACCAAATGTTGTTAAAATAAAGCTATTCTTCAACAGATTTTTCTCTGAGAGAAAAAGAAAATAAAAAAGGGTGTTCCCTAACCCAAATTCGAAAAAAGGTTGTAAAAAATGCAGGCGGGACAATCAACGGATAAACTGTCCTGACATTTAACCTTTTTGATCGCCTTCACTTTCTTATATTCCTGATCTTAATAAAAGGGTAACACATCGATCATTATCACCGACGATACCAGTGTGTTACCGCCTAACAAAGAACGAACTCGGCTCGAAAAAATAAGACATTTAAAGAACAAAAGGATACCTATTATCAAAGAGAATATCTTGATAAAAGGAAAAAGAAAGAGGAAATATTTTAATCGATCGTTGATCGTTGAATTACATCGTGATAACGTGATTATTTTTCCTAACCAATTAAAAGCATTGAATGACACTATAATGCCGTTCTTCCTTACTGCTACCAGACGTTGAAGAGATTTATATCTTTGCATCAGAATCTGGCGGTTGTCCTATTTTATACATATACTGACTTATACTGACTTATACATTTCCAACTTTTGGATTCTTCGGTCATAAATTTTCAAATAAACTTGATATAATTATTGAATGATATTGATGTTCACCGTGTAAGGATACCTTGTTCAGGATAATATGCACCATTATTGTAACGGAGTCTTTGGTTGTTCATTTTTTGGTTTTTCTTTCATGGAATTATGGTTTTGTGTTTGGTTTTGGCTGCTGAACCAATCGAATTCATCACTCATTTTGGGCTCATTGATTCGTTAATTCATGGCGGTAAAAGAGGTTAAAGAAATTGGCGGCATGTGTACCGCTGGCGTCGTCGGCGGCATCACGTGAGCCATGTTATTAAAATTAAATGAATGAATGGTTGGATGATCCGAGTCTATTAGTTGATTGGTTGGTAAAGAAATACTACGATATTTTACTCAAATTAATAAGAAAAAAAGACGGAAGGGCAGATCGTCCAGAAGGCAGATATATATTTTAAAGCAGGTGGAAATGTTGTAATTTTCTTTCGAAAGGTAGTCGGCTTGAAAAGTGTAGAAGTGTGCCTCGGAAAATTGAGAAAAATATTTGGATGATTAATTCAGTAGTCTCCGACATACCATGGTTGGACGATAGGAATGATGATTTGAAAGCCTGGACCGTTAAAGATTTTTTGATGAATTTGGGACTTGGAAAAATGAAATGTCTTTTTTGGAAATTTTATGAAGATCTTAACTTCCTCGGACTGGAAAATTTTTTCAGAATTATTATTTAATTGGAATACATAATCATACTAAAATAATTAACAAGTATATCGCATCAATAATTTGAATTAATTATTCTTTAATTTTTTATTTCATTTGTAATTGTTCTGTTACTTCATATTTCTTCTTCTTCTACGATTTTAATCAGATTTGGTAGTAAAGTTAATTCAAAAATAAACTAGACTCATCTATTCAGTCTAATCAATAATAATAATCAAAAGCAAAGTGACCTCTTTCTCTTTCCCCCTCTTTGTCAAAAATTAGATTAAACGAATTCAATATTTTTCATTCGTTTTAACGCTTTTTTCGATCATTTTAACGCTCCACATTCTTTGATGAAATATCAGAAAACGATAGGTTGATTATTCCGGCAATGCCTTGGCTATTAAAAGGATAAACGATATCAAAATTTATCGAGAGGAGAAGAGAACCAGAAAGAGACATATTTTATCATAAACTTATAGATTGTTTCACTCCGTTCTTTAATGCTAGCGATGTCTTTACCGCTGTCACCGCCATCGTGTCGTTGGTGTGGTTTCTTTTCTCTTATTATGCGTTGCTACTGTTATTGTTGTTATTGTGGCTATGACAGCACATAATTAGCCTTCCGTTATTGCTGCTTTAAAGTATTCTTTCCCAAAAATTATTTGCGCAATGGCTTACAAACCCCAAAGCAGCGCGAATCAACATTAACAACAATGACAATGCTAGACTGATAAAAAAATAAGTTAAAATGTTGGCAATAAAACCCTTCTCTCTCTCTGTAATTCGCTCTCTTTCTCTCTGACCGTCTCTTAATGTATCCCTCGGAATTTATGAAGAAGAGAAGCTACGTTTGATGAGAAGAAGAAGTGGAAGAGAAGATACGGGAGGCGTAGAATGGCCAAATTTTGTATTGAAAACAATTATTACACAAATAACATTTTTACAATTACAGAGTTTTTCAAATTATGGACGCAATCGATGGTTATTTCTTTATAAAGTTTTGTGTTCTTAATTTAAACCAACCTTTAATTTTTTATATTCGTCCAAGTAATTCTATAAATACCACAAGAATTGTATTAAAGGACAAGAATTATATTATATAATATAAAGAACACCAGACTATTAAGGACATCAGAATGGAATTTTCTAACAGGAATCAGAAATGAAGGTTATAAAAATAATGATAATTACCTTTTCCTTTCATAAATTATCTCAGAGTCTAAAAGCAAGTTTTATTTTTCTTTGCCGCATTTATTGCATCCTATTTCTTCACTGCTCCTACCTCTCATTTTTGAATCTTTTTCTTGCTTAAGGATAAAATCTACGTTTTACCCAAAGCACAACAAGCTCTAAAATCAAATTAATTAAAATTCTTTTAAAATTCTTTGCTTGTAATTTTCATCTCATGAAAACCATTCTTTCCTAAACATTCTCAACCAGAACGGCCTTTTGATCATTATGAACATTATCATTCACTTCAACGACCAGAAAAAACTTTATCACAGTGGTTTTGCTTTTCTGTCATGGAATCGCTGGGCGGCGGGGGGGGGGCGTTGTTGGAGGGTGTAGTGTCTTTGTTTCTTACTAATAAGATTGCTTCTAAGATTTTCAACATTTTTCTCTTGCCATTGGCGTTGGTGACGTTAACGACGTTGGTGACACCGACTTCTTCTGGTATTGTTTGTCAATAACGACATCAAAAACAGCAACAAACAGAATAAACAACGGAATGAGATTTAATTACGAAAAATATTCATTTGGTAAAGTGATGCCGCAGCCGAAAGTATCCCAAGCAACAGATTTCCTTTACGAATCGCGCTACAAGAAATCGAGTCGACTTCGGATCGCTCTACATTCGGTATGCATTAATTGCGGATAAGTATTGTATGACAGAGACTGCTTGAGCTGTTGCTCTAGCTGTGATTGCGATGGTGATGCAGACGATGATGATGATGATGACTTTTGTTACATGAATACTTACTCTAATATATCTCCAAAAATTTGCCGCGGCAAACAATGCTTTGTTGGAATTAAAGAAATTAATATTCCTTTGGCAATCCACGAAGGTAAACGTCAGTGAAAAACAATGATTGCATAGGAAGTAAAAGCAAAAACAATAATAATTATAATAATGACAGGAATGATAATAACAATAATAATAATAATATAAAATATTTATTTTATTTGTAATTAAAAACTTCAATAACCGTGATTACAATCGAAATTATATAATCAATTATAAACAATTTTAATTTTATCATTATGTAATAAAATATTTAAACTTCGAAACAATTTTTAAAGTTTCCGTCGATATTTTGGTTTCTTTGATAAAAATAAACGACTTAATTTTTTTTTCTTTCGAATAATTTTTAGTAAAATTTCAAATATACTTTTTTTGTTTTCCACAGAAAACTTCTGAGGCAGGTTATGCCTTAGAGAAAAAGATAATAATTAATCATTTTTATTGTGAGTCAATTTATTTTAAAATAAAACAAATAAAACAGCACCCAACAAATAAATGACCCAACACCTTTTCTTAAAAATTTGTAAAGCAATAAAAAGAGCGAAGGAAAGATAGACGGATAGTGTCGGTAGCAGAGAATAAGAGAACCTACTGGTCAGTAGTCCTACAGTGTCAGACACATGAAAAGCAGGCAATTAATCAAAGAAGTTACTTGAAAAGGAGTTACTGCAGATTGAGCCCGACAAAGGAAGGAAATATCAAAATTGGGTTAAAGGAATCTAAAGCTAGACCAAGAAAAATACAAGAGCTACGGATGCAGAGGACGATCTATAGAGGAATATATATCGAAATTGGAATAACTGCTGCGTAGGAACAACAGGGGGCTCTTTCTCTAAGCAATTGAAGAATCGTTGAATCGAGTAGAAAAACAACAAAATTTCCACCTGAAGCAAAGAAAAAATAACGCTAAATAGTCTCGCAAAAAATCGCAAGAAGCTAGGAAAGGATAAGGGAATAATTTAATGTAAAACTTGAAGCGTAAGAAGAAATGCAGGAAGAAGTAGTTTGAACAAGTTTTAGAAATAAATCATTAAAGAAAGTGTTGAAATGCCGTTTTCTATAAATTTCTCCTCATTTCAAAATTAATACCCAAGAAATCGATAAAGCCTTAAACGGAATTTGCGAATATGTCGTATATCGTAAATTTATGACTAAAAATCGGTAGGTTTTTCAAAAAGAAAACCCAACCAACCAGAAAACCCGCCGCTTGTAAATAGTCAACAATTTTGTAACGTTTAGAGCAGACGATGGTGATAACGTTGTTTCGATAAAATTATCCCTTTTCTTTCTTATCGTTTTCAAATTATTCATTCTGGCGTTGAGTTCAAAGAGCTAGAGAGTAATTGTAACAAATTGGTACACTTTTCTCGGAGGGGGTGCGGGGAGGAGAAGTGTGTATAGGTGACCAACATCAGCTGCTTGCCCAAAATGGTAAAGAAAATTGTAAAAACTGAAAACACGTAGCGAATTTTCAGGTAATTTCAAATACATCAAACAAACCTGACAAAGCAAAAGAGAGAGAGACAGAGAGAGAGAGAGGGGAGAGAGAGGTGCAGTGCCCGTAGGAGTAAAGGTAGATGCAGGTGCAAATCTAATCGTATGATAAAAGTATACTCTGGTCACTTTTTATCAAATTGGATGATCTTCCATTGCTTGTAATCGATTAGAGGGATGGACCAGATGCAGTTAATGGCTTTTGACTTTTGTGAACTAAAAGAAAAAATGTCTACAATAATTTAAAAAGGATCTCTTTTTTAATATTGAGTACGTAGAATAAATAATAACTGGTTTAATTATCATTAAGAAAATCCTTAAAAAATTAATAGAAATTTATTTAATTACGGTTAAATTTCGTACGATCACTAAAATTCAATATTTCCTTGCAAATTTTTTATTTTGCAATTGAATCACTTGTTGGACAACTGCATAAATTCTTCAAACCGTTAAAACAACTTCGATGGGAAATCACCGGTTACCGATTTCTGTCTCTCTCACATCCTTTTCTTAAACCCTTTGCCGGCACTTTAATAATATTAACCCTTTATGTCGGATCATGAAAGGACCCTTTGTTGTCAAATTATTTATCGATTATAATTGTCCATCAATTTTTATGTGCATTCCTTTATTACAGACAAATCACTTACTCACTTCCAATCCATTTAATCTCATCCATAACCTCTTCACTTCAGGACAGAAACCATTTCAAACAATTAGCGCTCGTTCTCAAAACAATCTATAATTTGTTCAACCCTTTTCAGCATTTCCTCTTCCTTCTGTCTTCATCCTCTTCTAATGTTTGTTGTTGTTCTTCTTCTCTTTATTATTGTTATAAACATTTTCCTTTTCGCTTGTTTAGGCTCTCTAAGGGGTACCCAAATAGCGAATGGTGTAAACACGATTTTTTTGTTTGTAATTTATGACTAATAACGCGTTAAATAGCTTACGATGATAATGATGAGGCTTACCAAACAATCAACTAACCCTTTCGCCATGGTAACACTTCAGTGTAGTAACCCTTTCTTTGTTTTGCTGATAAACAACCCTTTCGTAGTGCCCGATAAAACTGTTGCTTATTCTTTTTTGTTAACACTGCCCAAAAAAGGGTTGACAATTTCATTAAAATGTATTAAATTGGTGGTTCTTAATTGAGAAGGAGAAGGATTAACTGAATTAACTTGACAACTGAGATTGTGAACATATAGAGAGGGAGTGAGTGAGAAGGGAAACATACCTGATATTATTGTTTTTTGTTTTAATTCCTGTCACGATTCGGTGATGAATCGATGACGATACATCATGCTTGCGAATGTTTTCGAGAGCTCCGGATTTTCAAATTCATGTTTTTTTACAACCTTTGTATGCATGTATTGTGTGTTGCATGTGTTTTACAACCTTTCACCACTTTAATGCAAGACAATTGAAAACTTTGTATCTTTTTATATCCTATTCCCTCTAAGAACGGGAAAAAGGATATATTAACGTTGATACTAAATTTGTAACGCAGTGAGGATGCTACAATAGATATAGAAAAGTATATATATTCTAGCTCAGAATGATCCGCTGTGTCGATTTAGCCCTATCCGTCCGTTTGTCTGTCTGTCTGTCTGTAGAAATCACGATTACAAGAGAACGAATGAAGCTATGATGAAATGAAATTTGGTATGAACATTTCGTGTTACGATAGGCTGGTTATTGTATTGAAATTGAATATTGGGTATTGAAAATGGGCGAATTTGAACAACTTTCACACCTACTTTTGGTAGTTAACGTGAATTAAATCGCGTTTAGAACTCAATTTCTCAATTAAAGGAGAAATTGTATATGCAAGTATACTACCTCATTTGAAAAAATTCGTACCGGGGTACAGGCTTAAAAATAGAGATATTGACATGAAATTTGGCACAAATATTCCGTCATCATAGGATGGGTGGTGTTGAAAATGGGCGAAATCATAAAACTGCCACGCCCACGCCTCAATTAGAACAGTTTCACAAAAAATGAGCGCTGAATAGAACAAATAAAGCATGAAATTTGGTACGAATATTCTTTGTCATCACAGGCTGGTTATAAATATGAATATAATAATTTAGATATAAATATGTAATATATTTATAAAAGCCGCCGACATTTTATTTGAACGTTGTTATCAAGAGATTCGGGAATAGGATATATAGGCTTCGGCCAGGTCGAAGATAACGTTCTTACTAGTTTAACATTCACTCACTTTGAATTTTGCTGACGGAATTGCTACGAACAAAAAATAAAGAAATTATGTTTTCACGGGAGTTTTTTCCGAATTTTATATTCCTTCCAAGAACATTGAAAAATTTGAAAATAAATAGTTTTTGTGGAAACTAAATCGGAAGTTTTTTCCACTCTTCCTCATCAAAAAATTTTTTTATGAATCATCATCGATTCATAAAAAAAGAATATCAAATCGTATTGATTGGTATACTAGGTATATTTTAGGCATAATAATAAATACAATTAATTATCCTTCACAGCCACAAAAACCACGACCACATATACCACGGCCCCCCAAACAATAAATTCTCAAAAACAAGTAAAACATATTTTTTTATTTCTTAAAATTTAGGACTGAAAATTACGATATATCGAAGATAAAATTTTATATAAGAAGGAATTATATATGGGTGGGTCGTCAATCAACGAAATTGATAAAGGAAGAGGAATGAAGAGGGGGGGGGGCGACGGCATGACCGAATAAAGGTTTAATACGAAATGTAGAGTAAATTTTTTCTTGATATATTGGCAACAGCGGTCTAGTTATTCCTCACAAAATAAAAAGAAAACATAATAATAATAATAATAATAACAACAACAACTAACTACCCCTGCATAAACCCTTCCAATAAATACGTTCTGATAACGTTCTGCAGTCCGTTTATCTAAAAGTCTATCCATTGGCGACTTTATTGCCGCCTTCAACGTTGCAGTAAAAAATGATATATATACATATATCGTCGTACGCGTACACGTGTGTCGTTTGCGGTGCTAGAAAGCTTAGCAAAACACAGCTTAAACACCCTCATCCCCTCCCCCTCTACCACCTTTCCGTTTCCGAGATTAAGTTGGCTCAAAATCTTTTTCAATGCCAAAAGTTCCTTCCAAAAGTCATATAATGTGTCTACATCTCGTGTGGGTATGCATGTATGCGTATGTTATTATATTTATATGCGTGTGTATGTATTAGTAAACTTTTATATATATTTTACGAGGATTTGTATGAAAGTCGAACACTAAACCATCACTCATACAGACACACATACGTGTATGTACATTTTCATGTGGGAGCATGCAGTAAGCGTAAATATCAAGCGACGGCATGTGCTGTGACTGCTATCAAAACTTAAAGGATAATAAAAAGGGTCGCAAAATCAACGCTCAAATAACGGTGGACCAACCGATCGGCCTACGAACCACATGTTCTACCCACACAACACACACATGCATACAGCTCCACACACACACACAAACGTATATAGAACGAGATACGTCTGTACTCCACGCTTAACAACAAACCAAATTTTATTTTCTTGAAAACTCAATCGTTTCAAATCCCCCTATCGTTCAAATCAACAGCTGACGCCCGTATTGCTATTCCAACCTTGTGATAATGTTTCATCCTTTATTAAAAAGGACTTCGGTCGTATACCATCGATGCAGTTGCTTTGGTTCCGAAGAAGGATAAAATCGATGTGAGAAGAACTTTACCGACGAACATGTTCGTTGTTGATTTCTGTCGACACTCTTACTTTGCTTCCGCAAGCTAAAATCACCTAAACCGTCCCCTCCCCTCATTCTCCACCAACCACAAGAAAAATAAAATAAACCCAGATGAACGAAAAGCCTTTCGATTGAAAGGGGTGAAAATGGATCACCAAAAGATGTCATTTATCAAGACGTATTAAAGTACATAATAACGGAATGCTACATTATGTACTTCTAAGGATTACGTGGATGTTATATAGCATATAATGTATATCTAGACATACATATATTTTCTCTGTGAAGGGCTATGACTTTTATATACTCGCTCAACTCTTTTGTATACTCGTGTCAGTCATATCTGTGTGCTATTAGTGTGTGTACGTATTACGTATATAAACTCTTTGGTTTTGTTGTTTATTCTTGACAGTGAAAGCAATATCGATCGATTTTTAACGTAGAAACTAAAAGCTTTATTTCAGCTTCTTTGTATCTTAAGTAGCCATCCATAAGTAATTATATTATTCGTCAAAACTCCGCACGACCTTCAGATAAAAAAATTTAATTTTAAAAAGCCTGAAATGTCTACAAATCTTTGGATAGTGTTTGCCTGGAGTTAAAAAGCCAAAAAATTAATGGTCGACTAGAAAAGTGTGAGTAAATACATTTTTGTCTGATTGAAAAAATGTGTTTTTAATTTTAATCCAAATCAGGGTCCGACCAACCACGCCTTACCAACATTTGACGACTTATATTCGAGTGTCTCCGAATGTCGGCTTTCTCACCCTCTTGGAGCAAAAAAAAATCAACAAATTAAAAGCACAAACTAATATCTAAACCCTTCTCTCTTTAACCCTTTCTTTCGCATGTATGCCATTTTTTCTGACTTCCATGCTTCTTAAGAGCTTTCAAACAACCCTTGAAAGTTAATCAAAATGGTCTGTTGCCAGGACGACCCTATCGATGAATGAAAGGCTAGTTTATACCCTCATAATTTATTTCTTAGATTCTTTTATTAAAATGGCGTTTATTATATGTTGTAGTTGTTGTTGTCGTTGATTATTTTAACCCTTTTTCGTTTAATTTAACCCTTGAATGGAACCCTTTTATTGTACTCTTTATTAACATTCAAGGATGGACTTCAAGGTGCTCTTATTACCAAAATGGTTTCCTAACTAAGAGTGAATGGAATGAATATGTCTGTTAGACGAAACAATTTTCATGTTTCGTTTCTTATTTCATACGTTTCAAAAATGTTCCTTAAAGTGTAAAAGTGTTAATAAAATGTTGAAAAAATTAAATAATTTCGGATTATTTGATTTTAAAAATATAATTTTTCTTTAAAAAGCAGTCAATATATTTCATGATTCTAGCAATATTAAACGCATTTATTTTATTTACCTGTGGCAACGCTATGAATTAGCTTAATTTTTATAAAAGCGTAATGTGTCGTCGTCCTTGAGTGAGCTCCAGAAAGGGGTTAATTCTGGCCAACAGAAATCTTGAAAGGAGAAAACAACAATAAAAATGCTAGCAGAAAAACTTTAAACCGCAAGAAATGGTCGATTTCTAGTTATCTTTTTGGCCTCATTTTTATAAACATTAACAAAACGCAAGTCATTATCATTATCATTACATAAAAATATCATAATAAAATATCATAAGAAACATGTGATAAAATAAAACTAATGTTTTGAACGTTCGTTACGCCCTTTAATTAAAAATTCATGTTACAAAATAAAGGAAAGAAAACGTTAAGGAGAAAGAGGTGGTGGTGAACGTAAAAGAGATTAGGAAGGGGTGGAAGAAGGATAAGAAGAAAATGAAACATAAGGCGAAACGCAATTGGGGCAATTAAAAGATTTGATGGCCAAAATCGGCAGCAAAACAATACGGGAAAAAACGCAGTGACATGAAATCAAGAGTGACCACGTGCCCGTCAATTTTGGGATATCGAATGTCCGTTATTGAAAATTTCATGAAAGCAATTTTCTCAGCAATTTAGTACATTTGTATCACTGTACTTTTGGCACAATGCGCACTATTTGTTTTGTACAATATGTATTATTTGTATCTTTAGTGATTGTTCTTAGTACATGTTTTTAATTACTCGCTGCATCACTGCGAGTGTGTAAATTATTTACTCTTTTATCACACACCAATTACGAACTAAAATGGCAACTGATTAGCTTGGTCATACTGTTCGTTATAATATATCCATTAGATATACAATGAACGAGCGATATGCGAAATAAAGCGAGTTTATTGTGGAAAGTTGAATACAGTTCGTCAACGAATTAAGCACACTACTCGCCGATAGTACATTCGTGTATACTACACTCGTCGATAACGAAGAGTTGTTTTTCTCGTTATTATTCAAATTAGACGCTCGAAGATAGCATATACCATGTTCGTCGAATCACTCGTTACTCTTAATAAATTGCAAATCCCGTTATTTTTCTCTTTAAATCCCATTAAATCCGACGAATCTGAAAGTGGCAACACTTAAAATGCAGCAAGCAACACTCGAGTGACCTCGAGCGTAATAATTACATGGAAAATGAAATAAAATCTTAAAAACTGAATAGGGCACAGGGTGTCGTTTACCACACGCAATGCCGTTCAAACAATGATGAAGGGGTTTTTATTGAAGTGCGGTTAACCAAAAAAAAAAAAAAGAAGAAGAAATAGAACAAGAAGAAGAAATACAAACAATTAGTTCAACGAAATTAAAGGCCGCCACGGTACTCACGATATATATGCTTTAACATATACATGACTGCTCCTTGCCACTCCTTCGAAGGTCCTTTGAGTAATCGTCGGCGTTTAACTCTTAAACTTCCGCAGGGTTTGTTCAGTCATCGAAAGGGTATTTTTGTTGGAACCACGGTGGGGATGGAGGTGGTTGTGGGTGTGGAGTAGTTTGTAGATTCATTAGCATATTAATTGTGCTCTCCTTTCCACCCAAACGCAAACGAATTAACAACAACAACGATTTAGCAAAAATGAATGGAATTTTGTTTATTCACGGTATTAATGACAAAAACCGTTAACAACTTTTGACGAAAAAAAAGAACTAAAACAAACAAGAAAAATAAACAAAACACAGGAAACAATTTGTAAGAATTTTGTTAGGATGAAATTATTTCAACGAATTAAATTTCGAATTTAAGTAAATTAATGTAATTAGTGTTGCCGTCAGGAAACGAAAGGGAATCAACAAATGTTTTTTCCTTCAAATCATTTCTAAATTATTTTATTTTAATGGTATTTCGGTAAAACTTTATTTGTCTAAATAATTTTCTTTTGATTTCATTTTTGGAAATATTTACAAATTCCAAATAATTTTTTTCGATTTTTAAAATTGAATGTTATTTATAATATCTTTATAATAAATTAGAATAAAAAATAATAGTAAAAATAGACTATAAAATAAAAAGAAAAATAGAATAAGAAAAATAGTAAAAAATTAATGTTTAACATTACAAGAAACGCAGAATTTAACAGTTTAAATATAACCAGATTGTTGTAGCGAGTATACGTTATCCAGCCTATGACCACCATTAGAACCGTACCATAATCAACATTTGTGATTGTACGAAATACAACGAATCAAATACTCGTTGGCTTCATAATCGTGCTAAACTTGGCAGTCGGCAATACTTGAAAACGCATTCCAACTTCGCAAATAATTTCAAACTCACTTTCACCTTTACTTTTCTCAAACGAGAAAAGACAAAAAATATAAAAAAAAGTTAGAATGACCAAAACCGACCAAGCAAAGAATTTATGTAACAAAAAAGGATAAATAATAGAAATAAGTCTCAACGTCTGACGTGTCCAACCCTTGTTCAAATATGTACATTTTTACGGCATCAGAACGGGGATGAAGGTTAGGGTGAAATGTCAAATAATTTTATAAAGAGTACAGTCCAAATGTCCAGTCTTTACAATTACATACACATACACTCTTACAAATATACCACCACTACTACTGACCCCGCATGTGCCTTTCATTACGTAGTTACGACACACTTTTCTGACCCTTTCAATAAAAATTCGTTGCTTTCTTTTCAATTCTGTTTTCGTTTTCCTCGCAGAAAAGAAAGACAACTTTTTCTTGACAAGTTTTATAAAAATTTACTTTTCGGTTTACACATAAGGATAGCAAAAAGGACACTCTCCGACAAAGGATAAATTACGTACAAATAAAAAACTACATTAATCCATTTCAATTTAGGATTTTTGGACTAGATTTAACATAAATTTAAACGTATATTTTAGACACGGTTTTTAATGGAAAATAAAGTGAAATTTAAACAGAAACCGTAAAGTAAATAGAGAAAGAAACAAAGGCCAGGAGGCCAATTGAATTAAGGATAATACTAGAAGGATACCAGGAAGGTCAAGCAATAAGTGTCCCCCTAAAAACCAATACCGTCAATCCCATCTCTCTCTGTATTTCCTCCTTCTAAGGAATTTTTCTCTTACAGGAGATCGAGGCATCAATCACAATAATTTCTTAGTTTGCGATCCAGACTCTGTTTGTCTTTTACCTAGCTTTAAAAACAGCTGCTTCGAATAAAGAGGCGATCGATCCTTTAAGGAAATCCAGTTTCGGGTTCTTAATTAAAATTTCAAAACACATAGATCTGTCTATATTTTTCAGATCATATGCAAATAGGCGTAAGAAGGAAAACAAAATAATCTATAAACAAATCTTGCAATTTGTTGACCCAAACAAATTTTTTTGAAATGATTAATTCTGTACGATGGAAAGTAGCCAGTGGAGGCAACAGGCAAACAAACAAACGACAACAGGCAAACAAACAAACGACAAAACGACTACAGAAGAAATAAAAATAATAAGACGTAAGGAACATCTATAAGATTTGGCCAATATGGATAGAAAAAGGCTATAATAAATATTCATGAATAAATCGTCGAATGATCCTTTTTCATTCTTCTCTTACGCACTACTGAGTCGTTTGTTTTAAAAGGAAAAGGAAATTCAAAAAATATTGACCATAATTTATTTTTTCTCTTACATTCATATTATTTGTCAGAGCCCAGAAAATCCTTTTTAATCCTTTCAAGAATTTATATCATTGATGGCTTTACTTTTGGTAAATCTTCGTATGATTGTATGCAAAAAGAGTCTCCACAAAAACGTTCACGTTATGTTAAAAAATTAGCCTGTTCTTCTTCTTCTTATTCCCTTTTTATTTTCCCATCGGACATTCTTTTGCTCCCTTTCCTTAAAGCGATGTTTTGTTCTTTAAGTGTTTTCTAAGTTTATTTTTATTTAAGTTTTCGTTTTTCACTAATTTTTGTCATAAAAGTGATCATTGTTTTTTGCTTTTTTTTTTTATTCGTTTGATTTTTTAAAAAAAACTTTTGTGAATTTTAAAATGTATGAAATGAAATTGTTTTTGAGTTTCTCTTTATATGTTTGGTCTGAGGATAAATCTAAGAGACAAAACGCAAACCTTTGAAGTTCCTCCTGACTGTATGTAAGGATTTGAACTCTAAGTGGCCACCAGATGGACGGTCACAGCATGAAACCTCTTCGGTTTTGTTTCTTTTCTTTGTCTTCTTTTGACAGAAATTTGAAAGAGAGGTAGATACTATTTGCTTTTTTTCTATTTGGCCAATTGAAGATCGCCGAAGGGTAATTACGTAAAACGCACGCATCTCTTCTTAAAAGAAAATAATATTAATATACAATCTTAATTTTGAAAAGGATTACATAATCGATTTTTTTGGATTTTATTTTGATTCTACAGAATAAGAAAATGATTACGAAAAGATTGTTTATATGAAAACTTCATTATGACGTTTGTCAAATACGTTGACAACTCAGTTTACCGAATAAAAAAGTTATGAAGTGACTATAGCTTACCCTTTGCCCTACGAAAGGAAAAACAAAAACTCTTGCGTAAACAACTTTATCGGAATTTCATATCCACAACAACAATAACAACATCATCACCACCTCTCCGAGAAAAGAGCTTCAACTTATTCTAAATGGACACAGTCTGTTCAAGTAAGAACTCCTAACAAAGTGTGATTAGGAATGCGTATTGAATATGTGGATGTGTGTAAAAGTGGAAGCGGTGGAAATGGTACGTATGTATATGTATTCGTGATTGTATTTGAAACCGTAAGACGCTACTACTACCCTCTGTTTACCATCAAAATGGCCACAACACTTCTTTACCACCTCACTTTCGACTCCACGTGATGTCGCCCCGATATCGTTTGATGCCAACCGACCAACATAAACGATGATGATGTGGTCATCAAAGAATATTGTTATGGCATTTCGATATTGTCTCGAGGATTATTAACGAAATTGCGACCACTCACTGATTCTAAGGGTTGATGTCCTTCAATCCTATCGAAGTGCGATAAGCGATGATAGACAAACATACGACCACAAACACACTCACTAATCTGGGCCTCATTTACCGAACTTGACAGTCTGTACTCGTTCCTACCAACGAATTCATTCTAGTCGCATCATCTCTTCAAGAGACCAATCTTTTGTGTGTGTGTGTATGCACGTATGTAGGGGATGAGCTTTTTTGAGAGAGGAATGAGAGAGTGAGTGGTGTGGACTTTTGTTGCGGCTTCAAAGAGTTGTACATGCGTGTGCGTGTATTTCTCGATGGTACGAAAAGATTTTGAAGTGTTTCAAACACAATCATACAAATGGACATGCAATATTGTTACAAAATAGATTAAGTGATTCGAGGACTGCTGTTGTTTTGTTATTGTTGCTGTTGTTGTTACTATTACGTGCACCTTTTTTGTTGTAATTCAATCTGATGAATTTATTTGATGTTGTTGAAGGAGCAAGAGCCAACCATTTGCATTACTTTTACGCTTTAGCCACATTAAAGCCTAATGGTACGAATTATATTGCTGAAATTGTTTAAACTAAATTATATATAGGAATTAATATAGAAGCATTTGTATTCATATATATTTATTTTCTGTTTCATTTCTGATTTTATATTTAAATCTTATATTTCAAATCTGAAGTTTTATATTTGTATTTAAAGTCAATTTCTTAATTTTAATTATAAAATATTATTATAACTCTAAAAATGCTGACCTTTTGATTATTACTATTTTATTTTATGTTTTGTTGGTTTTGAGACAATTTCCTTGAGCTTTTACTTCTCGACAGGAAAGAAGTAACGTCTTACATCTTTACTCATTACATACTTTATCACTTCAAATTCTTACAATTTTTGCCAACTGAAATCTTTCATCAAGTGATTTAAAAATAAATAATTTATTATATTTGCTTCCTGAATTTAGTTGCGCGAGTTCCTTGAAAAGAATCCACTTGAGGACGCATAAGATTGAAAATGGTGAATTTTCTACAAACAATATCTTGTGTTTATGATACTAAATCAGTCCAAACTGCAATATTTAAGAACTAATTTAGCTTACGATATAATTTTAGTGTACATGCTTTTTAAAAGAAAACAAATTACTTCAGAATTTTCAAAGAACTCTGACTGTTGCTGCTTTTTTGGAACCCCTTGGAAGGTAATAATCTATTTTTTCTCTAGGCCGCAAATTTGAAAAGTCATAAATTTAGCACAGAAGAATATAAAAAGAATCATTAGAAAAGGAAAACAAAGATAAATTCTAATTAACTCCGATGGCGATGGAATTATATGCGTTGCCGCAACCGGTGCCGGCAAGAAATTCTTCAAAAACATGAAATAAATATAAATTAACAAAAATAAGAGTGAAAATATTTTAAACCATCCTTCGAAAATGGAAAATGGAAAGATCAAACCCCAAAGCGATCACGCGTTACTAATTTTCGTTTCTTTCTTGAACGATAGTGAAAGGATCAGTCAAAAAAGGATCAGTCAAAAAAAAGAATTAATTTTTTTGACAGAACTCAAGCACATGCCACGTTTCCTCCGTCTAAAATATGTACGCTTTCCTATATATTCCTTTCAGGCCGATCAACTGAATAATCCTTGATGAGATCGAAACATTTAATATTGACTGACTATGGCACGAAATGAGAGAAGACATTACAATTAATAACGCTGATGATGACCACGATGATTATGATAACCACCAGAGGAAAATTGCTGACTAGATCATTTACAAACTACCGCTATTGTTGTTGTTGTAATTGTTGTTGCCACAATTCTGTTAACTGCATGAATTCAAAGAACTTTTCGTAATTTTTTCTATCTATAATCATGTATCGTATTTGTGTTCGAGTGTGTGTGTGTTTGTGTGTAGATTAACGATGAAGATTGTGAAGCGTTAAAGAGTTACGAGGCAGAATGACGCCTGAGTTCTTGATAATATGAAGACATAAAATGGGATAGGTATCATAAATAACGCCCACATTTTTCACCACCATCATATTTTAATATGGTGCGGCGGTGCTACTTTTTTGCCATCTGCCGTTCGTTAGCTAACGTTATTAATCCATTTGCTTCTTTTGAAACTCTCTTTAAATATTTTCGATATCAGAATTTTCCAGAATTCAAAAAAATTTTAAAACAATTCAATTCAAAACAATTCTCCAACGGGCTCCTTCGTGGCGAAAACGAAGGGAACAAGAAAAGTTTAACACTTAGTCCTTTAACCCGTTTAGTCGGATTTTACTTCAATTTTCAGGCCTTAATTAGCTTAAAATCTTATTTAAATTTCGTTATGGAAAATTAATTCATTATTTGTCTTACTCGTTAAATCTTCCGGAAGTACATTAAAGGTTGGTAAAAAAACAACGAAAAACAGGAAACGATCTTTTGACGATCAATTTTATTCACTCATTCATTCATTTATTATTTTCTTTTGGTAAGAAAATCGGCTCGAGAACTTCAAAGAGGGCGACGGAGCGTATACAACAAGTGGTTGAATAAAATGAATGAGTTATTGAATGAAGGATTGAAAGGGTGATTGAGAATGAGTGACGAACTTCCTGCTGACGTTTGTCTTAATATAAACAAAAACAAAAAAAAAGAAACAATAAAATTAGTTTCTCATTATTATTTTAGAAAAAACCTTTAAGAATGAAAAGAAAATTATGCCGTTTGACAAAACGCTACGACCGCAAAAAACAACAAAGAATTTAAATAATTGTTATCGTAATTTGACCAACCGGTTTATCAACCACAAAACAAAACTAAATAAATATGAATATTTTTTTTATTTATTCACTTACAATGAAATATTTTTTTTAATGTGTACTCGTTTAATTCGACACCTCTCCGAAGAGGAAGTCGGCAGATGATGAAGATCACCGCATTGTTTACCTAAACTATTTTCATAAAATAGGTTAAGACTCAGCTTCAACAATTTTAAGTAATTATCTTTGGATTCTCTCTTTGTCCTTCAGGTTAGATAAGAAGTAATACGTGTAAATAGATACGCTGCAATGGCCGTAATGAATGCACTAACGCTAGTACGAGTATTTCCTCGAATATATGACCAAATTATACAAATTCCTTTTCATAATTTGTTTTATTTTAGTCCTTTCTTCTTGTTGTTATTTACCACTTTTCTTTGCATGCATGTGGTTTCTGCGGAGCACCTTATCCTTAATCAAATATTTAATATCCTTCAATTTTAATTTTTTTTCTCTCTTCTGCAGGAAACTCTTACCCTTGCCCGGTTCTGAATTTGTATAGCGTGTTGTGCATCGTTGTTTTTGTTTTTTCTTTTCTTATTTTTTTCTTTTTTTTGGAATTTCCTTCTTTATTTAAGAGAATTATTTTCCATTAAGAATATTGCATGATTTTAATGAAAACTGATAACGCGTGCGCGCTATGAATGAGTATGATGAAAAAATCCTTTTCTTATTTCGTATTTATTTAGCGCCTTCTTACTTCTAAATGAGCCTTTAAATGGGTCGGTGTTTGCCAGAGTGTTTGTGGTGATATTTAACAAAATAAAGAAATAAACAAAAGAACAAGCCATACGAAATCTGGCAACTCAAAAACCGCGCTACAAATATTTACTCTATTTGTGGTAATTATTTATTACGTACGTGCGAGTACTTCAGATAAATCGCAGCAAAGTCTATCGTATAACGATGAACACGAAGGATATACTTGCGAAGGAATGCGTTCACAAACACTCTTCGCGGTTACTTTTTTGCAGCGATCCTTTCTCTTCTCTTTAAACTCTCAGTCGAATACAAAGTAAAAGCGTGCACGTGGTGGTGAGAATATACAAGAAAGTGGTGAAATGTAAACCAGACGTAATGGTGTCTGGAAGTAGATGTTGAAATGTTGAGGAAACTGCTGTCAAACGGCTGGTGACGTAATAATCCCCACAGAAGATATGATTTATCATTCAAAACTCCGATATATATTCTACTTTTCAGCTTGATTTCAGTTTATCCTGCTATTTAGAGTTTTATTTGATAATTAGTCACAACTAGAAAGAATATTCACACCTGTTTTCAATAATCCATTTTCATTTTTCTCACTGCCAAGGCGCTTCTTTGGAAACCTTCCCTAAATTTTTTAATACGACCATCAGAATATTTATCTTACATCAAAAGCATTTTATCAATTTTGACAATTACTTCCTCTTAAGTCTTCCGTTTTGCTTAGTTGCCTTCCGCTGTTACCTCTACTTCCCCCCACCGGCTAGGCATTCTACATTGTCTACCATTATCCCCAAGATCTTAAACCACACCATTATATTTAATCAACGCTTTAATTTGATGCTTGAATGACATTGCATTTAATGTACTTACGCAATGCCTATCCGTTCGAAATACGTGCGTGCCACTACGTTTAACCTCTTGCCGACCGAAGTATAAACGAACACATTGTAAATCTTAAGATACCAAAAAAAAAAAAAACAAAATCAAAAGACTTGTGGGCGGTCGTTTGAATTCATCGATTAAGTCTCCAAGCACCGCCTGAGGAAAGAAAATAAAACCGAAATGTTCAAAACACAAAACACAGAACAGAAAACAAAAGAAAGAGGAAGCTAATGAAATTACCCTTTTAACAATTTAATCCACGATGCCCGCAGGCGTTGATGACGAGTATAATGAGCATAACGTATTCCAAACGCGTGGCGTTCATGTGTTCGAAATTAACCCCAACAAATGGCGCTCAACAAGATCAACACGATCATTAATGACACCACAAAGCCGAACACCAAACAGCTAACGAGGCGGGCTGTCAGACAGGCAGCTCTTTATCGATATTAATCACAGTCTTCACCCGAATACGACTCTTTCCCTAAAGGGGTCACATTTTGTGGCTAAACGCTTGTTTGTCCGTTTATCTGCGAGACTGAGCGTTCCCCCTTTCAAAAAAGATCGCGCTTTTATAGGGTTTCCTATTTTGTCGCATCGTATCGTGTCACTTCTTAAAGAATATATTCTTTAATCATCTTGAACCGCCTCACACGTACCTTTGTGTTCGATTGATACCGAAACTTGTTCTTTATTCTCTTGAAAATGTTCTACGGTAACCCCTTCAAAAGAAAGAGTTGTTGTTGGTTTGTATTAAATTGCGTTCGACTCAGCTCGACGCGATCTTAATCTTCTCTGGCGCACACATCGTCATCGTTGTTGATCGTGTGAGTGATAGCTGATCGTTATGTGATGTTGCCTGTGCCGTGAAAGATGACGGTGATAATGATGATGATTATGATTATGACGATTTTAATAATAATGTAAAACAATGAAGGCGTGTTTGATGAGTGAATGGTTGGCGCCCTTTTCAAATAAATAAAGACCCCTTTCTCAATTTTAATTGACTCATCATCAAGTGTTTTGCCCTTTTTCCAGATTTAATTACGTACGATTACGATTTACGACTTTAATTTGACACCCCAAATATTTTTAAATAACTTTAAGTTGTCAGAGTGATTGATCGATTGATCTTCGACGATAATCTTACGGTATCCAAACAACAGTAAGATCGAAAGTTTTTGTGGTAGGCCTTGTTGTTGTTAATGATGTTGCCACGACAAATATATGACGCTAAAGTTAATTTGATTAGTTGGTGAAGACCAGAAGGTTAATTTGTTTGTGTGTTTCCTGTTTTGTAGTGAAGATATTCTTTACATTGTTACGGATGTTATTGTTTATGAATTGCCTTCATTATAAATTGATGATTTGTTAATCTTTTTTATTTAATACCAGAAACTTTTTATTTTTATTTAATACAGAAATAAAACACTTCAATTCAAAATTAAAAAACTTAACTCAGAATACGCTTCAAATCATTTGAATAACGCTTTTTTTCTAAATCATAGAAGAGCTCTGCCTCGCGACGTTTTGCCGCGTCGCAATTCACCTAAATTGAAGAGGATTATCTCGTTCAAATTAAATGATCATTCGCCGAAGCTGAATTCAAAAATAATTCTTCGCACTGGAATCATTCATTCGTTCAGTCATTTTACAAAAGTTCACAAGAAAAAATCGTTACAAAGAAAGAAATTTTGAAGGGCTTTTCATAAGAAAATGTTTCTATTGAGAAACCCGAAGCGGATGTGGATGGTTTCGTGGTTTCACGTCAATGTATCAAAAACTAGCAGAACCACCAACAACAATAACACCAACAATGGTAATCTTTTTCTCAATTATTTTGTCGTGTATGAAAAAGTCAATGATAATTGATAAAATATTACGAAAAATATTTGAATGGACCCCGATCTTTTTTGAATGGATAAAGAAAGTAAAAACATTTCTAAAAAAATGTACAATACGTATAAATTGTGTACGATATATAGAATTGTATGTATTAACGAGTTTGACGTTATTGTGTCACGCCATTGTCGAAAAGAAAAGGAAGAGGCGGAAGCTCACGCGGCGACAAAACGATGACAACAATGGCCGCCATTGAATTATTCAAATCAATTGTTTACTATTTATGTTGGCTTTTTTCTTCTTCCCAGTCGTCTTCTTCTTCTTCATCATCATCATCATCTGTGTCGATATAATGTACCCGCCTTCTCTGCGCACAGAACGCACCAGCCAGCATCAATTATTGTGCCACTGATACCGTTACTGAACGATGCGTTGTGCTGCGATCTCATCATGCGCGATCACCAACACCATCGCGAAAAACTTGAATGTGAATGAATTAACGGGATGAATGATATTAAAATCGACCCTTCATTTGCTTTTCTTTTCATTTATTAGTAGGTTGTCGAATTCGGTGGGCGGGGGGTGGTAGAGAGGAGTGGTGTTGTTGAAATGATTGGTCCATTCGCCGATACGGGGGTAGAGCGGACAGAAGGAGAGAGTAGTTTTCTCAGGCATTTTTATTTAAATTAAATAAACGATTTGTTAAACGATAATAACCAGAATCATGATCCGATGCGATGCGATCTCGATCTCGATGGCGATGTTGATCCCGATCAGTAGATGGTGTTGGCTAGTTAATGCGTTGATTGGTCGGATTGGTTACGCCATTCAACTGTTTAATAATCTCCCCAACCGCGATGCATTCGATGCTTGTCAACTCCATCGAGAAAATGCTTTAATCATTTTAATTAAATATTATTTATTTTATAGAGCGTAACTAATTCGAAACAGACCAAGACTGATATCCGTTTTCTAATCGAGTCTTTTGAATTATGTGAGAAAAATTTGTAGCCCTTCCTTTTTTCTGAAAATTACAAGAAAGGGATCGTAGGAAACATTTTCTTCTTAAAATTATCCTTTGGTTGGGAAATATGAAGACTGAATTATTGTGAAGACTGTGGAAAAGTGATGTCTTTTTTAGAAATTAAGAGAAGTTGAATTAAAACTAAAATTAATGGTGAGAAAATCGTTATTACTAACGTTATTATTAAGTTATACAGTCAATGCATTTCTTGCTTATTAATTAATTCGAACGATTTCTTATTTTAAGGTCTTAATTAAGACCCTCGAGGGTTTTTCAAATTGTTATAATTTCATTTTACTAAGTCTTGGAATTTCTTAGGAATTATTATTGATTAATAAAAGGTTTGAAGGGAGCAGTCGTGGAGTCATGGTTCGTCAAAATTACGATCGTGTAGTTACGATAACGTTGTTACTACGACCAATAATTACGATGAAGACCTCACTAGGATCAGCAATGAGATATGATCACGAAACAGCGATTAAGATAATCCTAATAAACAACTAGTAAGAACGTTATCTTCGGCCTGGCCGAAGCTTATATATCATATTCCCGAATCTCTTGATAACAACGTTCGAACAAAATGTCGGCTGGTTATATAAATATATTATATATTTATATTTAAATTGATGCAGCCTGTGATGACAAAGAACATTCGTACCAAATTTCATGCTTTATTTGTTATATTCAACACTCATTTTTTGTGAAACAGTTCTAATTGAGGCGTGGGCGTGGCAGTTTTATGGTTTCGCCCATCTTCAACACCACCCATCCTATGATGACGGAATATTTGTGCCAAATTTCATGTCAATATCTCTATTTTTACGCTTGTACGCCGATACGAATTTTATCTCTAGTAGGCGGACCACCCCCATTTTTTGGAGTATATTTTCAAATGAGGTAGTATACTCGCATATACAATTTCATCTTTATGTTCGTACTCGGACCTGAGAAATTGAGCTATAAACAAGATTTAAATCACATTAAATACCAAAAGTACGCGTGGAAGTTGTCTGATTTCCATTTTCAATACCAACCAGCCTATCGTAACACGAAACATTCGTTCTCTTGTAATTGTGATTTCCACAAAGAGACAGACAGACAGACAGATAGGGCTAAATCGAGTCAGGGGATCATTCTGAGCCGGAATATATATACTTTTCTATATCTATTGTAGCTCCTTCAGTGCGTTACAAACTTAGTATTAACGTTAAGATATCCTTTTCCCTTTCTTAGAGGGAATAGGATATAAAAATGTTTTCACACTGACGATCTCCAAGTCTAGGCTTCCGAAATCGTCAATTATGCAAATTGTGCAATAATTTTGCAACTAAAATTGTGCAATAATATGCAATTGTGATTGTGCAATATCAGAATCGTGAATAATTTATTTACGAAAATAATAATCATTTATCATTTTGATATCATTAGAAAATTTACGATCACGTAGAAGGAGATCGAGCAATCCTTGAACCTTTCGAACAGAAAAATAAGCGACAATTCAGCCATTAGTGAACGTACAAATGATCATTACCAGAAATACAATTATACAAATAACGAGCATACGAATAGGAATAAAGCAAATGATGAGATCGTAAAAATCGAATACATGAAAGTGAATTCATAACGGATAACGACGATTTCAGTTCATCCAAAAATTTAAATTAAATGGATAACAAAAACTTAATTAACGCATTTCTTATTCTTGTCAAAATTCTTTAGTAACCAAAATTATCAATAAAAAATTCGTGTTTATCGTATTAAATACGATCATGACCAGAAAATGATCATGAAGTGAGAGAGCAAGAGGGAGAATAAAAAATATAGATATTTATAAAAGATATTCATAAGTGCTCTTATTTTTTTTTATCAAAGACTTTTAGAAATAATAAATGTCCACATGTCCACGAAAATGGATACTTTTTTGTTGAGACTAAAAACAATTCATTAAAATAAGATTTCTAAAAATACTTCTACTTTTTCAGAGACACAAAAGATGTCACCCTATGAGACATTAATTTGATTTTGATTCTCATAAGAAATTATATTATTTAAAGGAATTCAACTTTTCGAAGAAATCCTCAATCATAACGATCCTCTCTCAACAAAAACCTCACGGTAAAACTTCATCAACATCCTCTCTCATCAAAATTCATAGAGAACTTATTCACACATAGAAAGAGAACATAGTATGTTTTGTATAACGTTTCTGCATAATGTGTTGCCTCCTGAAGAGAGACTGCCAGAGAACCGTTTGCTAAATTTTGTTAGATTTTGATGAATGAGTCCCATACGCAATACGGCCGTCCCTTCTTTTTCCTTTTTCTCGCATTGTCATTGCAAATCAATCTTTTTCAAAAACTTATTAAATCTTGTTACAATATGCGTACGTAATTTGTTTCTACTGGTTTGCATCGCATATCCTAAGAGGCAAAAGAATGAGAGGAAAAAGAACTGGTTGTGGCAGTAGTTTTAATAATAAATAATATCATACCGATAATGAATGATGGTCATCTTTGTTAATGGAAATTTGATGAGTGTATATGACATTAAGAACAAATAATCTGAAGATGTTTCTAATGACAAATCACTTTTTACTATTAAGTCATAACTTTCAGACACTTTGTATGCTTTGAAGAGACGCTGTGAAATTTTGTAGTAAAATTTGTAAATTTTTGTAGTCCTTTTCTGAAAATAAAAGAATCTAAACGAGTTGTTATGCGTCCGAAAGTAATCACCAAACTCAGAACCATATTCCATCAAATCATTCCCGATTTATTTCCCATTTTTCGTTTTTTCGTTTTCTAATATCTCAACCTCTCCCTCCCCTTTCCCTGAGGTTTTATGCTTTATGAAGGATTACTCTTCTAGTGGAGACTGTATATCCGTGTATGTGTATGTGTGCCCCCCCCCCTTAGAGAGGGGTGACAATACATGAGTATATGTATTTATATACTCAATACATATCCATGTATTGTCATGCTATTGAATTTCTTTCACGTGGAAAAGGGATTGAGCTTGTGATTGAAGGCCTTCAAACAATCCTTGAAACAATTTCCAATAGAAGAAGAAGAAGCAATTGAATGGTCAGCCATTAAAGTTTTTATTTGTTAGTCCTCTTGCTGTCGTTGTTGCTGCTTCTGTTGTTGTTGTTGTGGAATCCTTTCACGAAAAGCTATAAAACTCCAAGACGAAGTTCACCAACTGAAAAACAACAACAAACGCAACAACAACAACAATGATAAACAACGAGGGTAAGAAAGAAGCATAACAAAAAAGAAGGGGTAGAATGTGTTGCTGTCTATAAGGGAGCCTTTCTCTAGCTGCGTCATAAAAGCCGTTGGTGTGGGTGAGGGTTTTTGGGTTTTTGTGGGCTCTTCATTATCTCTTCTCCAAATCTTTTTGCAAATGCTTAATCGATTTACTTTTTTTTCTCTTCCAAACAATGATTAAATTAAAAGAAAATTTCGAAAAAACGCGCAAAAACAACAGCGATGTCATAAATTTTGATCCTTTTTGATCATTTTGATAACGTTATTTTTCAGTTTTCGTTTAAAAAAATCTGGGAAATTCCAAGAAAAACGTAAAGTTTGCTTTGAAGAATCAAATCAATCATCGACCATAATTTGGTTAAAGTTTTGAAGTTTTGCCTTCTTGAGGAAAGTTGCTTCCATTTGTTAATGGATGTTTGTTCTGTTTGCCAATTAGAGATGTAATCAATATTCATCATTCAATCAAGTTTTTGGTTCATGATTTTATACGTCTACTATTGTTAATTATTTGCTTTTAATTATATTACAAAAACAAAAAATGTGTAAAATAATTTATTTGATCTTTGTAAAAAAATAGGAAGAAATGGAAAAAATATTTGTAAATTGAAATTAAAATCATCGATAAAATTAAGTAAAGACTATAGGAAAGTTAATAACAAAATTCTCAATATCATTCCTATGTCATTCTTTATTCGTTTTATGTCATTTTGATATGATTAATATTATTTAATAATTTTAATTTAATTTAAACCCATTCATTGTTAAGAAAATAATAATAAAGCTAATACAAATGCGAACAACAATAATGATAAAGTAATATTAAAATTTAAAAACAGTTAAAAATATTTGAAATCGAATGCAAAATGAATGATTAAGAAAATCACTGAAAAGCAATTATTTGAAAAAATCACTTTTTTGTAATTTATATGATTTATGTTTGAACTAAAACTATTATAGTAAATTATTTTCAGAATAAATATAAATGGAATATTTTTCTACGAAAAGATTTTCATCGATGAATTAATTTGGTTTATTTCATTAATTAATAAATTTATTTATTTATTTTTACTTTTTTTATTCATACCGTCATCACTACATACTACAGTTCATTGGTAATAATGAGAGAAATCTGTTTTAAAAGAATAACTCCGCCTCCAGTCATAACATCAAACATGTATGATAAGTTTTCATGCGGGTTTATATGCATGCATATAAAAAAATTTAAAATAACTTCTTCATCAAGAATTATTCATACTAAAAAAGGGTTGATACAATGTTAAATTTGTTGTGTCTCTTTTTTTCATTATAAATCCAAAGCCGTCAGTGTACATGCATGGGAGCGTAGGTATAATATTGGATTGATATTAGCCAACCCTTTTCTTTTGATCCTTTGGTCGTTCTCATCAATATACAAGTTCTCAATCAATATCACTCTCGTTCTCTCTCTCCATTTACCGCTCACCAATAAACATTCTGCAATACTAAAGAGAGATTCATTTTGGAATGTACTTTCCCTTTCACTTTATCCGGCTGCAATAAATTTTAGAATATAGCAAATCGACTCCCATCAATTTTCTTGTAATCTCAATTTCAATGAACCTACCCCTCACGGATGTTCGGTTAGAAATCAAGCTGAGCAACAAACATGGCAGAGAAACTCACTCAATAAAGTAAATCATTCTTCTAAACGGAAGATATATTGAAGGGGCAACGAACACAAAAGGTAACTCAAATGTATTGGGAGATTACAATATTCTCTTTTCAGTATACGACGGGTAATGGAGGTGTGCTTACGGCTTGTTGGAGATGTTAGTGGACAGCATCAAATAGAATGCTAAGAGAGAGCTTCTCTAGAAATTCGCTTAAACTTCTTATTATTGTTTTTGGTATTACAGCAAGTGGCAGCCATTTAAAGGGTTAACCACTTCAAAAGTAGCTTATGAAAATGAAATATAGAAGAAACACAAAATGTTGTGTGTATCTTTTCTCTGTCTCTCTCTCTCTTACAATATTCATGTTTATTATTATGAGGGAATAAGAAATTACTGTTTATTCTCCAACAACACTGAAACCTAACGGGAACATAGCAATGGATTCAAGAACAGCCGGACGCCCATAACGAATTCATTCCAGTAAATAATTTTATTAATTAACCTGAAAGAATAAAGATTAAAATAAAAAAAGGAATATTTTTAAGATAGTATTGAATGTCGTATTAACGTAATTTTAAGGCCTTAAGAAGAATCCGGCAGGATGATGTTTTGGATTTATCATTAAAGTATAATTAAGTTCATGATTCAATACAATTCAACGCATTTTAAACTTTATAGAATTTGTTTATAAAAAATTATTTTAAAATATCGCAAAATTAATTTTATCATATTTTAAAGTGTTTATATTTAAAGAATATTACGTAAATTCTTCAAAATAAAATTCTGACGTTACCTGGAAGGACATGATAATCATTCATTTTAATAATCACAATTATAAATAATGTAAATAGTATAAATAATAGAGTCAACGAATTATACCCTCGACATATTTGATATAGTTTTTTTAAATAATGATGATTTTTAAATTTCTCGCATAAATTCTATCGGTTTTTTGTAAAACTCATTTATTCAAGAATATTGCCTAAGTGTTTGTCATTTTAAGTCATGCCAAATAAGAGTCAATCCTTCATAGTGATCGAAAAAAGGACGAAATCGGAACAAAAAATTCCAACTAAATCTTATAGATCGATCAATCAACAAACAGTGGATGTTATATTGAAAAATTGTTTTAAGGATTAAATTTCAGTGTTTTGATTTTTTCTCATATGAAAAACTCCAAAGAGGAAACAAACACAAAGTCGGAAAGAAACCTAAAAATTCCATAAACAAGAAAAAAAAACGAGAAAAGAAAGAAATGGAACTGTCACGGCTTTCTCAGGCTCTACGACCACCATCATCATCATCATTATTATTGCCATAAAATCCTTAAGGCATACCTTAATTATCTAAAGGGTATAGCACATTTAATCCTTTCCCTTAGCGACGTAATGTAATCTTACAAAGGCAACCAAATTGTTGTTGTTGTTGTTCTTGTTGTTTTGAATTACAGTGAATTGTTGACTAGAATTCCATTCGAATACCCAAAGAGGAAGGATTGCATTACCTAAAAGGGTAAGGAGTAAGAGCCAGAGGGATAAGGTTAAAGATTATTTCCTTACTGGGTCATCAACGGAGACAGACTGAGTCTCTGAGAGCAATTAGAAGTTTCTGATTGTTGATATCCTTTGTGTTATCGTTGTGGAATACAAGTGCATAAAGACGGGCGGTGAAGGGAACCTGAAACTATTACAAAAACAACAATAACAGCAACAAGGTTTAGAAGAAAAAATTCTCAAACATTTAGTCTTTTTTTGTTTGCTTTTATAAAGAAAAAGGATTCTTATTTACCCCCTTCCCCTTCCCTTTTTTACTATTTCTGAATTTCTTAATAAAGATTGGACAAAAAAGGTATGTGCATACGTTGCGCCCCCCTCCAGATCAAAATCTAGTGACTTTAATTTTTATTCCTCCTTCTCAATTTTTTCTTTGGTTTTCATTTAATTTTTAGGAAATTGACTGACTTGCAGGATTCGATGACTGGCTCACACTGATTGACAGACTGATTATCGCAAGAGTAATTGTCTTTACCTGTTGCTTTGTTTGCCCTTTTTTGGATCAATAAGGCGGGCAGAGGAATGTGAATTATTTGAACGAAATTTAGAAGAAAATTAAAAGAAGAAGAAGAAGAAGAAGAAAAGGAGCAACTGTTAGGAAAAGAAGCAGAATTAAAAGGGCTGCCTTTAATCCTTTCATAATTTGCTCTGATAAATAATTATGATACACATTGTTTTCCTTCGGTTTTTCCTCGCCATCAGCTCGTCATGGTCTACTCGCTTCGCCTCTGTCTAGACCTTGTTTTTGTAATGATCATACAAAAATCGATATTGTTTAAATCCGTTCAGGAGCCAGGATTTAAAACAGAATTTTGATTCATATTAATTTTTTCTCTTTCTTTTTTGTAATTATCTCCAGTCTAGCCCTTTTTCCGTTTCGATAATATTTTGCAGTAATTTTTGTTTGTTTGTTTATTTTCCACTTGGACCCTGTTCCCGAAGGCGCTTCAGATTTTGAGGATTCTGATTTCATAAAATTCGGAATTAATACAATTAATGGCTTTCAGTAAAACGCATCCATTAAATGGAAAAGAATCTATTTTCATGATCTTTCTTTCTGCCCGTTGGACTTCGTTTCTCTTTCTTATCATTCAAACCAAACAGAAATAAATTCGGCTGCCCGAAATTAAATTAATTTAATTTTTAAAAAATATATAGAAATTGAATATAATCAATTACGCTGACCGAGCAAGAAAGAGAGAGAGAGCTGCGTGTAGATGGAAGACGGAGAAATAGAGAGAGAAGGGGAGTAGTAAAACGTCAGTGTCTTAAGAAAAGTCTTTATCATCCCTTCGCGACAAAAAACAATCGTGCCAATCATTAAATTATTTTCGGTGATCTTGTTCCGCGCTTGTTGGTTGAGACGATTATCAAGGCGTTTAATTGTAATGATATCGTTTGAGACAAGCAAACAGACGGATCTGCAGACAGGCGAGCAAATCGGTTTGCAAGTTGCAAACTGACAAACTGTCAAACTGACAGACAAATTTCGATTGATAAAGTCTAACTCTTAAATCGACGGAGACAGAGAACAAAATCAAGTGTGAGAGAGAGGTCCTTAACTTTTTTTTAAACTGAAGCCGGATTTGGTAACAATCAAAGACTGTCAATGCGTGACAGTCAGAAGAAATATTTGAGACGATGCAGGAATGAGTACGAGCCAATAAGAAATTGTTTTACTTTGCTTTATTTTCTTGGACAAATAAAGCAAAAAATTATTGCATTTCGATTAAAGTCGTCAATTTGTAACGAGCCTAGACCGCCGCGCCTTTGCAGACGATAACCAAACCAATTTCAAACATTCGAATGTACGTAAATTAAATGACGCCAAGAACGATAAAAGAAATGTTTAAAAATATTTTTAAAGAGATATTTCAGCAATCAACGAATGCAAATGAATGGAAGAGTGTGGGGCAAAATAATCATGAAAGCGAGAGTGGACGAATCACAGAAAGGAACAAAAGCGAGATCAATTTTGTGAAAAGACTCAATGGGTAAAGAGGGTGATTTTGATGGTGGGGCGGGGGGAGGGAATGAGATAAGAATAGATCAAAGAGCGCTTTCAGAAAAACGTATGCATTATAAAGCAATAATTTATCGGTCCGATGAGTTTTCAAATGACTTAAGCCCATCCAACATCGATGATAATGAAGAACAGAAGTCGAGAAAGAGAGAGAGAGTGAGAGGAGTTAAAGAAAGTGATTTAAATCCATCGATAATTGTCAACGAATTGTCTTTTTAGCTCTAAGTACTTTATATTTACCCATAAAGTCGCCACCGTGTGGTCACTTTCCAAATTTTTTTTGACCTTACGTTATCGCTGGAACATTATTATAATTATCGTTGTTTGTTGATTCGCGGCGGTCGCATTTCAAACGCATACTTAGTGAACGATTCTACCCCTCCTCCGCCGAACTCTTTAGGGGCCAAACCACGCTTCAATGAACTTGAACTTGAAGATGATTCGGCGGTGGGCGTTCTTTATTCACTTCGAAAGTTTTTGATATAAAAAGGTAATCAATTTTGTTTAAGAAATTACCAAGAATACCATTTTTTAACATAAATCAATCGGAGGGGCGCCACTGGTGGCAAGGTGATGGCGATGGCGGCGATTAGAAGGCTGATGAATAGGTATGCAATGAAGACATTGACCATTTCGGTGGTGGTGACGCACGTGAAGTCAATGAATGAATGACATTTTTGAAGTCTTTTGAGACTTCTTTTCCAACGACTTCTTCAACTACTTTATGAGTAATTCCGGGGCATTTTTGTTGTTCGTATTACGACTTTTTTGAAAGCTTCCTTTTGCTTTCCTTTTCTTTAAGTCATGAAATTAATTTTTGTTTTATCAATCAAAAAATTACAATCAATGAGAAAAGATATTTATTAAAACAAAAACAAAAACACGAGCAAATATTCTGATGTCTGTCCAGACAAAACAAAACGAATAAGTCGAAATCAAAAAACACACAAAACAGTATAAACTACTCTCGTTACAGAACAACAACAACTCCAACAACAACAACAACAACAACAGACAGATAGACAGATAGAATTGAATCAATAAAAGAAAAAGGCATGTGAAAAACGAAAAAGACTTGGCCGACTCGTCGCGTAACCTGCTAACCCACAAACTGTAAGAAAAGATATCAAAGAAGAAGAAGAAAAAAGTGGGTGATGAAGAACAATGTGAAAGAGAAAAAAACGTTGCATCCTTTAAATGCAATCAAAACTAAATAAACGAGAAACGTATCATTTTCTTTGCTCATTCGTGGATTTTTATTATCCGCACACGCACACACACAAACACACTTAAATGAAAGACGAGAGAATTCGTTCGCAGTGAAAAAAGTATGATTTCTCTTTATAAATTTTCACTTTCACAAAAATTGAAAAATGAAACCGCAATCAATGAAAAGAAGAAAATTAAAACGCCCTACAATTCGTCTCCTAATCCTGTTCCTGGTGGTGAATGAAATGAATGAAGATGCAGGAAAGGACAATTGGAATGCATTGAGAAAAACCAAGCAAAAACCACAGAAAAAACCGGACACGATGATCAAATTTCGCGGTAATCAAATTGTTGATCACTTTCGCCGATTTGAAACCACAAAAAAATTAGGTATAGATGAAGAGGAGGATGAATGTAATGAAAGAAAAACAAGCAGAACTAAGCAGAACTGTTGCAGGCGAAAAATAATCTACAGATTGCTCTTGTTCTTCCTCGTTTTCTCTCCAACATAGTAAAATATCTCGCGGCAGGAAGTGCAAGGATTGTTTGGACGTTTTAATCACTTCATAAGATTTTGATTCATAAAAATTTAAAACCTTTTGAGAATTTACCAATCTTAACAAGAATTCTCACAAGATGGAAAAACGTTTGCAAATAATTTCTAAATTACGTTTTTGTAAAACGTCGTTTTTTTTGCTGAGAAATCATCCACACAAAACTATCGAATAACCTTTGTTTGTTGTCACTTTCTCAGGCGGTCCATGCGTCCATCGCTGGTGGTGCTAGAGCTCGTCATGAGAAAATACATTTCAACCTGTACGAAATTTCGAAATCGCTTTCACAAGATTTCGTCATTTTCACTTCGTTCGATTATTTGCGAAATGGATGGATGAACCACGAATAATGGGAAAATATTACTAAAGTCGACCGACGATTGAATAAATTCACACAATCATTGTCGTTGCAAAAGGATAAATGATTTCTTGGAGGAGTCATGACATCCTCATCATCCTAAAAACATGTTGTTGTCTCAAGTGAAAGGATACTAAGAATTGAATGAATGAACGTTTGTTGTGCGAAGCCTTTCAGGATAATGTAAACGAATGAGTGCAAGTCCTTTGCATGCATCGATCCTTCTGTTTTGTTTCTATCCTGGGAATGATTTCGTGTGGGCTCAAAGATCCCAAAAATGAAACACCGTCGAAATTCTGTGTCTTTCAAACGAAGCGTAAATATTTTTCATGTAACGATATTATTTGATAGAGAAGAACGGGAGAGAGAGAGAGAGAGTAAGTGAGTGAGAGGAATACTATTTTTTGAGAAATTTTCAATGATTTTTAGAAATTTTTGAAAAGTATTTATTCGTCATGTGCTCTTTATTTATGATGATCATGATGATAATGATGTTAACGTTGTTACAGAAATTTTCCCATGATTGCACCAAAAATAATGCCATAATAATTTATTTGTTGCAACTCTCGAACATTGAATAATTCTCGACGCTTTATCTTTTTGTTTGATCCTTTTGTTTATTATTTTAGAAACCATCAATCAATCAATCAATCTCTTCGATGGTGCAACGTTCGATTTTTAATCAGCCATATTTCCTTTTAAAATCGTTTGAGGCAAGAATGGGGTGAACTCTGTTTACCTGTTTCTTCAATCCTTTCACTCAATGGAAAGGGTTCTTAACTGCATTCAATGATTGTTCTTTCTGAAATTTTGAAATTGCACAAAATTTAAATTTAAATTAAAACAGAATTTAAATAAGAAAAATTTTTGTGAGTTCAAAATTGTTAGAAAAATCAAGTATAAAAATAAAACGTTTAAAAAGTCTAAAAATAACCAAAATAAAAAATTAATGATTTCAAAAATTTTCAAAAAATTAATCTTTTTCTAACTGAATTCTTTACGAATAATTTCGTGCTCAGACCCGGGCGTGAGTTGAGGCATAGAGTAAGAAATAACAAGAGTCACAATCTTGAACAAAATATTTTTCTATGGTCGGTCCAGCGCTGGACCGATTTCTCACTCAATAGTGAGTGGTTCGCTCTCTCTCATTCACTTTCTATAGCTTTTGCTTTGTTTTGCACTGATGCTCTATAAATATTTCGGTTGTTAACAATTTTTTTGTTGGGCTTGCTACTCTTCGTGATTTTATTCTTCGGCGTAGTCAACACGAAGAAAAGACAAGATTTGTGTTGAAAGGGAAGAAATTTCCATGGATACGTTTTAATAGCCGAAATTATTGGCGTGAGAGAGTGATATTTACATTTGCAATTGTTTTTGTAACTAGTCAAATTTTATTAAAGCGCATCATATCGAAAGTTTGTATGTGTGTGAATGTGAATGAATGTTATTTACGGCACATTAGTTTTTTATTTTTTTTGCGGTCTGCAAGGCCATCGTAGGACGTAGCAAAATTTTTCATAGATATAATTCAATTGTATTTTTACATATAAGTATAGACATATATAGGGACAGATATCAACATTAATATATCCTTCTTCCCTTTCTTAAAGGGAATAGGATATAAAAATAAGCGAAATGAATTTTCCCTCTTGTACATTTTACATACCAAGTGGAATTAAAATAGCATCCTCGAACCATAGAGGCAGTTTTATTATAACTAGCAGCAGCTGTTAAATCGTAGGGCGTAGTGAAAATTCGACCCTGAGCAGCCCAAACTAATTGCAGTAATTCAGAAAAAAGAAGAATAATTCAAAATTTATAGAACAAAATATTCGATAATAGATGAGTGATAGATTAATGCACTCAATAGGGTTAGGTAATAATAAACCGAGAAGTTCTTTAGAAGCCAAAAGTAAGGAGCTAAGAGAAATGCCAAAAGAATAAAAAATAGTTCTATTTTTTGGAGCCATAATTCTTTGATTCGTTTTCTTTCTGACAGCTTCATTAAATCTCTCTGGGTGTTAAGGTATTTGTGCTCCTGTGTGCGTAATATTTATCGGCTCAATCGAGCATTACTCCGTTCAAATGGAGTAATTTTGCGCCATTTCCACCGCCTGAGCTACTTCTACTACATATGTGCATATACATGCACACGATTTCTGGGTGAACGATAAAAGGTCGCTAATGATTCGTTTATGATACCTTAAAACATAGAGTAAGAAATAACAAGAGTCACAATCTTGAACAAAATATTTTTCTATGGTCGGTCCAGCGCTGGACCGATTTCTCACTCAATAGTGAGTGGTTCGCTCTCTCTCTCATTCAATTTCTATAGCTTTTGCTTTGTTTTGCACTGATGCTCTATAAATATTTCGGTTGTTAACAATTTTTTGTTGGGCTTGCTACTCTTCGTGATTTTATTCTTCGGCGTAGTCAGCACGATGAATAGACAAGATTTGCGTTGAAAGGGAAGAAATTTGCATGGATACGTTTTAATAGCCGAAATTATTGGCGTGAGAGAGTGATATTTACATTGGCAATTGTTTTTGTAACTAGTCAAATTTTATTAAAACGCATCATATCGAAAGTTTGTATGTGTGTGAATGTGAATGAATGTTATTTACGGCACAACATTAGTTTTTTATTTTTTTGCGGTCTGCAAGGCCATCGTAGGACGTAGCAAAATTTTTCATAGATATAATTCAATTGTATTTTTACATATAAGTATAGACATATATAGGGACAGATATATACAGATATTATATAGAGATATATAAAAGATAAATTTTTATTTCTATTTTTAATATTTTATTTTTATTTTTAATTGTTTTTCACAATTACTACAAGAAAATTCTGTGTCACATTGATTACCTTCTTCAGGTAAATTCAATATGTCTGTATTATCATAAGTGTTATCAAAAAAAATTGGTACAACACCTGCCTTTAAACATCTTTTACCAATATCGGATGGTGCAAAATGTTTATCGCATATTTTATTATTTTTGTAGTACATATTTAAGGGTATCCTACATTTCTCCCTCCAAATTTGCCATAAGGTTTGGTCTTTGTCTTCAGACAATTCGAAATCATAGTGAAATACAATCGCATAAAGAGGAACAAGTGTACGTAGATTTCTTACTTGGAGAGGCAAAGAAAAAAGAAATCGTTACAATCGTTCTCTGTGCTTTCTCATTCTCTTTGCTACTTATGATGAAATAGAAACACTATACACATACGCATAGCAACGATTGAGAGAATAATAAAAAATACCGCAGTCATAACAAATGAAAACAAATCAATCAATTGGTCTATTCTGCTCTCGCGAGAACAATAGCACGAAGTAATGAGAGAATAATAATAAAAATTGTGCTGAAGTAAAAAAACGAATAAAGAAAGAAATCGTCCGATATTCTGCTTTCGAGTACTTCTCACTCAAAACACTTCTTCGTTTCCCGCTCGGACCGACCGCTTCCATGATGGCAAATGAGTAAAAAGAGCTGTTTGGGCCTCTTGTTATTTCTTACTCTATGGTTGAGGTCAAAGGTTGCCAAATATTCTTTTACGTGTTTGTACGGCCGATGATAGTTACCTAATGAGCCCTATAGTAATGACACAAAAGTCACAAAATTTGAATTTTAAAAATGAGAAATGTTCCGACATCGCGTATTTAGGTAAATATTTTGTTTGTCGTTTTTCCTTGAGGATGTCACTGACATGGATGGTGAGTCAAGAGTGAGAGCGAAGTGGCGGCGGGGACTAAGTGTAAATACTAAAATCGTTTTAAAAATTGACAATTTTAGGTTCTAAAAGGCCTAAGGGATATCAAGTGATCATTCCCTATTGTTGTTGTTATTGTTATTGTTGCGTTACTTTTTAGTTGGTGTATCGTAAGTGTAAAGAAAGGGCGAAGCTCTCTGACATTTTTATCTTCGGTACGAAGAACAGAAACGAGCTGTTGAGTGCGCGTCTGTTGGTGCGCGGATGGGGATAACCCTGGGGTGATGTTGATGGTGCTAGTGATGGTGAGTGTGATAAATTATGGTGTTGCGCCGTTGACTGAGCATCACAGGAAGCCAGGTGGTGCCGTCAGAATCGACTGAAAAACATTACGGCAAATAAATCAACAAATGAACGTTTTAAAAAATAAAACGAAGCAAAAAAAAACAAGGAAACAAAAACAACAACTATTTCTTAGTGACACGTCAAGACTGACGAAACACGAAAAACAGATCAAAAGCAGCAGAAAGAGGGGAAGCAGCTACAGAAGCAGCAACATCACTTAATGATGAGCTCTTAAAGAAGTCCTTTTCCTTGTCATCCTGATTTCAATGTTTTGACATAAAAGTCACAAAAAAGGAATCACCTGTTTTTTTCTAATCTCGTACATGCGGATGTTTTTATTATTTTAATAAGAAAAAAACACTTTCGATTCCAGAATTCTTTTCTTTCAAAAATTTCGAGACTTTCCTGTGGTTTTAATAAATATTATCATGCGTAATGTTTGCTTTAGTTATCGTGTTTCAGTTTTCACTTTTCAAATGACAGAATATTTTTTAATAAAAAATATCATACAAAAATTTGCACCAATAAATGTCACTCAAACTACCCCCCCCCCTTCTTTCTCTTTCAAAATCATTTCATCCTTTCAAAACATGAAGACTAAAAAGCGAGAACGCACTCTATTTGAATCAAGACAGAGACCCGGAACAGGACCTTAAGTGAAACGCAAACAATGTTGTCCTTCGTTAAAATTCGATTAGGGTTTATACCAGTTTTCGCATAAACCAATATTGGAGTCTTGTGGTCATCCGCAACAATCTCCGGAAGACTTCATCCGGTCGATGAGAATTATATAACCGGAATTTCGATGGTTAATCCTACCGTGGATGGTCGGAGCACTAATGAGCACTTCTGGAAATATTTCCACGAACAAAAATAAGAGCAGTTTTATAAATTCTGAAGGAACTGAAATAGTAGTTAAGAAGAAAATTATGGTTTAAGCTTATGCTAAAATTAAGGTAATCAAAGGAAAGGTTCTTGTTTCGGCTAAAGTTAAAATTAACATTAATTTAATATTTAACATGAAAAAAACGGACCATATTAGAATTATTTTAATAATAGATAATCACAGATAATTAATAGATAATCACAGATAATTTTTCTGATGAATTTTTTTCTATTTAAAATATTAGTTTCAGTTCGTCACGACTTAATTAAGTTTTGTTACAAAAGAAAAATGTACTGAATAATTAAATGCGAAAGAGAAATAAAAATGTTTGATATAAAAGACTAGAAATAAAACTGCATCAATATCTGAAAAAATACACTTTCCTCCTGGCGTTTCTCCCTGCGTTCTTTGTCTTTCATAACTGTCAATGAGTGAGGAGGCGCTCTTAAAACGATGCTCTCTTCATAAAATTTAACAACATCAAAAACCCCAAAAAAATTAAATTCAAGGAAGTAAAATTTTTGTGACATTCGATATGGAATCCTTTAATTCCACTAAAACTAAGAAAAATAAAACAATTTCCCCAAACAAGAGTTCCGCGACTTAAATGAAGCGTTAGAATCACAACGCCGCAGCCATCACCATCGTCGTCGCCGCCATCGTCGTTTTCACACAAAGATCTCACGCAATGACTTGTTGGAGTCGACGCCATCAATAAAGGCGTTTTCGGTGAGAGAATATTGCCATTTGTCTGTCATGTCATTAAAGGACATCATAAAAACACACACACATATAAAACCAAAAAACGAGGATTCAAACACTTTCGCTGAACGCGAGCGAAATCCCAAGTAGAGGAATCCTTGGGTAAGGATGCACAATGGCTCTGTTTAGTTTTATCGCTGCTGCTGCTGCCGGTGCTCTTGCGACTGCTTCTAATCCCGCCACATTTCTTTTGGGGAAGAATAAAAATAAAACCGCAGCAACAACAACAAACATCGCGTATACTAATAATAAAAAAATACTTCCGCAAAGGCAGCGATATTAAGATCAACAAAGAAGAAGGAGAACAACAACAACAACGGTAGCCGATGGTGAGAATAACTAAATTCTGATGCCCGGAATAAACACACTATGTGACAACGCCGTCAAATCTAAATGTTATCTAATGGTTGATGGCTATCCCATTCTTCCTCTTCCCCCCCACCTTATCATTCTTCTTTTTCCTTCTTCACGCTTTTTCTAATTTTTGACCCTACGTCCTTTCGTCTGTACGCTAATAAAGGCAACTATATCCATTCTCCCTCTCTCACTCCTTCCCATTGCCAAAATTACATTGAAACATCGAGGAAACATACAAGAATTGTGCACGAATTATCATTTTCGAGTTCGCATAAATTAATCGAGTGTGCGAGAAAGGATAGATTAGTTTCCGTGGGCACACAATGTCGTAACGATATATCAAGTAGTCAATCCGATCGTTCAGGATCCAAATTTCAATTTTCGTAAAAATAAGTTTTCAATTTCTGTAAAAAGACAACATTCTTCAGCACACAATATTTTCATAAATTTTAATAAAATATTTTTTAAAAAACAAACTATTACGTAAAAAGCTTTGACGGTTCAGGAACTGAAGCTGTCTGAACCAAAACAGGTTCACACCCAGAAGAGAAGTTCAAAACGAATACTCATAACTGATTCATGAACGAATTCATTACTGACTACGTTCATAAAATGCACACATTGAAAGGTTTCCCATACAAAGTATTTCTTATCTTGTCTTCACAATCGTCTTCACGCGCCTACCCGATATAACCGTATGAACGAACAACTGAAGAAGAAAACTTAGTATTGGAAACATCGCCGCACTTGATTTCTTTCTAAAATTATCGACAACAATTCACACCATCAGATAGAAAAAATTACCAACATATCACAGGATATGACGAATCGACTGAAAGACAGGCATTCGCACATGCTTTTGGGAAACATAAAACAAAAGAGAGAGAGAGAGAAAAAAAGAAAAGAGGAAAAACTGCAGACGAAAACGATGCCAAGAGATTAAGATTAAGAAGAGTTTGCGAGATCCTGGCAATGATTTGATTGCTTTCAGATGTGCAGAGATGCAGGGTGCACCAGGATACAGGGTCGCCTAATATTCCTCGGCTTCCCAGACGGGACATCAAACGGCATCACATCACAAGTAAGTCACCCATTTTTTGACAGCGGCAACACATTCTCGAGTGGAACACTTTTTTATAACCGACAATAGACCCTCGGTTAGCGTCACATCCTTTCCATATCCTTTGAATAGCCTTTCCATGACATTATTTATTACGTAATTTATAGCTTGTATTCCGCTCCCTTTTCCCCCTCTTGCTTTCAGGGTTTTTCCACTTTGAACATGTCCATGAGATGGATTCTTCTATGATTTCCTAATTCTGGTGCCGAATGGGTTTAGTCCATCGACTTCGTCTTGTTTCTAAGTTCTACTTTAGCGTACTTGGAGTCTCTTGACCTTGCCTCAAGCAAGATCTTGTCTCAAGCGAATTAACTCGAGATCTCTTTTCAGAAATTTTCACAACCAAGAAACCTCAGTCAGCATTTTAATCTCATGTAAATTATTGAAAGTTAGTCGAAATCAAAATGACACCGATTAAAAAACTTCGTATCATGGATTTCTTTAACTTTAAAGAAGTATTCTTCAAGCCTTTTATTCAAAACATTTAAGTCTTAAATGTGAAAACGAGAAATGGAAACAAATCAAAATCAGAAATATCGGAAGCGTGCATCTCTTTTAAAATTTCTCACGGTTCCATTACTTCCATTTTCTCCAATTTTGAATATATTTTTTTACAAGAATTTGCTTGGAACTACTGGAGAATTAGCAAATCTGAAAAGACTGAAATCGGATCGAACGAAATATCAGATAAATATTTTTTATTTCTGTTTTATTCCTTCTACTTCCAAAGTGATGACTATCAATCAATTGTCTCTAACCAATTGCACTTTTGGCTGCGCTTATGGTTGTAAACTTTATTTTTATTCTCTAATCATTCATCCATTCCCAAAAGTATATCAAGTGCCCCCACCCGAACAGAAAAAATCGAGAAAAAATATATCTCACAAAAAGATTTTATCTTAAACTTCGGTGATTTTTATCTCGAACGAAATTTCAATCGAACATTTGACATTTTAGCTCCTCTCTTTTGTGTCTTATTCTTCGTCCTTTTACCGGCATTGAAGGGCGATCGTCGCAATTGTACGATCTGAGGACACTTACTCGTTCCAGAATCTTTGCGAAAATATCACACGATTCGAAACAACCTGTTCGTATTTCATTGAAATTTTCTGAAAGAGAAAGTAAGTTGAAAAGGAAGAGTGTAAGGATATGTCGAAGGAAAAGAATTTATTTCTCAAGGAAATCAGTAAACAAATAAAAAGGAAGGCTATTAATATCAAATCAAACATCGAAATGATTAAGAAATTTGACCCACAAACATGCCTTGCTGGTAACCAATCTTTCGCTTACTGCAACTCCTCTCTCTCTCTCTCAACCTCATCTCCTTGAGTTGCGGTGTAAAGAAGAAGATGATCATCGATGTCATTTTCTAAAGCAGTTTCTTTTCAGATTTGAAACTTTTTCCAAAATTATAAATAACATCTCTTTTACATAATTATTGGCAACATATAACCCCTTTGTTTTTGGAAACGAACCCAAATAACGATGTCGTTTTTCCAAATAAAATTTAATTCGAAAGGTCCTTCGAATATCCAAATGCATTCCATAAAAATTCTATCAAACCAAAAAATTTCACCGTAATATTCAAATTAATTAAAAACCAAATAAATTTTTAAACATCCATTTATTTTCAGATTTTTTTAGAATCTCTTTTTTTTAAACAAATATTTATTTAAGGGCTATTAATAATTTTTTTATTTTAAAATTTTTCTGTTTTTCTTTGTGTATTTTCAAAACTTTGTTAGTTTTTTAAAAGAAACTTGTTTAATTAATTATTTTCAGGTATTTTGAGGTTTAAAATCCAAAAAATAATCGCAGCGAACGGAGTGCAATTATTTTTTTAGGAAAACCAAATACAACAACAACAAAATCAATAACATGAAATGATAATCCCGAAGATTTTGGAAAAAGATCCTTTAATGATGCGCCTCAAAAAATGCAATCTTGCGCAAAAAAGGAAGGATTTTTAAGTTATCCCGAAGAAAGAAAAGAGAATAAAAAAGAATGCAACGCAAACAAGAGGCTCGTCAAAGATAACGAACACTGATTGAAATCCACGCGCAGGCCGATTGAAGGTTATTATTTTCAGACTATTTAAAGGCTATTTGAAGGCTATTCGAAAGCAATTTAAAGGCTTTGGAAATATTTGGACGAGATCGAGTGAAGAGTATTAAAGACGTTTTAAAAAAGACATATTCAAGATTAATCCAAAACATACTGAAGGGGTCTACCATTGCGTTCCTTACCCTGGAAGGCTATTGGAATTTAACGATTTGTTACTTTGTTGAAAGCCGAACGACATTTTGGCAATAGAGAAATTATCCTTAAAGGATACGAAAGTGATATATTTATTGAATGCGGAGACTCTAGAGAAAATGCAGTGTGCATGACCGGGATAATGATCATAATAATGACGTGGATCCATCCATCAATGATAAAACTCAATCGAATAACGAACCAAATAAAAATCCTTTATGAATAAAAATAATAGGACGAATCGAGACTGAATCTTTTGGTCGTACGGAATCGTCGGGAGGATCGTAAGGAATTTAAAACGAATTTCCGTCCGGCATCAAATCGCCTTCGGATTTAACGAAACCAATCAACCGCTGAAATACGACACTCGGGCGACGACTGTGACGACAGAACGTAACCAAGTGCCCAACCGTAGCATCATAAATACTCTTCCAGGCGTCCAACAAAAAAATAAAAAAAGAAAATAAATAAAAAAATTAAAAGAAATAAAAATATCTAGAAAACACGATATATAAATTGCCTGCAGAGGAAAAGTGAAAATATTTGTTAGGGAGGAGAAATGAATGAAAGTGAAAGCATGCATGGAAAACCATCAAACCATTTCCGGTGTTTGTTTGTGTGTTTTAGCGCTTCAGTTATACGCATAATGATGACGTAGATGGCGAGCCGTAGGAAACCTACAACTATTTTCACCTTATATTTGCTACTGCTTCTTCTTTCCACACTGCTGTTTTATTGGCTTTTGTTGTTGCCACGCAAAAGGAAAAATGAATGAGAACAAAAATGAGATCAACAAAATTTGATATGCGGTTTTGATATACGATAGAAAACACACACACACACACACACACACACCTATACGTACATAAATGCAAACACAATAACGTACACGCCCTTCGAGAAAGACTTTTGAATTTGTGAATTAGTGCCAGCATAAAAATGAGAATCCTTCAAAATCAACCACAAAAGAATAAAAACGAAAGTAGAGGAAATCGCCCGAAAATTCAAATTTTCTTACCACAAAATCACTAAAGGTGCCTAAGGGGTACCTTTAATTCCCCCCCCCCTCTCTCTCTATCCTCTCTCTATCTATATCCTACTTTTTTGCCCTTCCAGTTAACGCCGCCGTCTGATTAAATGACGTCTGATGAAGTTTCCGCTTATCAAAACTAAACTGAAAGGGAAAGTAATTATAAGTTATCAAATTGCAAACAAACGAATGAATGAAAACATTCAAAGGAGGAAAAATAATAATACATACGTGCTATTTTTACTAGTATTATTTCTAGTATAATAATAATAAACAATTAACTAATATTAGTGAATTTACAGACATAACAGATAGCTATAAGAACAGTCTATTCAAATTAATTTTTTATTACTCAACTAATCATTTATCCAAGCTTTCAATATAGTACCAACTCACTCTAAGAGTTATAGTGGCAAACTAACGCATTAATTTATGACCGAACATATAGTAATGAAATAGAATGAACTCTCACAATCCAGTTTATTTGAGGTTGTTTTTATACAATGATAGCACTAACAATATTCTTCAAGTACTATGAGTAATAACTTACATCGTTATTCACAAGTTCACTTTTTAAGACAACGCCGTCCACCTTCGAGGTTCACCAAAGTGAAAATTCACATATTTATTCACAAATTCACTTTTAAAAAGGTGAATCTCGAGACGTCGTCGTCTCTATTCTTATTTTGTTCCAGCGCATGCTGTTACTTTTATGCATGTTACTTTTCACTCTTGTTGAAATTTTGAAAAAAAGTGATACCAACACAAATTCCACTATACTTACGCATTTTTCGTTTAAAAGAAAGCAATCTTGTTTTTCTTTCTCTTTTTATTAATTATATGAGTAAAATTGACAATATCATTAATTTGTATTATAAGTATTGAATTATTTTAATACTAACATTATAATATGTAATTAGTAATAAATAGATGTAAATAATAAATACATTTTGAAAATATGCAATATCATAAAATATTTTGCTTTGAAAATTTTATTTTTATGAGAAGACGACACCTACCTAGGTGTCGTCCAATTTTTGGACGTCGTCGTCAATGATGTCGTACTTGTGAATAATCAATCTCACATCGTTCCTCAGAGCTCGACGGCGTCGTCTTTAGAAATGTAAACAAACACATTTGTTTGGACGGCGTCATCTTAAAAAGTGAATTTGTGAATAGTAATCAAAAAAAATTGCCGAAAAAACCAGTTCTTGACGACGTCGTCTCTGAAAAAGTGAACTTGTGAATAAGGGTATTAGTGATTTATGTCATAAAAAACTCTCTTATTGCCCTCTTTCGATCAGCTACCCATTTAAAATTACCCCCTCCCCCCGAATTTGTATTATTTAGACAAATTCTTACAGTTTTCAAAAGTCTTTGATAGAAAATTAGGTCGAATCAACGAGTAAGAGATAACAAGAGAGTAAGTTTCTTCCTCCTCTATGGTTGAATTCAATCGGTTGTTTCTTACTCTTCAATTACTCTCGATGTAAAATCGTCATTCAGCTCCAATCATTTAATATCCATTTATTCATTAGTATTAACTAAATGATAATTAAATACTTCATTGTTGTTTATTGTATAATCGTTACATTTATTAGTTGAACGTTTACAAATTCATAATTTCTGTTCACTCGTATACACAATTACGGAACTCCGTTGATTCAATGATTAATTTATTACGCGATTAAATTATTATTATTATCATATTATTATTATATTATTTTATACTTAGCTCTTTTAAACTACTTTAAGCGCATATCACACAATCTTTCGTTGTCTCTTAGTATTTGATCATTTAATAATCAGCCGTTTCAAACATTTCCGAATACTGACTACATGCATTTCTCCCATTAAATCGACGTTCTAACTGATCCTCAGCCAGTTATTCGATATGAGGGCACTCTCTTAATACGATTTGTTTTTCGATTTTGTCTTTCTGCGAATTCTACCGCTGCTTTGGTGAAAGTGGAAATAAATTCTTATGCAATAATCATTTGTTGTTATTTGTTTGACAAGTAGTTATTAATGATTCATAATCATTCATATTCACGCTTATACAAGAATGTCGTTCGATACTTTCATCACAAAGTATTGATCGGTTCGATTATTGGTTGTTCATCTTCCTTATCGTTATTCCAGCGTTTGTGATCCAGAGACTTGTGCTGAATGAATCTCGCTAATTTTAATGATAACGGGGGGCGTGTATAATAAGGGTCCTTATGTAGGATAAATTATTGTAATTAATTTTTTATGGTTCCCATTACGTCGTGAAAGCACCGAAAGATTATCAAACGGATGGAATTAATGCTGGTTCATTGACAAAGGTTTACTCACTGTCAATAACGTCGTCATTGTCATTTTTATTAACGGCAATGACAGAATGGTGCCTGCTATTTAAAATCGTTATCCATTCGTTAATTGGATTAACGCATTTTTGGAGTATCTTCATCACACACAAAAAAACATAACCGCAAGATATCGAATGGTTTACCAATTACCGAAATTATTTAATTAAATAATAATGTCAAGTAAAGCAAAAACATATATAAGTTGAAGAGATAGGGTGTGGGGTATTGAGGTTCTATTGACGAGTATTAAATACTTTCGTTTTTAATTTTTCTGATGATTTTCAATGGATTTTAAATAAATTTAAAATGAAAATTGTGCTCGATAGACCGTTCTAATCGATTTATTCCGAAATTGCAATTTCAGGTGAAGTCTTCAAAAAACAAAACGCTCTGTAAAATATTTTCTATTTATAATATTTGGGAAATTTTCGTAAATTTGTTAAATCATAAACGCCATAACATTATCTAAAATGTTAAGCGACAAACACGCAAATTCTAATCCTTCAACAAAAGACCAAGGTGAGACTTTTGTGTTTGCCGACTTTGAAGGATATGTAAAGAAAAAACAGTTGGTTGATATCCTTTAAACCAAATGCAGAATCATTACTAATTCACAAAAACTGATGCAAACAAATTTCGAAAATTAATGTTGCGACATGCGACATTTTCCACATAACATTCTCGACTTCAAAGAACGGTAAGAGGGGGGAAAAGAGAAGCATGAAGGAACGAACGATATAGGAATCCATTGAGAAGAAATGATAAAAGGTGAAAACGAAAGGATATGTCGTTTGTCGCGATAACAAAATAGAATTGCAAATCTTCAATAAATCATTCAATCTTTCAATCAATGATGTATCAAATGATGGTTATGTAAAATACGTCGTCTCGTTATCGATATTTTTGGAACTATTTATTTAATTTTACAAAGATTGCCATTGTCGCGCAACTTTTTTAGTTTCTGGATTTACGTGATTTTGCATGATTTTTAAATTATTACATCATGGTGTCTTCTTTTTCGCTCCACCGTCCTTCGCACCGTCTTTTGACACCAGTTTTTGACACTCGATAATCTCTTGACAAGGTCGTTTATATCGTCTACTTTTGTTCGCCCACATCGATTTAATTCGTGGTTAGTCGTGGTAGAGCCAACCAAATTATCAAGTCATTAATATTTTTTTTATTTCGCTTTTCTATGGCTTTGATTTCTGATAATCACCTCGCCTACACTTGAAGCACGTACTCCATATATCCTCAAAAGGCCCCGCCGCCGCAACCACTGCCAACAGATCTAACCTTCATTAACGCTGCAGGTGACGAGTTTTTAAAAGATATGTCTAGCCTAGTTTCGTTCAGAGGAATAAGTGTTCACGAAACGGAAAAGGATTATTTAAGGACCTTCACGAGAAAAAACAGAAGCCAGAAGAGGACTGAATAAGGGCGAACAAGCTGATAAAAGGTTCATTTTTGTAAAGTAATTATTATAGATTTGTGGTGACTTAAATGTTAAATTGTCAGTAATGTTAAATATTAATTGCCCTCTAATTGAATGTCTATCTTCGATGTATTCTACTCAATACAATTCACACTCAGTTGCAAAAACTCAGTAATAAGGACTTAATATTTATAACCAAACACTCCAAACCCAATAACGGGCATAATTATTAACACCAAATTTGCAATACGCAGTACACAGTTGTGACTAGTCAATACTCAAAACCAACACACTCAAGTACTCACTTATTCCTTAATCCACTCATTCATTCCTAAACCACTCAAAATTTCAAACGCAATGCTTGATGCTCACTATCAGATATTCACTCAAAGCACAAAGCCTCAGAGTATTTGAGGTTCAGTACTTAATATTCCATAATTGATGTTATTTTCAGCATTAATGAATATTTTTATGAATCGAATGTTCGACGGGGTTCAATCTGGAAACTGAACTGCCTAAGTAATTACAAGTAATCGACATGACTTTGTCCAACCTGATTTGCAATTGTTTAGAATATTTTAGAAAATATACTATGATTGATTGGTTGATTGATTGACGAATAACAAAAGACAAACGATAGAACGTTTATGAAAGAAATAAATAAATTCGTACAATAAAAAACTACAAAAATGAAAATTGCAAAGTGCTAAAAAGACAGACGTCTTTAAAAAATTCTAAACAAAACTAAAAATTTCCTGGATGACGATTATCAAAGAAAGAGACAGATGAGTTTTCACAAAAAACACACAGATCAAAAAGTTAGCGATCGCGTATTTTTGGGGACATTTTAAAGCAACGAAAAAGAAAATGGCATGACAATGCAGCTGCTTTGGGGCACAATTTTAGGATGAAGTTTACCAAGATATGACACAATGAAGAGGCACGATGAATGACACACACACACTTATACCGTGGAAAATGTGATCCTTTGTTAGGATTTAGTTACGTACGAGTAAAACATCGAATTCAATCCACACCTTCAGACAGTCCTTTCAATCGTACATTTTGAATGGTTGGTTGGTTACCTTGGATGATAATAAATCAAGTGGTTTTGCTGTAACAAATAGCACGCAACTTTAACAACGAAATGTTACTCCTTAAGGACACTTTTAGATTGTTTCAGACAATGCAAGGTTATTCATAAATGCTAAGAAGAACAAGAGGAATGAAAGAAACAGAAACGAATCAGAAAACTGTTGAAAAACGAAAGTCGTAAGAAAGTCAAAGAATCGAAAAAATCGATGATTAATTAATCATTTTTCTAAATCCTTCTCCCTTTCACGACTCTTTCAAAACTTTCATTAAAAAAATACATATTTTTTTACTCAAAAACTATAAAGGATTTAAAGTCGGAGATTTTGTGTGGCAAATAAGTGTGTGTGTGTGTGTGTATTTAGAAAGGAGCGTCAATAATTTCAATTTTAAACGCTTGTTGACACGTTTGCGACTTATTAATTTCAAACCGCAAACAAAAGGAAGAATTAAAAGAGAAAAAGTTAACAAAAAATTTAACACAAAAACTCACAAAATTTCTTTGACGTTTTATTTAAAGAATTCTTCATCTCTTTTCAATTTATAAAAAATCTCTTACGATTTCTCTCACTTTCTCTTTCTCTCTTCATTCCTTTTGACATACTTTGTCATGAATATTTGTGACGGAATAAGTCAAAAAAACTGATTCTGAGATTCAAACCTGAGTCAGTAAATAATTCGAATAATGATTCCAAAATGATCGTCAAAATTTAGACGATTGAATTTTCCTTTTATTTTACAATATTCTTATATAGATTCCTTTTTTAATTTATACTTTCCAGTTGTTACCCACTGTAAACCTCTTTTTAATTTCACGGAATTTTTGGTTCGTCATTTCGTCACAAACGTTTTTTTAATTATTTTGCATTTTAGTACACAGTTTTTCGCGCGTTTTCTCTTCTATTCCTTTTTGCGAGTTTTGCACGATTTTACTCAACCTTAAGGGTTTATTAAAGCAGTTGTCACTTTTTGACAATTAGCTGTCAACGTTCAATCAATGCAATTAGTATAAAATTGTTTGAGTATAACGATATTTTTACGCGCCAAAAAGCTGATCGGCTAATATTTATTGAAGATTTTTCCAAAAAAAAAATCCAAAAATTCAACTAAAAATCGATTTTTCCCAAATTAAAAAAAAACACGGTGAGCCGGTGAATCGGTGAACAGTTTTGTTGATTTAACTTTAATCAATTCTTCCATTTCAGTAAATTGATATTCTTTTATGTCTTATCGTTATCTTGTTAACGAGTACTTGTTTTTGATGTGTTGTTGTTATTGTTGTTGTTGTTCTTGCCTAAATCGAGTTTTTAATTATCGTCTTGTTTTCGAAGGGCGATGGCCGAAAACCACATTTTCCTGAATCCTCGTTAATCTTGTCCTTTTTGGGCGCCTAATATGAATAAGTGTATATGTATGTGTGTGCGTGCGTGTGTGTGCGCCGGTGATACGATGTGAATTTTTGTGGTTTCTTTTCCCGAAATCGTTAGACACCAACTAATTGGATCATTCATTGCTTTAATGACAACTGAAGGACACTACCGTGTCGTGTCAACATGACGTGTTGACACATCAGTGAAAATCTAGCAAAAGAGAGGTGGGAAGTGAGTTTCAAGAGATAGATGGTACCAAAGAGGTGTTGCCAAGGGGGCAGTAGGTGAGATTCGTTCTGTTTTCAAATTTCAAATCTTTCGAATTATGTCATTTTGATCACTTTTTATACATTTCTGAAAGTCAAGAGAACCAAAGTGGATACATTCATTTTCATAAATTTATGGCATACATTTTCTGAAGAAAATTTTTTTCTGTTTCCAAATCAAAATCTAAATTTTATTTGCTTTTGGTTTTATCATAAAACTGGTGGCAACACTGTTGCAATCAATTCAATTCAATTGCACATTTCTTCTGTCATTATTATTGTTGTTGTTGAATTTTTTCTGGGTGCTGTTGCTATTGTTGTTGTTGTTGTTCTCGATATAATTCGTATTCGCCTTAAGTCAGTCATAGCTCTCCGACTGATTCCAAGGTTCAATTGAATTATATTTATTAGAATGTTATGCTAACTTTGTTGCCGTTTTTGTTGCTACCATTTCTACGATCTCATGTGAAAGAAGAAGAAGACGACGGAGCAGAAGAAGAAGAAGAATTAGAAGACATTGATGATGACGAAACCTTTGGCAAGATCAAGGATTTATATTATTTATCAAAACGTCGGCCACTGCACCGTCACGCACACGTTCCATAAGTAAAAAATAATTATATTTCATAATGATTCAAAACATCATTGTCATAACGGCCATCATTAGCATAATCATTATCAATGTGAATTGATGATTAACGAGTCCGCAGGAAACCAACTTATGAAAATTTAAATCAAAATCATTCCAGTTGATCATTATCATCTTTAACATCATCATCATGATCTTCATCATCGTTATTAAAACACCAACCACGCCAACATCGTTCAACATTGAAAAATTCTCAAAAAAACGTTATCGCCTGAATTTAACCTCAAAGTCTTCGGAACATCGTCTGATTATTCTTTTCGTTGCGGTTGTTATTGCTGTTCCTGTCATTGCTAATATTGTTGTTTTATTAATTCTGCATCAAAGAGTCAAATTTTATTTTAGAGAATATCAAACGATGCACAGAAAACAACACAAACGACTAAGGCTCGAACTCGGGAATTTTTATAAATAAAAATAAAACATTAAATTTAAAAAATGAAAACATCGAAATAATACAGAAAATTACGAATTTTTGCTAAATTTATAAAAAAATTGAAAATAACTTTCTAATTTAAAAATATTTTGTTTCTTGTATTTATTAATTTTCTTATATTTGTTTTATCACTCGCATTAATTCCATCTGTGATTCCTTTCATGATATTTTAATTTCGTTTGCTTAATCTTTAAATCACATCTCTAGATTCGAAAGTAGCGAGTTTTATGGACTGTCGAGTATTTTTAAAAATTACGAAGTTTCAAAAAAGAACTAAAATGCACGCGTTTTGTTTAGAAATGTTTGAAAAAGATTAAAAGGAAAAATCAAACAGTTTCAAGTATTAATTTTTAAAACGGCGAGGAATTTATTCCCTTCAATTCATTTAAAAATTTCACCTTCAACAAAAAAATTTGTCAAACACACGTCAATGAACATTCGATTATCAGAAACAAAAAGCAGAAAAGTTGCAACGCTTATATAAAATGAAATAGAAACGCATCTCAAACGTTTGGCGTTTTTGAGAAGACTTTAAAACTTCCGTCCAAGCATGACTCCTGGCTAATGAATTGCCCGATTAGGATCCTTTCATAAATAAGTCTTCTCCAAAGGACTGAAAAAGTGACCCAAAGTGGAAGATTGATCCTTCATTAAGCTCTCTGGAGCGATCATTAACGCTTGACATTTTATTAATCCTAATATCCTCGAAATACTTAGAACAAAAAACATACAAAGGGAAAAAACTTATTAATTCTTTATTGAAGAAACACATGCCAAATACGTTCGATATAAACAATTACTAGATGAAATGTCAAGGATACTCCAAAGAAATTAATGAAGACAAAAACAAGTAACAAAACTGAAAATCTTTTCCTAAAAATGACCAAAGAAATTAGGAAATATTACACAATGCAAGGATTAAACACACACAAAGAGAAGCGTAAGGAAGAAATGGGGAGAATAAGAATGCGTAGGAGAACGGTCGCAGATTTTCAAGAATGGAAAAGATCGAGCTCGGTGAATCGATCAATAAACGTAGGGCAGATCAAGACGCAAGACAGTCCACTACGTGTGTATAATACAATTAAGAAAAACAAAAACAGCCACAGCAATATTGAACACACATATTGTATAACGTTATCTACGGTTCTAACAGTTCTCTCTTTCAAAAAGGATGGCAGGAGCAAACAAAAAGGAAGAAGGAAATAAACTACAAATTATTCCAGTAAAAAAACACAAATTCCTGAAGAAATAATCAAATGAATAATAATAAAAAGAAGTAATCTCTATTACTCAAAACAAATCGAAAAATTTTAAACAATGAAAAGTTCCTTCCGTTTTTCTTAAACAATTTCCCAAAAAAATCGGAAAATAAAAAATAAAAAAATATTTCTTTGAAAGCGAAACCTTTTGTTGCTTCATTTAAAGAAACTCAAATAGAAACAATAACAACAATAATAGAGATTAATGATACAAAATAATATAAAGCGATTTCTTAACATATCTTCAAATACTTCCTCTTCTTCAAAAAATATACTTTTATAAAAAACAATACTATATCCTTTTTTCCTTTTTTATAATTTTTACAAAAACGTTTTAATTTAGTTGGAATTAATCGGGTGGATAATTAAACACGTTGACTTTGAATGATCGTAAAAGGACTAATATTACATACAGCGTATTGTGGCTAAAACTCAGGATCAGTATTAGGCCAAAACAAAGTTCCCAAAAGCCATTTCCCCTAAGCAACAATTTAAGGCAGGTTCAATCGGTACCCGATTTTTAATTCACGCAAAAATGTCTTCATAACTCTTTAACTAAATCAATTTTTGTAAATATATTTATATATACTATATAGGACTTGTCCTCGAAGGTAATTTAGATGGATTAGACGACATTTTGATTGTAATTCTACCTGTCAAAGCAAATCCTTTCAAAGGATTGCATTTACATGCAAGCTACAAAAAAACTGAATTTTATAAAAAAACTTCAATTGGTTTTATAATTAGTTCACTTACGAGGGTTTAGTAATTTGTGAAAAAAACACACTAAGTCCCGATACAGGACTAAATAATTATATATATGGCTACGTGCGATCTATTGAAATCATGGTAAAACCTTTCTGTCATTAAACGAACTTTAACATGCTTTTTTAAATCCTTCAAAATTCTCGAAACAAAATCGTTTTAATCCTTCAACAATTTAATTGCTTTAAAAAAGTGCACGCTAGGTCTAAAATATTTTTTAGAAATTTCTATTTTATTTACTTTTTCCTCGAATCTGCGTAAAAAGTAAAAGCAAATTTGTTGATTTAATTTTTATTATTGTTGCCTTTTTTAAATCTGCTTTCCTTCTTTTCATAATATTTGCATTAAATTAAGCCAAGACTGGCGATCATAAAGAAATAACAAGAACACGCTTGTTCCTTTTTATTTAAAAAAATTTTTTTCCTTCTAAATCAAAAAAGCTATTTATATTTTTAAGACAGACAGTTATTTTTCCTAAGAAAATCTTTTTCTGAACAAACAAAAAAGAGCGTTATAAAAAAGAAATTTTCGCAGAATTATTTTTATAATTTTAATTATGAAGTCAAGATGTATTTAGAGTAAAACTAACTGCAAAACCCAGAAAAAACAACAACAATAACGAAACAAAGACTAAAAATTTGACTAAAAATTATCTGTTCTTAATCCGGATTGTGTCCAGAATTTGCATCATAAAATCAATTCGTTCGTACTTGTTGTTGTTTTTTTTTTGGTCATAACAAATAGAACGCCTCCCTTCGAAAAACGACGACGAAGAAGAAGAAGAAGTGGAAACAGGTAGAAATTGGGAAAAGGTTAAAGCTATAATTTAAATGACCTTCAGGATTTTAGTTGTAGAATTTTATTCTTAATTTGCAAAGTTATTTAAATATTTACCTTTTTTTTTAAAAAAAGAGTCTACTGCAATATTGCATTAACTTTCACGATCTACCTTTTATTACTCTCAGCCTGTTTTTTGTCTACATGCGCTCTCTCTTCCTTCTCTCTCTCTCTCGAATTATCTCTTCTTAAATCTTCTTTTATCTCTTTTCCTTTTAAGTGGTCTTTTAAAAAAGGTATGATGCTTAACTTCATTTTTTAAGTCGATAATTATTTTAAGTCAATATTTTTTAAGCCTGCTTGTATTTTTTTATTACAGGATTTGTTTTTTAACAAAACTAAGGCTTCCGGCGCATCACAAAAATTGACCTTCTCCTTCGACATTTCCAACCCAAAATCGATTTTTTAGATGTTCGCCGTTTTTTATGAATACAAATCTATTTTTTATGACTGTAATTTTTCAAAAAGTTTGTTGGTTTTCTTTAATATGTTTCTTTATATTATTTGTATGTTTTTTGTGGTCTTGTGTTTTCTTTTGAAACTCGCGGTCACGTGCGTTGTCGTTTTTTATGATGACTTTCTTTTGTATTTTTTGCTTTTTAGATAATTTTCTTAATCAGAATGAAATTGAAAAAGGATGCAGAATAACAGTTTACATTTGTTTTTGTTAGATTATAATTAAGTCTGTTATTGAATTATCAGTCCGATCATATGCGTCACAAATATCTGAATGCATCATTTATGATTATTAATTTTTAGTATAATCCTTTAGATAATTTTCATGTTAATCGAACCTATTGGACTATTACGAACTTCCTTATACTTCTGTTGAATATTATTTAATATCAAATTGATCCTGATCTTCTAAGTAAAAGAAATATTATATTATTATTATAATGCGATCACATTTATCTAATTTATTATCATATTATATCTAACGAATACATCGATCAATTCATAAACACATACCAGAACTCTTAATAACTTCATTAAATTATGATTATGACCTTTAGACTATTGCTATGCTCATTATCACATTCATCAGCGTAACATTATCGTGACTATATTTTTCATACAAAATTATTAAAAGTGAATTTCACATAAATTATACCTAAACGATGCTAAGAAATAAACCAAAATAAAAAATAAAATATAAAATTAGAAAAATTTTCCACAAAATGTTTTCGAGCGAACACAAAAAAATCAGGAAAAAGGAGAAGACAACTAAAGTAATTATAAAATATACAACAAGATTCGATCGTTATCGAGCAAATAACGCGATCCAGCGCAGGAGAAGTATTCCATCAAATAATTTAGCACTAATAATTTAGTATAGGGTTGAGTTTAGTTGTTTTCGTGCCATCGCAGCTTCGTTCTCGATTTGCATTTTCCCGTAAATGTTTGTCATTAAAATCATACTCGCACACGCCCCAAAAAGAAACAAACTATAAAATTATTTCAATTACAAGTCAGTAACGCTTCCATTTGGCTTCCTGACCTTCAGCCAGGTAATGCGAGCAATTTTCCCGCCAGCCAGCCAGCCTTCATCGCTTTCATCTGAATGTTCGCGTGAACCTTTCTCGTTCAGTATTCTATTCTCAATTTCTAATTTTATGGCACCAGGAGGTGTTCTATTTACTTCACGATGCCATTGTTTTAATCGGACGAAATTCAAACCATAACCAAAAGTCAAAGAGTCATTAACTAACTAGAACTGACTTGACCGTTAGGAAGATTGAGTAATTTACCGACGAGCTAACAAAAGATTTCAAACGAAATATGATGGCGGGGATGGCAGCGACTAAAATTGAAATAGCACACCCGCACCATCCCCCGCACCATCGTAATAAATATGTCCTGGCCATACCGTATTGTGACCGTTCATTTAGAGAACAAAAGAAGGTATCAGTCTTCGTGGACTGATCGCTGTTCAGCGAAATGCGATGACGACGACGATCGCAAACAATATCTTGACATTTTTTCTTTTTCGACGACCTCGCTTAATTTGCATTGCTTTGCCTTTTTTAGAAAAAACAATATCCGTGAAAGGAAAATTGGCAAAACGGAAAAAAGGCAATTTCTCGTTTTAACAATTATTGCTCTACAACAACAAAAACAACGGCAAACATTTTGCAACAATATTCTTTTTTGCATATTTCGAATTTTGCCCCGAAATTGTTCTATTTATTGAGATTCGGTGCCCGAATACGTTTTTATAGCCCTTCGTTCCGGAAAATTTTTGGACAAGAATGAAGATTTTTCTGCAACGTCGAGGTTAAAATAATGAAATATTTGCACATTTTGTATAATAAAAATTCATAAATAACGAATATTTAAGTAAAACCTAATGATTTTTGTAAACAGTGCGTGCATTTTAAAACTTTCTGGAACAAACACAAACATGCAAATATTTTTTAATTGCATGGAAATGATGTGGATTCAAGGATTTATTAGCTCTTAACTGAGTTCTCCCAATACCACGCAAAGGGCACCGAAATGCACCAATGCCATTCTCATTACACTAGCCATGACGTAGGCAGTTTCCCAAGACGTGTCTGCTCGTCTTTCTCTTAAAAGCTTGCTTGTAGTAAAATAGCTCTTAAGTTCGTCCAAAACGAGGCGAAAACGCTGCTGTTTAGAATGAGATCAGTACGTGTGTGGCGTGTTATTCAATATCATTTCTACTTTCTGTGAAGTTTATCAAATACTATCCAAGGACCAAGGATCAAGGATCAAGCACCGGCATCTTCTTCAGATTCACTACTTCGTAAGCCAAGGATTAGCGGAAAACCGCGGCAGCAACAACATCCACGCATGGCAAAATTATCAAAGAAGGAAAAACCCGGAACTGAATCCACTAAGCAATTTTTCTATAAGTCCGCAATTTCGACGCCCGACGCCCGATGGCCGGCGTAAAAGGATTTAAACCGCACATTTTAAGGATTAAGAATCGAATTGAACAAAGATCCAGGCTTGGGTTCAGACTGATAGCTTAAGTCTGAAAACTAATTACAAGTATATGCAAGAGGTTGCTTAGTTGCTTACTAGTAATCTGTCCATGAATGATTCGAAAGACGATGCGTAAGGGCATCAGAATTCCTTCAGACATTTCTCTAAATGCAATATTGTTTTTACCCTTTTTCCTTTCGCATTTCTTCCCAGCATTTGATGATTCCTGGCTCGGTTAATTTGTATGCAAGACAAAAAGGATTTACACTAATGATCACCAGATTTCAGAGACCACATGTCGTCTTGGTTTTAAGTTAAGTCTCCGAATATTAAGGTTTCAGTTCATTCTGCTTCCCTCTCTCTTCCCCTCTCTCTCACTCACTCTATTAATTGCTCCTGCCGATCTTAAACAACGAGATTTTATTGAATTTTGTGATTTGCCCGATTTGAAATAATTAAAGTTATAAAAAACTAGTAATTATTTTTCAGAAATTTTTCAGAAATAATTGCTTTTTTCCCTGTCTAGTTTGGAGCAATCCTAAAGGAGCTCTGAATTAATACGTTTCCCGCGATCGAACTCAATTCTTTTGGAGATTAAAAGGCTTTTGAAAGGATTAACTAATCCGCTCATTAGAATGGATTATCTTTCATCGACTCCGGATTACTTTTTTAATTGTTAAAGGATTGGCACGTAGGTCTCTTCTTCAGTGTATCACTTGATCACCATAATCGTACGAGGTTAAAGGTTAAATTATTGAAACTAATTCAGAATTCCGAAAAAATTCATTTTTCACTTAAAAATTTTTAAATTTTAATTCATTATTAAAATTAGTATACGAATATAAGAATATAAGAATATAATGCAAAAACTAATAGACTTTAAAATGACATTCCCTCAAATTCAAAAATGTCATGCCCTGAAAATAAAAATGCGTTTGAAAAATTAAAATTTTGAAGAAATGAAAATGAAGTTAAAATTCCATTAAATTTTCATAATTAACATTAACCTCCTAATTGCGTGCATTAATTATCTAACAATTTATGTAATTTATTTTATGTGACAGATTATGATTAAATTATGAATAATAATCAATTTTATTAAATCATAACCATTTTTATTTAATCATAAATATATTTAGTAAGAATTTAGTTTGCCTTGCTTATAATGCGCAATTTATATAATGATATTATTTTTAGTAAAATCTCGTCTGAGGTAAAGGAGCCTTCGCGACACCGATCAGGACCCAACAGCGATCATCGTCTTCTTCTGATGTTGATCCTTAACCGCGTACGCGCGTGCGTGCATGCTTTCAAGCAACAGCATCTTGAGAGAGAAATCACAGTCAAAGAAAAAACGTCATTAAGTTTGTGGATGGAGAAGAAAAGTGAATAGGATGGAGAAGAAGAATCGTGCTAAGGGAATTGATAAACGAAAGGTACTTACGATGCGATAAAACCGATCGATTAAACGTAACGAATTAAAGGAGCTCGAGTATCATAGGATTCAACAAAACAACAAAACCTCGCAGGAATGAAAAGAAATTGGGGATGTTTTTTTGTATTTTTTATATAAAAATTGTATAAAAATGTAAGAAAAGCGTGGATAAAATAAATTCAAGTAAAATAAAAACCACTAAGCACGAGCTCTTGGTCCTAAACGGGCAGTCACGATGACGCAGAAGCAGTGACAACAATAACAACAAGAACAACAAAAACAATAGCAATGAATCACTTAAAATCTGTAAAACTGCGTCCAATGACTTTTACAAAATCGTTGGGGAGTTTTTTCGGTTTCCGTGGCGGCCTTAGAGGTAGCAGTGGAGTACGGTGTGCCACATTTTTTTAATCCTACCCAGTACAGAGCCATAATTTGATTTGGTTTGGCAATACTCAAAACTTGTCTTTGAATTTTGCATATGGTTCGTGTTGATTTTGTTCCCAAATTTTTTTTCATTTTAAAAAAGGGCAAAATTTGGGCTATTTGGAACTTGGATTGGAAGCTCCCACTTGGTCCACGGCCATTAAAACAAATTCCTTGAAATCAATTTCAATTGTTCAGACTCTCGAACGAAGGCGAGCACTCTCAAATCCCTCCGAGACACCTAAAAACCTTCAAAATCAATACCAATTTTAGCCCATCACACAATTAATCCTGAGAAGCCATCGAAATATTCCTTACTTTTCTAATAAACGTTTATCACTTCTCGTCGTCTATCAATCTCCAAACTAATAAACTTCATTATCATCATATGAATCAATACTATTACCTTTCATTATCTTCATTATTCTGCAATCAACATTTTCTTTCCATTGATCAAATTTTTTACTTTTGCTTTATGGTTTTTCAATGATCAAAAACCCTTCCGTTATTAACGATCTGAAGAAAGAGACAGAGAAATAGAAGACATAGAGATAAAGAGAGAGAGGGAGGGAGAAGGCAAAAGGGGGAAATGCAACCACATAAATATTGACTAAATACTTTTCATAAATCAAACTCCAAACCATCGGAACTCGGCTCGATCTCTTACGTCAATTCTTTGTGGGCAAATCATTGTGAATCGAATAACACCGTCAACGTGATAATCAAGAAGGCAGCGATCTCAATCAAAGGACCATTATCATCAACATCATCACTACCATCATCGCCATGTGCTTGTGTGCTCTATCCTTTAATCCCTTCCCTCGCTTGTTGTCGCCGTTTTTTATTTAGGTTCTGCAAAAGGGGTTTGCAATTCATCTCTTTTTTCTTCTTTTTGGGTAAAGAAGGGTGACGTTCTGGGCGACGCATGTTTGGCATGCTTACGTCATAATTCGTTGGGCAAATTTGTAACATCAATATATCAATAAATTCGCCGTTCCAATACATTTGTTGTGTTTTCTTCTTTTTCATGTTTTTTGTTTGAGTTGTTGTTTTTTTACTTTTTTGAGGGTCTCAATTCTTTATCATCCTCGCCACTTTATTCTCGTCCTTGATGATGTTTTATTATTGTCATCGTTATTGTTGTTGCATTGTGTCGTATTGCGTATTTTTGTTGTTATTGTTATCTCGTTCTTCCTTTGTTCATTCCTTAGTATTGACAAAATGAAGTATGTACTTTTGTATTTATTGTTGCTGCTAACAATGTTGTTGGAGACGTTAATGGGGTACCACCAAGACCACCACCACCTCTTAATTCTACGTTTCCAATAATGATGACAGTGCCGACGATGATGAAGCCGCTGATGATTGTCCTGCTTTTGCTCTCGATGCTGGTGCTAATAAAGTGCAAACACCCCTTTTTATAGTTCTCTTATCATCATCATTGTTGTTGTTGTTGTATCCTTTGTTATGCCTTTGTTAAAAAAATAATAAAAAATCGCTGAAATTTGTCGTTTTTTATCCCAAAAAAATATAAAAATAAAAAATTGTATGGTTTCAGATTTCGGCACTGATGGAGGTTTGGTTTTCCAATCGATAAAAAATTACCCTTTTTCTATCGAGGAAAAACCAAACCGTAAAAGGGGAAAGGGGTGATTTTATTGATATCGCTTTTTACGTCGTTAAAAATTTGAAATAAAAAATGAACCGAAATGAATTAAGGAATGAATGAAACGCGAACAGCGTTTGAAAAGTTGCGAAAACTCGATTGCGTTTTTAACTACATTCTGATAATTTGGAAGCATAAATTCTTGTTTTTTTTAATAAATTTTAATAAATTTTTATTAATTTTCTTGAAATTTTCACAATTATATATTTCTGCGAGCCTTCAGAAACCTTTAAAACAAGTCTTTTCTATGATTTTCCTAACTTTTAACAAATTGTTTTCGAGCGTTTTGTCGAAAGTTTTTGATTTTGTTTTATTTTAAAATGAATCAGTTTAGATTCAGATTAGACACACACGAAGACACTTTTGCAAATAATAACAAAATCCTACAAACTATTTTATATAATCGTTGAATAACAATGAGCTCTGCTTGCATAGAAATGATATTTTGAAAGAATACTAAAACGTTTAAAAGCGATTAGAATTATGTCGCACGCATTGGAAGCGTATGTTTATTTATTAATGATAAGAAAATGTCACTACGTCTACACTAAAATCAATCTCATGCAGTACAAGGTCTCTTGAATTCAAGGTCAGATATTTTGTTCGAAAAAATAATATTATTGTTATTTTAAATAATAAAACTAAAAACGTAAAAAATATCAATAAATCAATTTTATATCTTAAAGAGGCAAAAATATTATAAGAGATATAAGCAACTCATTCTGGTAAACAGCGGGCAAGAAGTTCTCTCAAGAGAAATACTCTCTCTTGAAAGAAAAAACTCTCTGAAGCCTTTCGGGATGAGCTAAAGTCGTATAATCAATTTAAATTAAACACTACTACAAACAGAAAATAAAATTATTAGAATAACAAAAGAATAAGAGAAGGCTGAATATTAGTCAAAGTATTATAGAGAAAAACAGAAAAACCAGAAAAAATAACGTAAAAAATGAAGACAATTAAAAACCATCATCGAGTCAAAATGTCAACGTTTTCATAATCTTTAAATTGGTGTACCTTGTTTTTATCCGTATTAAGTATTTTTTTTCTACTAACAATCTATTTCTCTGTCCCTTTTCCTCTCATATCGTGAAATAGCGTAAAAAAGCAACAGGAGAGACCGTGTTGCGGATTGACTTTTTAATGATTTTATTTATTATTTATTTTCAAGATCCTTGAAATGAAAAACGTCAAGGACATGCATTGATTTACTTTAAAAATTCTTAAGTAATAAATGAAAATACAGTAAGTGAAAATTAAAAAAGCAAAAAGCCCGATAATGAAAAGTACCTAAAAAGAATTCAAATAGTGTGTCATCCGATCGTCGGTTTCACAAAACAATTTTTTGGAAAAATGCAGGCATCCTTAAACGAGGATAATGTAATCTTTTGTTCCTCAATCCTCTAATGGCATCGTTTTAACAAGAAAACTGACTTCTTACCATCGCGTTATTCGAACTATTCCAAGACATTATTTGTTGCCACATTTTGTCATTTTTCTGGCTCATTTTTACTACTTTTTTATTGTTTCTATCGCTATTTCGTTTTCTTCTTTCGTTTGGTAGCGTCGTCTGTTTGGCCTTTACTTAGGAGTACCGTGCATTTTGCACGAATATGCATTGATATTGTATTGTATTGGATGTATGCAAAACAGACGACTCTTCCTTCGTCCGTTCATGATGTTTTCTATACGACTTCACTTCCTTCCGTCCTCCCTTTTGTGCTTTCTTCGGTCACTTTTAATTACACTGCCTGTCACGGAACAAAATTACGTAAATATAGATTGGAATTCTTTAGAAAGGACGAAGAGGAATGATCTTCATTCCTTTCTAACAAAATGCTTCTTTGTTCTGAAATCGGACCAAGCATTTCTTAACGGTTTTTATTAGGATTATTGTTATCGCTAGTGCTGTTTTTGCAACAAAATATTCGTAGCGACAAATTTTTGGTATTATTTCAAAAGGAGAACATTTTCAAAGAACCAAACAAAAATATGAAGCATCCCAAGAAATTGTAAAAGGCAGGAGAACTTTTTTAATTTAAAAATGTCTGCTTTATTTTTTAATTGAATATTTATTTAAAATGTTTTAAATGTTTTGTTTTATTTCATTTTTTACAATTCACTAAAAAATAATATATTTTATCAAATAAATAAATTCTCAATAATGTTGCGACGCTTCATTTCAAGAAATAAAAAATTTTAATGGAATTTCTAGATCTAGAATCTAACAAACTACCTGTTAAAAAACAACATCAAGAACATCCAAGGCACGCTTCGGTTTTTTAAGGACCACAAAAAAGGAAGTGTGTGAAAAAATTGCTTCCACTGAAAAGCCTAAAAAACTACCGGATGACAGAGAGAAATCTAAAAAATAAAATCAACATAATAAAAAATTGTTAAACGCAATCATAACGGCGCCCTTTACGGTTTAGATTTTTTTAACGTTGTTTATTTTTTATAGGTTTTACCTTTTACATATACTTTTTTAATTTTATAATATTTGTTTTTTTGAGCCTGAAACACATTGTCGAGTCCTTTTCTTGGAAAGTTCTTACGGAATAAATGATAATAAGCAGCGATAATAAGAATTAGTCAAGAGTTCCGCCGACTTCTACCTAAATCAGTTTTTATTATTAAAACTATTAAAAATAATTTTTGTTTATTCAAAAATAGATTTCTAATTTAAAGGTTTTCTTTACAATTTCCAATATTCCAGGACCCCTTCAATTATGTGATTTTCACTCATTACTCCTCTATCTTGCGTAAAAAGAGTGATGAGAGTGAAAGGAATTATTTAATGAAAATCGTAAAAGAACCAACGACACGACGGAAACCGTCCTGAGGAAAAAACAGCTATAGCGAACACTGCACAATAGTTATTGTTGTTGTTGGCAATATTTTTCTAAAGAGGGGAAATAAACTGATTGTCATTCTGAGAACGGAGTAAAATCAAAAGGTACCGGAAAATTTGAAAGGCTCTCTTCGCAACGGCAAATCAAATGGTATTCAACGAATGAGAACTCGTTATTGCGAATGCGCAGAAAAGCAACAACTGTAACAACAAAAAACATCATAACTAAACGTCTATGGCCGTTCGTTCGTCCACGTTCAATATTTTTTCTACTGAAGATTGCGTTAAAAAAGGTTTACATCCAAAAAACATGGTCTCTCAAAGAAATTACTCTCTCTCTCTCTCTTTCTGTCTATCGCCGTGTAACTTTGCGGCAAAAAACTTCAAAGAGCAACAAGCCGTTTACGATACTATTAACACAAAAACAACAAAAAAGCTAAATTCACTACCCCAAACACCATTTTACGATGTCGTACGACGGGTTGTCGAAAGCTCCCATCGATGGGGGCGAGTGAGGCTGTAATACTTCCGATGTAGGGAAAGATTTAATGAATGAGTGAATGATGATGGAGTCATCTTAATTTATGTTATTTATCTTTGTCGGAACATTTTAAAGGCAGGGATGTAGAAGAGAGGTCGATTTATACGATACTATTCATAAATGTAAAACTCGCATTCTATTTTAATACTGGATATATTTGCATTAAATACTCTTGTTTCCTTATAATTATTTCATTTTGAATTTTTTAATTCGCATTTTCTGAATTCTTTCAAAGTAAATTTTATGCTTTACTCAATGTGCTTGGCGCTCAACCCTTGGTAATAATTTATGCTCACCTTTCTTTTTCCACTCGTTCTGGCGGTGAAATCTATGCGTTTTTTACCAAATAATCCAATATTCTCTTAGTTTCGTTACTCGTCATTAAAATTTTGTATAAGGGTCAAATTAAAAAGTCGACTTAGAGAGAGAGAGATGCTCTACTCTAGTTTTTTTTTAAATCACTTCGGCATCACTGATTTGCATTTTGTGGGTGTAGTTGTTAAAGCAAAAATAACCAACACGAATCACTTTAATAAATTTAGAGAGTTGACTTTGCTGAGATAAAAAATCGGTTGTGGTAGATGAACGGACGAAATGATGAATGTATGGATGGAATGTATGGATAGATGGTTCGACGGATAATACCTGTTCATTCGATCGTTTGCTCGATTCGCAGTCGTTGAACACACGTTCTATTCCTATTCGTGTTTATTCGTTCCAGCCTTCACTCATTTCTGCTCAAAAAAAACGCGACATTTATTTTGCCTGCGCGCCGCGCCGAAGTCAGAATTCCGGTGCAGTTTATGCTGCTTCTGCCACGATTTTTGGGTTATACTACATTCGGCATTCTACTCAGTTGAAGAGATTATCGCCGTTGACGTTGTTGTTGTTTTTTATTTTCACAACCCTCCACGAGCAGCGAATGGATAGAAGGGCTGGCTGGTTGGTTGGTTGGTTGGTTGGTTGCGGGCTCTGTGACTGATTTTCTTCTCGTACTTAAAATGAGTACGAGCACAAGAATTGTATCAGTCGTGTTTTGACTCTTGCAGCGAGAGTAACGAATAGTGGAAGGACTTTTTTGTCGACTTTAAAAAAAAAGAGAAAACAAAGAAAAAATCAAAACAAACACACACACGCAACTTACAGAAACTTTGTCGAAGAAGAAGATCTTTATCAATTCCATCGCGAGCAAAGAAAATGCGCAGATTTTTCTGTCAGGATATCATTTCCGTTCACATCGTTAAACGTTTATCCGAATTATCTTGCGTAAAACAACATAAACAAACTAAAAAATAAAGCATAACTTATGATCGTGTTTCTGTGCTATTAATTTGAAACAACACAACAACAACAATTCTAAACGAGGATCGTGAACAAAAATCATATCATGCACTGCAAGTAAAGCAACAAAAGACCGTCAATCCAATCAACATCGATTACGCGCGGCGACACAAAAGTTTTAACAAAATTGTTGAAAGAAAATTTGAAAGTGTATTTATAGTTTTTAGTTTCGCTTCCTTCAACCTCAAATACCTCAAATTTTTGAATATTTTATTGAAGAAAATAGTAATAAACTACCTCAACGAAACAAGTTGTAGAAGAAGAAGAAGAATCATGAAATAATAATAAAATGAAAACTTTTTAGAAAAGGGAATCCTCTTTTGTTATAAAAAGCAAAATAAAATAAAACAAACACTTAACTACCTCGAAGATACTGAAACAGAAGGAGAAGAAGAATAAGCGCATCCTCGCTCATCCATAAGACGTTTTTCGTCTAAAACAAAAATCACGCCAGGAGGAAATACTGCCCAAAGACATGGCAATATCGATGTTGCAAGACGCGCAGCAACGAAGTAAGTATAAAAGGATAATTATATTTTCTTATAATTTTTATTTTTTATAAAATAATTCACAATCAAATCTGAAACAAAACTGCGAAAAAACACAGAAAATATTCTGTTAAATATTTTCTAAATTGGCAAGAGCTAATTATTTTCTTCAATTTAGAGTAAATTTTTAAATGCAAGTAAAACCTTTCCAAAGAACGAATCGGCATAATTCGATCTTATTTCTTATACATTTCATACCTTTTTGTTTCTTCTTGAAGAAAGTTTTCGGCAAGATTTTACATTTATTTCTAAACCATAAAAAATTGCGAATAACTTTAAAAAACTCTTTTAAACCTCAATTAAATATTTAACACGATCTTCTGAATTGGATCTAAACAATATGTTTTTTTATTTTAAGCAAAAAAATATTATGAAAATTTCAAAAAATAATAAAAAAAATTAAAGAAATAAAAAACTAATATAAAACTAATCGAAGCACATTCAGTGCAGACGAAACGTATATATTCGTTGAGATCTTAATTTCGATATTTTTCGAGATAATTTCTTCCAACACTTTCAACACTTCGTAGTTCGTAGAATGATAGACGTTTATTAAATTAATGTATAATGTATAAAATTTATTTATTTATTTATTTTACTTTCATTTAATGTCGCGCTTCTAAATTTTATAAAAGCGTGTTTTTCGAGAATTACTTTATATTTTTTACATTTCTTAATCTCATGCATTTTCATTATGTCTGAATATTTATGAACGTCTTACAAAAACTTTATTAAAATTAAATTTCAAACGATATCAATCAGAAATTAATAAGATAAAACTCAATATTAATAATCAGTCGAAAAGATAACTCATTGAGATAAAAGCTCAAACATATTTTGCAAAAATGAAGTTAAATCAATTTTATGTAAAAGATATTAAAATAAATTTATGCATTAAATAATAATTACGTCATAAATTAAATGTTAGAATTTATAAGCATTTCAAACAAAAATACATGGAAGCCTTTTCTAAACGAATTGCTAATTGAATTTTATGTTTGAAAAGCTTTGGAAATTATTAATTAATTTTTTAGCAATTTTCGAAAAATTATCATACATCCAAAAATTAGTAATTATTTGTTACAGAATAATTTTGCTAAAGTTGAAAACATTTCAAATGTTTTAATTTTTCTTTTAATTCTTCATTAATCCTTTCATCCTTTAAGTGATGCTTCCATTCATTCAAAGCCACACCGAGATGCATGCCCGATCCCCAAATAGTGTTCCTTTACTGCCTTTCTTCTTTGCGCCAAAATCAATGGCTGCCCAAACAGCCCCAAATCATTATCGTTTGTTCTTCGTAATGTCTGTGTCGCGACGTCTCAATGGCTTGTCTCGATTCCATTTTGAATGGGTTTTTCTTCTTCTTCAACCCTTTAACCATTCCTTCCTGAAAGAAAAAATAAATAAATATTTTCTCACTCTCTCCCTCACACTCGCTCTCAGTAACTGTTTGTTTATACGACTGAGCTTTTTTATATTTCTATTTTCCCTATTTGTTATTTTATCGGCTAACTCTTTACCAAGACCCTCCCCCACGGAATAGATAATAAAAGCACTTTCTCCGCTTTGAAAAATACGCTCGTTGCAATCACTTTCCCCTGCGCTCTCATGCCAACCAATGCAAAAGTACGCACTCTCACATCTTTCCTTTTTACTCAATATATTATTTCCCCTTTTGTCAAATTGAAGAGATACTGAAAAATACTTCTCCTCACGGTACTTATTCTCTTGCGTTTGCTCTTTGAAAATTGTCCTCATTTAGCTCTTAATAACCAGGGGTTACTCTTTATGAATTTCAAACAACGATTCTATTTTTTAAGAGGTGCCACACATGACCCACAAGAGAAGCTCATGTGTGACATGTGGTCCATTCGACACGTGCCGCTTTTTTCTCATGTTTTCAATTTCTCATTTCTTCAACGCCGGCGGGCTTTTTGACCCTGGTACTATATCTCCCCTTATGCCTTCTGTCTGGCTGACATCAAAGCCATCAAAATGTTTATGGCGTGTGCATGTGTGCGTGTATGTGTTTTTGGCAGTTTCCATAGTTTTGTTAATTTCTTTTTTCTGCATTTTCTATAAATTGATCAATTTTCTCAGTTGGATTTTATTCTGGACCAATTTTTTTAATCCTTTTGTTTCTTCTTTTCTCGTTGTAGACTTGGCTGCCGCCTTAGCTGGGATCAAACGTGACGACGTCGAATGCTCACTTGCAATGTCGCCACCCATGTCTGCCAACACTTCCGGTTCTTCCGCTGTCGCTGCCACCATGTATCCTGGCCTCCATCAGGCCGCTGCCGCCTCTGCCTTCAGCATGTTTTCGCCCACTCAATTGATGGCTGCTAACCGCCAGGCTGCTGCCGCCTTTATGGCCGCCCAATTGCCGATGTCGCAGCTCGCTTCGACACTTTTTCCGCATCACCCTGCAACGTTGTTCGGCTCCTGGGCTGCTGGGGCCGCCGGTGTACCACATTTACCGCATCTGCCGCTCAGCTCGAGCCCACACTCACCGCCGGCTAGTCCACATTCACCCATCGCTTGTGCTCCCGCTACAGCCACAGGCACTGCACATACTGTCGTTGACCTCAACACCCCTCTCTCCGGAAAACACAGCCTGGGTACAATCTCGCCAACGGCCACCAGCCAGGGTGAGCTGCCTCCGAAAAAGTCGCGTAAATCGCTCGCTCATAAGAAGGAAATCACATCGCCGCCGACAACGGAATTCAACATGTCCGTCGGCGATCTCTACCATCACCACCACCACCAACAACAACACCATCACACGCCGGCTGGTCCAATGTCACCACCATCAAGCGGATCCTCACCCAACTCGACCCACGAGAGCTCATCCTCCGCCAACCACGTCGCTGCGAAGGATGCCTCACGCGATAAAAGCTTCACTTGTAAAATCTGTTCACGTTCCTTCGGCTACAAACACGTCCTGCAGAATCACGAACGCACTCATACCGGCGAAAAACCATTCGAATGCCCCGAATGTCACAAACGCTTCACACGCGATCATCACCTGAAGACACACATGCGATTGCACACCGGCGAGAAACCTTATCATTGCTCACACTGCGACCGTCAGTTCGTACAAGTGGCAAATCTTCGACGTCACCTGCGTGTCCACACGGGCGAGCGACCGTACACGTGCGAAATCTGCGACGGCAAATTCAGCGATTCGAATCAACTGAAGTCGCACATGTTGGTGCATAACGGCGAGAAGCCGTTCGAATGTGAGCGATGTCACGTGAAATTCCGTCGCCGACATCATTTGATCAATCATAAGTGTGGCACCCAGTCGCCTCCCACACCCGCTCTTAGTCCCGCGATGAGCGGCGATTATGGATTATGCGATCAGAAGTCTGCAATGGGTTCGAGCTACTGTTCGGAGGAATCGATAGATCTAGGTGGGGCGTATCCAAGTAGTGTCGCCGCCGCAGCCCCGAACGCCTTAAACGTGTCCATGGAAAATGTTGCCAATGCGAGCACCTACGAGGGTAAAACAGCAAGCCAGTCTAATCGCGAAGGCGAAGGCGAAGACGAAATCAATGGCGATGATGAAAATGATCACGGTAATGATGATGATGGCGGTGACGTTGATGATGGTGCGCCACTTGATCTCAGCGAGGATGGTGGCGCCGGTACCAATGGTCACGAAAATGGCCGTTGCCGCAAACCACACGATATACGACGCGTGTTTCGATTACCGCCGCGAATCGTTCACGTGGAAAGCGATCTGCCGGTACAGACGGAACCGGAAGACTTAAGCATGCACACGCCACGAGCTTGCGAATTGAACAGGGTGTCGTCGATGTCGATGTCAATGACAATGCGATCACGATCGCGTTCAGAAACGACAATCATCGCAGATGATCGATCGCATGAAGTGAATGAGGAGATGATGATGATGGTGCATCATGATGATATCGATCTTGATGAATTGGATGATGCAGCGACATTATATTTGCGACAACAACAATACAGGCAAAAACAACAACAACAATTGGCTACAATGACACGCGGCATGAGAGTTGAATGATTGAAGAGAGAGAGAGAGTGAGAGAGAGCGAGAGAGGTGAAATGAGATAAAGAAAACTGATATTGATATTTATCGATGCCATACCCCCCCAACACGCCTTCCAGCCACGCCTATTAAACCTCGTTTAATTAAATTATCCAAAAAAAATTGAAAAAATGGATCTAGAGGACCCGAAGGATTACTATTAGACCCTCAAAAACCTGAAGAGATAGAAGCGGCTAAGCAATATTAAAATCACTCAAAAACAAAATCACAACAACAACTTAAGTACAACAATTTTATTTAATTTTAAGAGTTTCTAAAATCAGAACCAAATCAATCCTCTTTCCCCTCTCCCAAAACTGTTTAAATACAAATCCTTTGAAGGGCAACGACGAAAATCCTTGATAGAAATAAACAGAAAGTCTCTTAAAACTTTTACAAAAACAAAGAATCCTAAAACCAAACTACAAAAACAATAATTTTTAAAATTCCAAAAACAAAAACTGTACACACAATTTTTTAGTGCCATAAAAAATTTAGTTTTAATTAATTTGTTTTCTTATTTTACTAAATTTAATTTAAATTCTAATTTAAATTTTAAATGAAACAAACAAACTTGGAGCGACAACAAAAACAACAACAAGTGCGACTCTAAAAATCACAACAATTGTAAATAATTAATCGTTTTGGAATAATATTGAATTAACAGAATTAATTGAAAATTGTACATGTTTTTTTTTAATAATTATTGTAATTTAATGAAAACCAAACGAATTAGATTTTATATGATTTTAGAAAAATTTAATTGGAAGTTTTTAATTAATTTCCTTCAAAAATTGAACTTTTTTCAAAATTATTGTAACATTTTCTGAATAATTTTATTTATAATTACATTGTTTTCAAGAATTTCCTTTAAAAAAGCAAAGAAGAAAATTAGTTTTTAAGTCACGAATTGCAAAACTAAAATCAAAATTAACTTTAAGTTATTATTATTATTATTAATGATTATTAAATATTATTAAAATTATTAAAATTATTTCAATATCAAATTTGTTTTACACTTAGTTAAAGAAAACTTTAAAAGCGTGCGATTAAACTTTTTTAAGAAAAACAAAGTAAAACAATCGTTTTGTTTTTTCCTGTAGCGAATTTTGTTATAATTTATTAATTTATTAATATTTATAAAAACACATCACATCGAAGGTTTCAAAATGTTCTTTCTTTCTATTGAGTCCAAATATCCCAGAAGTTTTCGAAATGCTAATCCTTTTCCAAACAGCCGTTTAGACGACTTCAAACATTTTTCCAACATCCGAAGAAAGTACCGTTTCCTGCATCTTTTCACACGTTACCACAATTTCTTAATTTTTTTCATGTATTTTTCTGGAGTTTTGAAAAAAATTCTTAAACCAACCAATTATTTTGTGGGGAGCAGACACTGCATGATCGCGACTGCTTCAAACAGATTCAAAAACCTTTTGGATATTTCAAAAAAAATCTATTAAAAAAAATTTAAATTAAAGGGCAAAAACAAAATTTTAAAAATTTGTCGAAATTTTAAAAGTGTTAAAATAATTACGAGTTATAAAAAATAAATTGGAAAGTAATTTATGGTTTTTCGAAACAAAAAATAATTTTTTAAAGAAATTGAAAAACAGAAAAATTATTTAATTCAACATCGAATTAAAATAAATTTTGCATAATATAAAAATAAAATCTAACAAAAAATATAAAACGCTGTAGAAGAAAATTGTAAATAATTTGCAAAATAAACAAAAATTCTTTTACGCAGAAATATTTTAAACGATATCAAAATTAAGGAGATAAATTTATTTTGTAATTAAGATTGCTTTTCAATAATTTCGTTTATATAAAAAGCCTGCAAGAATACTATTAACCGAATACCTCTGATACCTCCAAAACCGATTACTTTCTAAAGTAATCGAAAAGCAATCCGAAGAATTTAACAAAAACAACCTCAACATTTTTAGAAAAGAAAAGAAAGATTTATGTACTAAAATTTAATATTAATGAAAACCAAAAATTTCTCAAAATAATTAAAATCAAAATTAACTTAGAAGTAAAGTAATAAATTGTAAATATTATTGATCAAATATTTGTAAATAAATTCGTAGAAAAATTTGTAAAAAATGTAATTTTGATCGTAAAAAATAAAATTAAGAATTCTAATAAGAAAACATAAGAATTAAATTATATGTATTTATTTATGTTTGTAATAATTCAAAATAAGTGAAAACAATTGTGTAATTTTCGTTGTTCATTCGAAAGGTATAAAAAGTTCCTCAGAAATTAAAAATAATAATTCATAAAAATTAGTGAGCGATTGAATTTTATGACTTAAATGCGTCACACGTTTGAACAAATATATTTATTGCAATCAAATGTAATAAAAGTAATAAAATTCAAAAAAGGTGTTTGTGAAAAAAAATAGTTCAAACGCATTCATTCATGCTCACACGCTATTGCTTATTAATTAATAATTTATTGCTATTTAAGTGAAGAAATATTTAAGCATTTATTATGTAAGTGTTATAAATGTGCATGTATAGCCAACTACTAAATGTCATAGAAGAAAAAAATATTACAAAAGTATTTTAAGGGAAAAACATTAAAATCAGTTCAAATCTTAAAAACCACAAAATAGAAAGTTGCAATCACAAAAAATCTAGATGAAAAAAAAATTGAAGAAAATATTATATTTCAATAAAAACAATAATTTTGAAACAAATCAAAATAATATTTTGCAAATTAATCTTACGCAAATATAGTAATGCAAATAAACACAATATAAAATAGTTATAACTAATTTTATATTTAATACAAAATACAAATAAACTCTTAAAAACTGATAATATTTAAAACACTAATCAATTTGAAAAATTGTAAAATTTAAAAAATTTTCTCAACCGAGACGTAAATATTAATTAAAAATAGAATCAAAGTAAAACAAAAGTACGTAAATGAATTTGTTCAAAAATTGTTTTAATTATATTCAACTCATTTCGAGATTATCCAAAATAATGCTTCGTACTTTTCTGAATATTGTGCAATATTTTTCAAAAAAATGAAGTTAAATAAGGTTAAATTTATTGTTATATAAGCAGAAGAAGAAATAAAAAGTGATTAAAAAAATTAATAAAATTATAAAAAAATATACACAATTGAAAATAATAATTATAGAAATAATAATGATATTTATAATGATAAAACAATAAGAGCAATAATAATAATTATAATAATAATAATAATAATAATAATAATAATAATAAAAATAATAATAATAATAATAATAATAATACCTATGTCAGGATATATAATTTATTTAATATGTTACATAAATTATAAACATGAAAAGGAAAATAATTAATTTTCGAATTAATTAACGAATGTAATGCCCAGTTTATTGTTGCTATTGTTCTTTTTATTATTTCGATGTAAGATTTTGAATGTAACAATTTCAATTAGAAATAATAATAAATCATTTTACAAAATTAAACATTATATACGTATATAAAAATAATTATAAAAAAATTACTATAAAGAATATAGAAAATATTATTGTATAGCAAAAAAAATTCAAATTCAAATTCATTGAATCAATATTATCGTATACATGAGATATACATTCAAACACAAACGCAACCCAAAGAAGATTTGCAAATCCCTGATTATTACAAAATTAAATGAGTTTAAAAGAATACAATGAAAAATTATTACTGTCTTCATTTATTTTTTCGGTAAAAATTGTTCCCGCCAGCGTTTATTTGCTGAAGTTCACTTCAATATTTTCCTCTAGGAATCGTTAATTGCACGTAACTAGTATTCATTAATTCTTCGACTAGTTACATTTGTTACTCGTTTTTGCTACTCTTTCGTTTCCACGATTCTGATACTCGTTAGTTTCGTTTGATAATCGAGCGTGTCCTTTAGATTGAGGTCTCTTTAGTTTTGCATATATATATTTTCATCTAATGACAGCTATTAATTTTGTACTACTCGTTGCATAACCCTAACAGTCACACAAAATTCGTTGTTTGGATTATCGTTAGTTTCTTTTACACACATAAGTGTTAGTGTATTCTGTCAATCGTTAGTCTTGCCCCTCGTTTGTTCTTACTTTATCTCTTTATAGTTACTCGTTACTTATTTTCATAGTCGCTTTGCTTGCGTGTCGCTTGCTTCGCCAATTCTCTTTGCAATTCTAAATCCTCCTCGACAATTTTCTTGCACATCCTTTCTCCTCTTCTTCTTCTTCATCGAAATATTTTACCTGGGAAAATATCCAGCCGCCAGAATGTCCTTAATGCCCGCGATGCATGCAAAATTTCTCTTGAATTGTTTCATTCGAAAGTCTTGTTTGGAAAATACTTCTTATTATAATTCTGTTTTCAAATTTCTTCTACTTCTTTATTTTGAATGCGCTCTAATTTGAATGGTTTTGCATATTACGTGCTTGTCCTTGAGATCCTTGCTGATAAATTTCGACAACAGCAGGCATCATGGAAGGGTCCATAAAATTGCATAAATTCTGTAAAGCATAGTTGTTGTTGTTTTTCGCTGACTTGGTAGCAAATTATTGCCAATTTCTATCTGGATGCATTTTCTCCTCGTTTGTTATCGAAGATGTAATTATTGTTGGACTAATTGCTGTTGTCGTTATTTCTGTTTTCGTTACTTCAAGCAGAACAAATTCTGCATCTGAAAGATACCGATCGCAATCACTATTGTTTTTGTTACGTCTGCTTTTCTCCTTTCTATGTACATTAGTATTTATCTTCTATTTACCTTTACGAACGCATCTCGGACCGTTTTGCGCAAATAAAAAATTTCGACGCGCTACTTTTTTAGACCAGCGTCTATTTAGATAGACTTTTTAGATTGCGTCCAATAGCTATTCTTCACGTATCGATTCGATATTTTCAGTAACATCCTGGGTACCATTTAGAAGATATTAATCTGGTAGGATCTTTGTTTTTAATTCGCTAGTTATTAATACTCATTGTACCAATATTAACATTAGTTTTAGTTGATAAGTTTATACACGCTGATAAAGTTGTGCTCTCGCTAGTTTCGGTTTCTTGACTCTTAATCAGAAATTTAACCCATTGATATCGATTCGCTAGTTTTGAGTCAAATAAATTCGTTATTATTTGTCAGCTGTCATTCATTAGTTACATATTTCTATCCGTTACTTTTTTATTAACAATTATTTTTTAATATAGTTTAAGTTTTTGATAAGTTGATAAATTCTCTACTAAAATGGCTGTTAGGTCTTTCTAACATTTTTAAATAACGTTATTCCCTTCTATCGGTAAATTGCTCCTACTCGTTATTATTATATTAATTGCAACAATTACAATTACACACTTTAGAAGCAAATTCTTGTATGAAATTTTTTTATTTCTACTTTTTAGATATCATTTTACTTTCAACATTCCAATTCTCACCCCAAACTGCTACTACCACCCATATTTGCCCTCCGCCTCCAATTGCCCGTCACCACGTAACCAGCGTCATCTGGCAGCGCTGCGTGCCTTATAAATTTTTAAATATTTAATTTATGCAAAGGCAGCCCTTTTCTTTCAGAAAATCCTTAAGAATCCTTCCTCCTTGTGTTTTTATTTTCGTTTTCATTTGACTTTTTTGTTATTTCTTAAAGGATATTGGTGGAAGAAGGAATGATGCGCGGTGGGGGGGGGGACGTGGGCGAAAACGTAAAATTTGTTATGAAAAGCAAAAGGAAAAGCAAAGCGAAGGGGGTGACAACGAATATTTTCTGCATGGGAACCATAAAGAATGAACGGGAAGGATTAAAGACAGAAAGAGAGAGAGAGTTAGGGGGTAAAAGAGAGAGAGACAACAATGTCATGGTAGACTGCGCGTTAATTTAAAAAAGCTTTACAACAATAACGAAAGAAACAACAATAACCACTCTATAGAACAACCCCCAAAGCGCCACCATCTCGTGCTCACAAAACTTTGCCTACTCTTTTCTCACACCTTCTGTTTTGCATTTTGTTGTTGTTGTTGTTACTTCTCTTGTTCTTTTTTCTCTCCAACTTTTTAAAATGCTATCGCAATTTTTGTTAGCTGTTTTTTCTTACGTTAATTATAAATATCCTTTCATTCTGTTTCGCGTCTAAAGCTATTCCGGAAGGAAGGACGGAACGGAAGGGGGGAAGAAGGATTGGGTGGAGATAAATAAAAAGATGAGGGAAAAGAAGGGCTGAAATGCACCGAAAATGCGGTTGAGGGTGTAGGGACGGGTTATAAGGAATGTGAGGAGAGAGAATTTTCAACTCGCAATTATATTCGCGTCATTACTGGTCCTTCAAACGACGATAGAAAAGAAATTTGTGGGTAAAAACGATAGTCTTTAAATTACTCTGAAAAGCAGATATTTGTGGAAATATTTTAATTATGTTTAATAAAAATCTCAAATTTCTACATGTTAAAGATTTTCAATACCTTTATGCCATTCCATGAATTCTTTTGTGTTTCAACAACTGTCTTGAATATCCTTCATATCCTTAGTAGAGGTAACGCATCCTAAGGAAAGACTTTGTAAAATAATTTATTATAAATTTCGTGAACATTAAAGAAGAATTGAAAACAAATATTTCTCAAATGTTCATACAAAACTCCATTGGTTGACTAACGCTTCAATAATTCCTTAACAATTATACTTCGTAATCTCTTTCATTAGTACCTTAATAATTATATTTTATAATCATGCTTTATTATTCAAAGGAGCATTTCATCGACGCTTATATGACGAATAATCAGCAAGGAAATATAAACACTATGACATAAATTATCGTCATCATACGTTTGTTGATCAGCAATTGGTTGTTGATATTTAACAGCATCGCATAATTACTCTGCATTCTTCAGACATAAGCTTTATCGATCCTTCCTTCATCAGTTGCACCAATGTGTCGGTTGGTAGCCTGCTTTGTAAACACCCATATCAATATTTTATGGACATTTCTCCGAAACTTCATGGATGTTTCTTTGACGCTTGATTATCATTCGATTAAGGCATTATCAGCGTCCTATATTCCTGTTGAAAATGAATCATAATATCGAAAAATCCTATTGAGAAACATATTTTGTCAGTTACGGAATGCACACAAACATTACATACACACGAATGCAAGCATAAGGCTATTCGTATTGCTTCACATATCAGTGTCAATCAATTAATATTTTCCATTTTTAAACCAAAGAAGACTTGACTGATTTTGACATTCCATTGCTCTGTCATTCATTAATTCCGTTTAGTTTCTGTTTTTCATTTTTGTTTCTACATTGATTTGCTACAAATCCTTGGTAATTCAGCGCGTTTATCGATTCGTCTTATTCTGATAAATGTACGTACATCCTTTCATGTACCCTTAAGTGCAAGTGCAAGGATATTATTTTTCTTTCTTTCAAAAAATTTTGTCTTCCGCGCTTAAAAGTTATTCCAGATCACAAACGACGAGAACTCTTCTCACAACTCTCCCTCCAGCACCATCCCCATCAACATCTAAATTGTTTCCTCTTGTCTTGTTCTTCTTCGTTAATCATGGAGGTGATTTTCAAAACAAAAAATATCGATTATCATCTTAAAAATTTCCAACTCTTCCGCCTCTCTCTCTCTCCCACTAGAGACTCTCTCTTTCACCAAACAAGCATCCCTTTGACAAAATCTTCAACTCGTTTCCATTTCGTTCATCAGACTTTTTTGTTCCTGGATAAAAAAATATAATTTCAAAAAGGTAAATATGCGCCATCTTGAATTGTTGTAATTCTTAAGAACACTTTAAGTTGCAACATTTTACGATACTTTCTTCGTCTACTTCATTTTCTTTATTTTAATTTGCGTGAAGACTACCAAACGGAGCGCCGCCAGAAACGAAAGCCATTCACGAATTTTGAGGAAGTCTTAAGTTCTTGAAAGTAATTTATTTTTATATTCTTTTTTTTTTTTTTGTAAACTGCGAGAAACCGTCCCACGATTTTTTCAAAGAAAAGACAGGCGTAGGATCGTGGAATCGGCGATTCGTTACGTTAGAGAATGCAAAAACAACGAAACTTTGTTTGAGCTTTGGTAAAAAATTAGTAAGTTCGAGTTCATTACGTCGGTACAACGTTATTCGGCGGTTATTTATTTACTTATTTTATGTAAAAATTTTTATTTATTGATTGAAATTATTGTTTGTTTATCTGCACCGAAAAAAAACTTCGAACTTTGAAGAGCATGATGCTTATTATTTCAAGAACTTCGAAGGGAAAAAATTAACTATTTACAGTCAGTGGAAAAACGACAGTGGCGGGGCAAAAAGAGGATAAACAGCGACGTAAATGTCAATGTCAAAAATTCCCGTTTTAAAAAAATCATATTTTCCTTGCACGATCCTCTTTCTGGAAAGTATTAGAGTAGACCAAAGTCAGCAGAAAATTATTAAATATGACATATTGCCGGCTCTATCCGCCTCCTCCTCTCACTCTATCCCTTTCTCTATCTCTTTCCATAAATTCCTCTATGCAAACTAACAGAGGTGAGTGCAATCGATCAGAAAGTTCACGGAATTTTAGAGCTGTTCTTGTTGAGAATGAAGCAGCGAAGACTTGGTAAGCCAAAAGCAAAAAAGGAAACTGTTTTCAAGTGAAAAATATCACAAGTATACATTCCTATAGAAATTTTAAAAATATAATTTGTTCAAAAATTTTATTAAAAGAGAAAATGAGGAAAATTACGGAAGCTGGTTTTTCGAAAAATTTTAAAGGGAAAGGAGCTATGGAGGAGAAAGGAAAGAAGAAGACAAAGAAATACCAAAAAGCAAAATTCACATCAAAGAGCAAAGGCTTTATTACTACGCAACGCAAATTCATTAAATAATGGATGAGAAGTTGACACACACACAAATACAGACTCTTACGGCTCATGCATTCAAACAGCCGCGTAGGAACCTCAGAGGAGTTTAATACATTCAATAAAACAGAATCGAATCATGCACGACACTTTCAGCGTGAACGCTTTGTGATCACTGACAAGTCTTCAAAAGCAACGAAAACTGGCAATGTGTATTTGAAATTTATGGACCTTTTTTCTACTTTCATAGACAACCCATAAGAGAATAACATAAGGACGGATGCAAATTAAGGGAAAGTATCACCAACTCTTCCATAATTACTAACAACACGCCACCAAACGCACAAAACCTGCTGCATTGATTATAAAATCGCGACTTAAAAAAGAGAACTGGAAAATGTTATTTAAATAAGATTGATGAAAATTTTATGTAACCGCCACAACTCGTTTCACTCCTTTGTCAAATATCATTTCCGATTTTGCATTTTCCCCTTCTTCTTCTTTACTTGCCCAACAGTAAAATGGAATGAATAAATGGTAAATGCAAGCAAGCAGTTAATGTTAAACCACATCTGTTACTTCCAGAATGTAATTCAACGCGAAATTTTAATTTCCTTCAAAGCGAAACCTTTCATTTAATACCTTGGCAAACGTGTTCTTCTACATGAAGAGGACCAATGAATTCATTGCTTTACAAAATAGTTTATGAAAAGATAATTATATTTTGTTCATTATTTTGTTTACAATTAAATTGTATTCAGTTTTAAATTCAATTCTACTGTGGATCACGCAAATAATGAGTCCGCCAAGCGACTACTCATTGAGAATTCACACCTTTTTTAACAGGCATCAAATAGACGCACCAAACTTTCCTACTGGGTACTCAGTATCCCAATCAAAGCTTTCCGGCACTATCTTGTTCTCTCTTGCTCTAGCCTTCAGTTAGCCTCCCGTATTTAATTGAGAATAATAAAGGAGAAGCTGTGGCGACAGAAAATTATTAAAAACGAAAGGGAGAGACAGAGAGAGATGCAAAAAGAGGTGGAAGAAAAAGGTGGGAAAGATATAGAACCAAAAAAGAAGAAAGTATCAGGTGCGACTGGTCTGATGGTTTACAAGTTAAAAGTACAAAAATACGACGACAACAACAACAAAAACAACCGCGATTAATAAAAAGATGCAGCAGCAAAGGAGCCAAGCGTCAACTGATTAAGGACGAAATATCGCAAAAAGTGGAAAGGTTGAGACGTCGTGGAGTTGGGTGGCAAGGAAAAAGAACCGGGGAACACAAATGGGCTAAATCAAGTGGCTGATAAATAAAGAAAAGTTTTAACCAAGCTATGAGAAGACTTTCCCCCTCATTGCTCGTGATGGTGGTGGTAGTGCTGATGATGTCGATTTAGACGATGATGATGTCGACGCTGTCTTATCGTTATTTCGTTTGTAGAAAAACGCGAATACTTATGCAAATTTTGCAACCCCTTCTAGTTTCATCCCTTCACCAGGCATTCCTTCGACCTTATCTGTTTTATTGCTTTTGCTCATTATTTTTATTATTATTCATATTATCCTTCGCCATTTAAATTTTTCAGTTGATCCGGGCACGCCACAGACCTGACTTGAGGAGCGTCTGCGCTTGATTTTCTTGAAGAGCAAGTCCTTAAAGTTCCTGGAGGAGTTAAATTAGATTCAAAAGAAATGTTGAAATAGGAAATTCTTATAATGAATTTTTAAGAAGTATTCGTTGAAATATAACGACTATAACTATAAACACACTTTGCGAGCTCACAAAATTTTTAAATGAAATTTAAAAAAACTTTAACTTTAAAATTAAAAAATTTTCTAAAGTTATCCGATGTAATTTAAACTAAAATAATTTCAAAACAAATTCAGTAATTGTTTTACTTTGGTTTCATTTTAATCCATATTCTCTTTTTCACCCCTTTCCTTTCCTGCCACAACAACCCCGGCGCCTGGGTGGGGTTCTATCTTGACGGTTTCGTTACAATTTTTTAAAAATGCTTTAGGAAAAATAATGAAGAGCAGAAGTAAATTCGCAAAGGACATTTTAATGGAGCGAATATTAAAAAGTAGAAAACGACGAACTAAGCGGATTCGAATCGCAAAAAAAAACGCGCAAACGCAATACTTTCTCTTTTCAGTTCCTTAAAGTAACCTCTCCGTACCCTTTTCTGATCCTTGCATTCGTTGTTTATCTATTATTCTTTTACTTCTCATGAACGCAATGGCATTCGCGAATTTATTGGATTTAATAAATAATATACGACTATTCTTCTTCTGCATCTTGTTTTTTCAATGAAGATAAGCTTGATTAACGCTTGCTTGCTTTTGAATTTATAACAGCGTTAAAGCGCTCTTGAATATTAAAAATTGTTATCATTAAATTTTGTCAAAAAGTTACCCTTTGGAGTTTTTTATGAGTTTAAAAATAAAAACACTTGAGGATTTTACGACGTTAATGTAAATCTATGGAAAAGTAGCGAGATCAGATGTAGCGAAATAGAGTACGGAAATTAGCGAGATCAGGAAAATTGGAGTAAAATCCAATGAAGGAGAAAGGGAGAAGAGAAAACAAGAAAGGTAAATAAACTTTAGGAAATTAATAGGAAAAATAACAACAACAATTCTTCGTGAAGCGTAATTATATCGTTATTAAAATTGCGATGATCTTAATTCATACGTGTCCGCTCCCCCCTTGACTTTTTCACCCACTTGTCCCTTCTTTCTGATCTTCTTCTTTATCTTCTATTTGTCTTCCTTAATTTTTCTTTGTTTTAACACTTTGAAGTGATATTTCAATGGAATCCCGTCGCTTTTTATTAAGTCTTTTTAGGAGATGAAAAGGATGAAGAAAATTCTGAAATTTAAGAGATCGTGAAACCTTAGAGACCCTCAAATTCTTGTTCCCACCTCGTACCTAATCGCCATCGGTGGCAAATATTTATCGGGTTATGAAAGTGACATCGCTTGAAGAAAGCATTAATTGTATGCTTTTTAGAATATCCTTCATAGGGACACTTTTTTATAAATGCAAGCAAAAATGATAGAAAATGTAGCTTCCTGCCGCGATGGAGCTCCAAAGGATATGCATCGAAGGATAAAGTAAGCGGAAGATTGACAAAGAGGGCACAAAGGAACAGAAGCAGCAACAGAAGAAATGAAACGACGTCCATATGCGCCCTTTGTCGCCACTACCTCTTTTCCCTCTTTCACCCTAATCCTATCCTCATTATGTTCGAATAATAAACGTAGTCTTCGTTGATTTAATTTAATTTTAATTAACGTTGTCGTTGTCGTCCTTTTTGTCCTTCGTCGTTTTTTTAGTTTCCTTTTTTAATTTCTTTTTTAACTTTCGAATACGCGCATCCTTTAATGAATTCAAGTCCTTTCCTTTTAGGTATATATGCTTTACTCCTTCCACGAAGACACACACGCACACACAGTGGCATACATAAGCACAGTCTCGCACACAGAAATGGCATTACAAACTAATCAGCAGCTTCGTTACGACGCGTCTCTTGGGGACGGCCATTTTGTTTGAAAATTACTTTAACTTGGCAGAAGCAGTCAAATCTGTCTTTCTGTCCGTCTGACTCTCAGCCACTGTTTCGTTGGCGTTTAAAAAGGTTAATACAATTTTGTATTTCGATGTTCGTTGTTGGCGTTGCTTGAGTCTACCACATCCTGTTTATCCTTTCATTTACACTCGCAATAACGCAATCTTGCTTGCGCCCTAATGATTTTCATCAGAGTCAACACCATCGTCATCGTCATCATGATCATCGTCATCGTCTTGCCGTTATTATTCGTTATTGTTGTTGTTCGTCGTCGTGATGGTTGTTTTAATTCTTCCTCTCTTAGTCATTGTCCTTGTCCATCCATCCGTTTGTCGTCTTCTTTCTTATTCGTCGCGTTAATGAATTCAAAGGAAATTCAATGTAATTGTGTTTGTCGTCAGAGAGTCCTTCCTTTATCAGGATATTATTCAAAGTAGATTCATTTAAAATGGACACATTCAAAAGAAAAACTAAAAAGTAAAATGAGAAGACTTAATAAAAGAAAGACAAAAGATTATTCAGCATTTCTAACGAATAACCGAATAACCTTTAATTGCTAATATTTCTTGCCCGTTCCTCATCACTCCCCTCCCCGCCCCCTGAGACAGTATTTCTTTATCCTTCTGGGAATCCATTCTGGGCGTCTGTTTTTCAAGTTTTTGGTTTTCGTTTCGTTTCTGAAAAGTTATGAATAAATTTTAAGCGCAATCTTATTCATAAGACCACGCCCATAAAAAATGAAGATGTCACAAATTAAAAATCCTTTAAATTTATTGTATGAAACTTATCCTTATTATCCTTTAATTTTTTCTATTTTAATGAAATCAAATATTGCAAAAGTAATTAAATTAAAACAACAAAAAGATGCGTCGTTTACAGAATTTTTATGAAAAGGTGAAAACTAGAGAATGTATGATTTGGATGTTTTTGAAGCCATTAATCGACAATAAAATTACCAATTTTTATAATAGTAATCGTATTTCAATTAAATAATATTTATTATAAGAAAATAAGAAGAGTCGGTTAAAGGCTCGAACGGTTTTATCGAATTGCCTTGACCCACATTCGAAACAACGGACGATTATGTAAATAAATCAAGAAAGGCGCGTCACATCCTACCTCAACACGTTATCACACACACACGTGCATACACGCACACATATGCACACCTTCTACACCCGTCATTACAAACAATAAAACTGATTTGTTATTAAGCGTTAAACGTTTTGTTTGTTTGTTTTTTTATGATAATCACAACATATTTCAAATCATTCTTATACACCTCAGTAACTATCAACAATGATGTAGTAAGCATATCCGCTTCCGGCATACATTTCCATTTACATAGAAAAAGGGGTGCTTCCTTTTACTGGCAGTCTGCTTAGCATGTCTGTAACGAATTTTATATTGCCGTATTAACAATTTTTCCTATAAAAATGTCAAAGAATAGAAAAAGACATGAGCAACAGCATAAGCCAGAGGCGGATTGAAAAGGGCGATAGGATAAGAGGGAACAACCGGGAAAGTCGAAAAAAGCGATAGTGTATATTTGGAAACCAAAAATAATAAAATTCAAATAATAGGAAAATTTTTTTAATAAAAGTACCAAAATTGAAAAAGTCTAAAACGAGAACAGCCTTCTTATTTACAGCTATCATTCATTGTAAGTTTAACCACGCTTTAGCCAAACGCTTGGTAATTTTTAAAAATTTTTCACGACGTTTAGCGGTATTTTGTTATAATTTACAATTTTTCACGGAAAAAATACAGAATCTGATAAATTATGGAATATAATTTAACTTTAGAACATCCTCCCTTGCCCTGCGATGGCCGGCGAAATTTTGCCGACCGACTCATCAAATGATTTCAACCACTTTCTCTCATTTCCCGCAGAAGGGCGTCACGACGTAATTAATGCCCTCATACGGCCTTGTACACATATGATTTAACCCACATAAATGTAATAACAACCACCCCTTAACACATGACGAATGTAAGAGGGAGGGAACCAAGAACGAAGTTCAGCAAAAAAGGAAGGATCATAAAGTTAAGGAGTTATCAAATTGTATTTAGGTTTTTGCATATGATTCTATTGAGCCCTAAAAGGAGGCAATTTGTTTGTATTGGGGTTACAGGATTCATGGGCATGAGTGCGTGAGTGTGTGTGTGTGTGCATGTAAAGAAAGGCGTGGAAAATCGTTGCGGGTGTAGAAAACCGAACACTAAACACTGATGGTGCGGACAACAAAAATCATATGTTTTTTGTTGCTTTTTTAAATCCTATCCTTTACACACATGGTGAGGATAAAAGGACGATGGCTTTTTCACTGTGCCGCAAAATCTCCAAGGACCAATACATGTACGCCAATATTGGTGGAGTTATTTGAAATAAAAAACACATGTGTTTACTGTGCGTGCGTGTATTTGGAGGAAGTAGGTGATCAAATGGATTGTGTGTCTTTGCGAGTATGTGGGTGTGGGTGTATTTGTTGTGGTTTTATAAATTACGTGTTTATTTACGTTATTTGCGATTATTTGCAACACATTTTTATCATCTGATTTTGTTTTATATCTGATTATTCAATTATTTTTCTGCACCATAAAATAATATTCGCAGATATGCTATCTGCAAAAAATAATTTCCCCCTTTTTAGAAGAAAAAGAATCATTTGTTCTTCCTGTGTTCAAAGATTTTTGGATCCTTATTGTTTTGCTTCAGCAATTTTTTTTTAAACTTTCATCCTTATCTTGAACATGGTTTAATGCTGCTATTGTTCATTATATTCCTGTCATTACTTAATCTTGGACTCCATCTTCCCACCCCATTCCACCTTCCACCCGCCCCACCCCACTGTTTCATATCCTTCCATACATTACGAACCTTTCATTATTCTATTTGTCGAACTCTCGTGATATCCTTTCATAATAATTATTGAATTATTTACAGAATTTTTGTTTCACATTTTCTCATTCTAAAGGGATTCTGTTCAGAAGGATAAGAGCTCTTCCTCCCCCTTCCCCTTCTGAAAGTCTCTTAGACCTTTTTGAAGGCTTTTCCTTTCTTTTATCTTACTTTTAACCAATTAAATATTATTTTATTATATTAGTGTTTTGATATGGCCTGTTGTGAACCCCTCCCCTCATGTTTGCCCCTCCATGGTGCATTTTTCTACCGCATTTTTTACTCTATCTCTTATCTCTACCTTTTACTCTTCTAGATCTATAACATTGATATTAATAAAGTGGTTGGATTGCTCTCTAGACATACGTGGGCGTGTTTTTGTAGGCTATGACATGATAATTGAATTTATTTACAGCCTTAAAAGCTTCCTCTCGCCTTACATTTCCAACGAAAAATAAGAAAACGTAATAAGTTAATGTTTTGGTCACTTCAAAATTTAATATTTGCCAAAATTGTTGAAATAATCAAATAATGGATACACGGAGGCTTGTGGGCCCAACGACTAATGTGTTTGTGTGCGAATTGATTTATTTTCGGTTCTCGTTACAACTTTACCGAAAGAAGAATCTCAGTCAACTAAAAATATTTTGCCAAAGAAGGATTCTCTTCAAAAAAGTCTCCTTAATTATGAGTAGTAATGACGATAATGACATATGAATAGACAACGATGGTGAAAGTATTAACGGCCTTGACAACCAGCAAATAGAAAAGTATGGCGATAATTCATTCTAGTGTTGGGAATTATCGACTGATTTCAACTATCGGTAGTTAGTTACTGAATGATTTTAACTATCGAATGATTATTTCCATTCATTCATTAATTCATTGACTCAACCTGCTCGAGTTCAACTTGTGCGGTTACAACATAATCAACCAACTCGTTGCTCTTAGTTGATCAATTGGGTATGGTCCTTTACTTACTGAACGATTTCTGAATTACTAAGATCTAACGAATGGCTGAATTATTCGTTAGTTTTTAATAATTACTAATCCTGGGAAGGAGATTCACTCGTTGAACGATTTCTTATTTACTAAAAACTATTGAAAAAAATTATCAAATGAATTAATAATTTAGAACTATCGAATAACTCGATAGTGTTTATTCTATAGTTCCCAACGCTAATTCATTCAAACGTGTAATCCAAGAAATAGTCACTAATACTCACCAAAGCATTCATTGGCGGTAGTCGTCATTCATGAGCTCTAAGGCATGGATTCCAAAGGACACGAAACTATTTAGAATTTAATTATTAACGATAACTACTAAAAAACTGGCGAAAAAATTTTATATGATCAATTTGAAGTTACCCTCCAATTCGTTAACGATCAATGAATGAATCATTCGTTGGATTCATTGAAGTAAATATTTCCCATTTTTTTGACAAAGAATTCCTGATGTCCTTCGGAGTGTTCTCTTTTGATTTCAAGAATTCGTAGTATCGTCCTTTTATATATTCTTTTAAGATTAATTACGTAATTTTACGTAATGCAATTAATCCCATTAATTACCCAGAGCTCAACATAACGCAACTCGATCCATTAAAAACTTTTTGACTTACCCAAAAATGTTATACTTAATTTTTTATTCGCAACCCTTAAAAGGCAGTCATTGAAGAAGAGGATGGAAAGCTGCTACGCGTGAGAGGGGTAGGGAGGAGGGAAAGGAGTAGGCAGACATTTAAAAAGCATCGGGATAGAAGAAAAGTTTAAAAAGCATTGAACAGAATTCTTTATTAAAAACTGCGTCATCTGTTAAAAAGGAAAATGAGGAAGAAGTGGAAGAGAAAGAAGAGGAAGAAATGGAACAACACCTTCTTTCTTAATTTGATTTCTCTTTTGTGGGCGGGGAGGCTGTTCCTGACAATCCTGACAAAACAACGGTTGTATCTGACGTTGTTGTTGTTGTTGTTGTTGTATTACATTGTATTGTTGTTGTATATGTTTCGTGAAAACGCGTTCTGCGAAAGGGAATATTATTTCTGTTAAAGTAAACGCGATTTTTTAAATAATTTTGTAACAAAACAACGTATACTTTTTTTCTCAAACTCTTCAAAATATTTAAACCCAAACGCGCACGCAAACCAAAATGAGAGTCATCCCCACACAAAACAATTGCGCAACTGAGCCCTTTTGTCACCAAGCAACCGTCGAGGATTTCACGCTGGGTGGGGAAAGGGTCCTCTCACTCTACCCTAGAAACCCTCTCTAGGACCGCCCACCTCCCTGCTCCCACCCAAATTCGAAGTGTCCAAACTCACTCTCAATTCATTACAAAAAATCCTCAAGACGCCACGAGGAACGTTTTGCGTTAATAACGTTATCCTTAAAAAGGACAAAAACAAAAAACTGGAGGAAAGCGTGTCCCTAGACAGGTTTCAAAATGTGAAGAGAAGAGAAATTCTTCAGCAGGAACAACAACAACAACAACCATCATCGCGACAGCAACAATAAATCTAACTGAAATCACCCGCACTCTGGTTTGTTCCCCTCTCGCTCTCTCCCTCTCCCAAACGCTACTTGTCTATCTTCCTCTCTTCGCTATTTCAGCATTGCGTTCATCCTTTGATGAAGCTACGGAAGAGTTCAGGAAAACAACAAAAATACAAGAAAAATTGCCTGTAAGAAAACAAAAAAAAACAACCAACAAAAATCTTAGCTATTAAAAGCTTGAGGCAAAGGAAGAAGAAGAAAGACCATGAAGAGCCACGATTTGAATAAATGAGGAATGACGAACAACAAACGAACGAATGAATGAACGCGACCGCTGAATAAAGAAGAAGATGAAAAATAAAAAATTGGAAATTTTCATTTAAGCTTCTGTTGTTGTTGTTGTTGTTGTCTCCTTTATCACTGCAAGGGGTGAATGAAATTAAGAAAAATTCGTTAAGAAATGAAAGGCGAATAAAAACGACTGCAGAAGCAAAATAAAGGACGCGAAACAAAAAGCAAAGCGAGAGGAAGCCCAAAGGCAAGGAAAGAAGAAGAGAGAGATAGAGTAATTCGTGCCGAATTAAGTGGCTGTTGGGGACGTTTTTTTTCGTTAATGAAAACAAGAAGAGGAAAAATGAAAGCCAGAGAATTTTACAAGAGAAAGTGAGAGAGAGAGAGAAAGGGAGATAAAAAATAAATTAGGAAGACAGCAGTATCCTAGTCAAAGGATAAACGAACGAGTGAGTATCCAGAAGTTTCAGGTGCAGAAGAAAATAATAATGAGCAAAGCGAAAGAAATTAAGGAACTAAAAAAAAACTCTGCAGGAGGCGGTTTGGGGGTGAAGTTGGTTTAGTATGGGAAAATGTTGTCAGCTTTGGTTGGAAGGAAAAAAAAATTTTGAAAAATTGACAACAATAACAATTACACCAATACCAATTACAAGAACAAGAACAACAATAACTGCTGCGAGAAAATTATTCAGAAATTTAGAGAGGATTTGATATTTGAGGGATCCGGGACCCCCTTTTCCCCCATGCCATTATCTTTGAATTTAATGCAAAACTTGGAAGGCTCAGGCCGTTTCCGGAAACGTTTCCTTTTTTCTCTGCGTCATCTATTTCTTTTTTTCCTTCCTTTCTTAGGCACTTTTTGGTTCTTCAATTGATGAAAGGTTTCGGTTTAACAATAAAAAAACATTCATAAAAATTGACAGCCTTATAATGTATCACGATACGAACACGATTCGAAAACGTTGACGAACACGAAAAAAAAAACGAAGGCTCTGATAATGAAACCTCTTCGTTCACTTCGTTTCATTTCCAATTTATTGTTGTTGGCATCTACAGAAAATGTGCGATTGTTTACCTCCTACCACTTCTCCCCTCCTTGCAATCATAAGCAGCATGCTTCTTTGCTTTGACGATCGCATTTTTGTTATCGTCAATTTTGACAACCCTTTCGTGAAGTATTCGTGATACATTATTAAGTGATTTCCAATCGAACACGGGAATGCATGTAAAAAACAACAATAAAATCTAGTTTTCGATTCGTGTTCGTTACGTTTTCGTTATCGTTATTTTGGCATTCTTCTTCATCATTTCTTCGTTAAATCGAAGAAAAGCGGGGAAATAGCAAAAGAAAATCGAAGATTACGTTTTCGTATCGTGATACATTATAAGGCTGTGAATATCGATGAAAATTCTTTACATCAATAATTCAAAATATCAAAAAAAATTTCAATGACCTCGAATTTTTGTTGTTTTAATCAATAATTATCGCTGGAATTGTCGATAATTATCCAAAGGTATTTTTTTGCATCCTCTTCTTAAACCTTTTCCTTCTTTTTGTGCTTATTTCTTTGCCTTGATTTGTCTCTAACTCGGTGATAAAGTGAAAGCTCTTCGCACCCGCCACTGCCTCTTTCCTCAAAATTGATGGAAAGAAAATTCGGGAGATTCTCAGAAATATCAGCATGAACGATGGAGAAGACTTAGAAGAAAATTAAGAAAAGAAATGAAACTTGATGACGCTACTTGAGGCGGTGGAATACCGAGAACCGGCGAACTTTTCAAGGACTACTTCAAAAAGCATCCTCAGCTAAAAAATCAAACAAACAACAACAAAAACGGCAATGTCGGCCGCGAAGAATTCTTTTCTTACTCCAAAAGGGGTGAAAGGAAGGCCGGATCAATATTTTAATTTGATTTTGCAATGCTTTTTTCGCGAATCTTAATCCTTAATTTAATGCTTTCTTGCTGATGTTCATAATTGCTGGCACCATCATCATCATCATGATCATCATCATCGACATCAACATCAGCACCGCCATTGTAATTTGATGTTGAGACATGTTTAGTGTTTTTTTATTTGCTGAATATTTTTCATAAATCTTCGTCGATAGAGCGGGTGATCCCCCCCCTCACACCCTCACCCAGCCCTTTCAGGAAGAACGTTCAAAGTAAAATTGACAAATTATTTGCAAATACTTGGAGGCAAATAACTGTACAGTTCCTGCGTCAACTCTTTGATGCGAATTGCGTGTCGTAGAAATAATATTAAGAAAAACAACAAAAAGTAAATTGTGAATAAGAAGAAGAATAGGAAGTATAAGAAGAAGAAAGAGTTTTCATTAAAAATCTTATTGTCACGAGAACTTTCCTACCGGCAGTTACTTCTTGTTTTTGCATCGTATATCGTATATCGTGTCGTTGTTGTTGTTGTTTTGCTGTTGATTTTTTATTGCGGTTTTCCTATAATTTTCCATAGTTTATCGAAAGAGAACGAGCAACAACTACTTCTAGATCGATTACTCCAAAGACACACGGAATGAATGCGTCATGAATTTTCAGTCACCGAAATGATAATTTTAAAAAAAAAATTATTTACACAATTCGCAGTGTAATGAATGTATTTTATGCAAAGGCACGTTAATAAATTTTGGTAGGAGTTGTTTCTTCTGTGTGCTTTCTTCATAAAGAGTCCTTGAGAAAATATACTTCTTAAAAATTGCTAGCTCGGCAAAAAAATTAAAGATAAAAATCGCTAGAGAAGAGAAAAGTGTCCTCGCCGACGAATTTTTATCCTTTTATTAATTTTTTTATTAATTACTTTCATAATTCTTTTTCCTTTCGTTTTGACTTTGCTTCTCTGAATCACCGACGTGTTTTTGGATGATAATGATGATGATTATGATTAAAGCAAATAAAGACAAGAAAATTCATGAGCCACCCTCGTTTTTCTCAAGGAATACTGTAATATATACACCCACTTATTAATACTTCACTTCACCTTTTCCTTCCTCCCTCTCTCTCTCTCTTCCCATCTATTTATCTATTCCTTTATCTACCTATCTTTTTCTCTATAGCGGAAATTCGGTCTTTGAAAGATAGACTAAAAGCAAAGCTGAAGGAGAAGGAGAAAGAAGGAGAAGAAAAGTAGATATTAATTTTCAAAAAAAAACAATCATGTCTAAATCCTTAACGTACGGATATGCCCTAAGAATTTGAAATCGGTCCAACTCTTTCCTCTCGAACTTCGTTAGGGCGCACCATGTCATCTAGACGGCTGTGCAAAACACCATGAGTCAAAGTAGATGTTGAAAATTGCGCCGTTATCTTTCTCCAATCGCAATTCTCGTTCAGAACAATCAATTCTTTACAATTAAAGAAGGATATAATTTGATGACCACACTTTGATGACCAGGACCGTTTTTCAGAAGCAGGACATTCTGAAATATAATTACATTAATTTATCGTATCCTCGAAAGGTTTGAGGATATTTTTCAATACAGGCGATTGTGAGGACGTTGATACCACGAACCCGTGGGCTTGAAAGGTTTCCATTATCCTGCAATCCTATCAATAAATCGCTTCTGCAAAAACGCTCTCCCCGCGTCCTCAAGACCGATTCTGTCAGCATTCTTCAGCTTTTCCATAAATGCAGTGATCAATAAATTACGCTGATATCGAATTCTAGGTTCGATGCTATGACACTTTGGGTAACCCTTTCGTTACCGGGCCTCTCCATACCCGCTCGGATAAATCCTCTAAATTTATCTGCGCATATTTTTCGTATTAAAATTAGAATTGCTGGTTTTGTGCTTCGTCTCCACGGATAGTTCTCAATTTTCATATAATAATTTTTTTTCGTTACCGCTCGTTCCTTTTGAATCCTTGCAGGGGTGAATAAAATTTTTTTTAATTATCGAGATTTTTCCTTCGTCCGCAAAAGAGACTGCGCTGCGGCTACGAATCCGTTCGCGTGGATGATGATTTTTTATTTAAATTTTGTTTTTCTTTTATCCATCCACGGACGGAGACTGATGACTGCGTTGTTCACGGGCTCAGTTTTTTGCTTCTTGCTTTTCTGCAGCCATTCATTTCATTTTTTAACCCGTTGCTTGCACGCCACCGAATGTTTTGTCTCCCTCCTATTGCTTTTATTCAAATTTGCTTCAGAGCCTGCAAGAGCTTGAATTTTTGCTCTTCGTTTTGTTCCTGTTTTTTTTTATAAATTTTAATCCCTTCCTTTCAACCCTTTTTTTAAAACACGCGCGCAGGACGGTGTTTCTATCACAGGATTCTTTCGTCTGGGTAGCAAAAATTATGGACTGTTAGAAGTTTTTATGCATAACGTTTTTTTTAATTTTTTGATTCATGGGTTTGTGTTTTTTAAGCGGATCGCGGAAGAGCACGAGAGCTCAGCGTAGTCGAGAAAAAAACAGGGTGCCGACATTGCGAAGTCGAAGAGAAGTTATGATTATACTTACTCAAAAAGGTTTAATAATTATTTAGAGATAACAGAGTTTTAAATACTTTCAATGCTTTTAAGAAAAAGACAATTTTACAATTGTGAAAATTTTTCAATTAATTTTTTATTTTACTTTTGTATGACTTCGTTGGCAGTAAATTCGAAAGGTATCTTGTATTTCATACAGTTTCATTATGGAAATCGAAAACATTGAATGCGCTATAATCCAACACCCTGTAATTATTCCAATGAGTTGGTGATTTTAAAAGAATGGAACACATGTTGTTACCCACCGCACCACCACATTTTTTTTCAAAGCAATCTTCAGGGGCACACATTTTTTTTGTTTAAATCCTTAACCCTTCAAGCATTAACCCTATCCCAAAATCACTATTAGAAAAGTTCCCGGACCGGTTTTTTTTTTTTTGATATTTTGGTTATGTTTGCAGGCACGAGATGAAACATGAATATTCACTTGTCAGCTGCAGATACGTGAAAAAAAACGGTTTTTTCCTTTTTTCTAAGCCATACAAACTTATTAATAACCCACACACACACACATTTACACGCTCGAACACACAAACACACACGCACCCACGCACACTCATTGGCAGATCTAAGAGTTCGCAAGGATTTCAAAAAAGGATTTATAAACTACGGATGTCATGACAATAATTGTGAATATGATAATGATGCTATTGATAATAACTAGGCTGCCAATGACAATGGCGATGATAATAGTGATGATTATGATGCTGGCAATGATGATAATGACGAACATTATACACAAAATGCAAATTAAAAGAATTCTTTAACCAGAAAATAGATGGCGAATAGACTTATGTGCCCTTTCTTCAATGTTGTTGTTGTATAATCCTTTACCGAAAGGGGTTACTGCATCCTTTTCTGGGCACATGTTTCGATTTTTTTCACTATTTGTTGGATTTTTTTAATTTAAAAAAAAATTCAAAAAGTCATCACTAGTAGAGTGAAAGACTGCCGCCTGTGGCTACAAAAAAATCGCATTTTAAAGAGAAAAAAAACAGGTAAGAGAGAACAAAAAAGAGTTGAAGTACCAAAAAATGGTTAAAGAAAAAATAAAAAAAAATAAATATCAGTTCAGCGCACGTGAAGCATGTCTGGCAACGTCAGTCACGTGGGGAGAAACTTCCTCTTCTTCTTGTTATAATTTAAACTGAAGAGAATTTTAACAACCACTAATAGCGCCAACAACAACAACAATTTATACGCATACACACTTGGCTACTTTACAGACATGTATGAAATGTATAAAATATATAAAATGCATAGCAATGTTGAAATTAAATATTACTTAAATATTACTTAAGTAAATATTACTTATGTAATTAAATTACTTATTACTTAATTAAATATTAGTGAACGATTAAATTAATAACTTTTGTTCCTTGAAATAATTCAAAAGGGCAAATAAAAACTTAGAAAAAACAAAAAACAAAAACAAAAACATAGAAATATAGAAGAAACAAGGAAATAGAGAGTGTTAACATCCGGTTGCAAAAGAAGTATAAAATTGATCAATATTTCGCAAATTTCTTCAAATATTAATCGAAATAAAATCAAGACAATTAAATTGTCTTTAAAAAATGCATGGACACTTTTGGTTGATTTTTTAAAAGAATCTCAATATTATTCTTCTTCCATTTCTCCTGTTTTTTGCTCTTAGTATTTTTATAATTTTTGATGAAAAACATGAAAATAATTACTTTACTCCTGCTGCCAAAACGAAACCCTTAAATCCAATTAAAAAATGCCACACGCAGTCTTTGAAAACCTTCTTTGCATTTCACGTCTCTTCTTCTTCTTCTTCTTTTACTTCTTTGTACATTCCTTTTATAGCATTTGGCTCAAAATCCTATATTTTCTCTTCCATATTAATCCTCAAGAAGAGGAAAAAAATATACACCTAATTGCAATTCTTCAAACACTTTCTATTGGCATCCTTGGCACATCAAGGATTTACTGCAATATCCTTTTTTTCTTGCATTTGCTGCCTGGCAAAGCCTCTTTGATGGAAATACAAATTCCTCTACTGCTGCCTTTCTTCCTTCCTCTAAGTCTGTCACATCCAAACTCATACACTTCACCTTTCCTTCATCCCCTCGTCATCCACAATTTCTTCCTCTTCTTATTAGCATTATTCAACCAACATAGCATATTCCAACCAAAAGACATTCTCTTTCTCTTTCAAGAAAACTAATTTCCTGGCACATCCTTTACGCTTGCATTAATCCTTTTGCTGTGCAATATTCCAAAAAATATCTCTCTTTCTGGCTAGCTATTTATCTCTCTCTCCCTCTCTCTCTTGTCAAGAGTAAATTCCCAACAGCACCTCGAGTTGCTCCTTGAACTCCTTGCACGTCATTCAACGAGGAGGCCTTAACATCAGGATCTATTCAAATTTCCTTTCAGAAAGACTAAATGTGCAGACAGTCGCCCTTTTAGTCCTTTCATTCATGCTGTTTTCAATCGTCCTCTCTTTAATTAACTCGAAGTCCTGAAAAAATTACAACTTCGAAGAAAATTTTACTAATTATTTTGATAAAATACCAAAAAAAAGGTAATGCAAAGCAAATAAGATAAGAATAAAAAAGAAACGACACAAAGGCTTTCGAACAATTGTTTTTCGATGCAATTTTCTTTTTTTATTTATTTGCCAATTAAAATTTCTGTACCTGTTTGTGATTTTTAAAGAATTTAAAGAATTGTTTAATTTACACTTTTATGAAAACTCAATTTTTATTGAAAACTTTATAAATTTTTTTAGCTGACTGAAGTTTGAGCAAGCAATAGTTTCTCTTAAATTCATTGAATTTAGCTGTTGTTTTTTTAACAGAACTAAATTTTTAGTTTTTCTTTGCAAAACTCTAATCAAGGTTTTCCTCAAATTCAACAAAGCAATTTCATTTTCTTAAGATTAAAAATCGCGAATACTTTTGCGTCAGAACTAAATAAACGCACAAAACTGTTCCGTTAATTTGATTATATTTTTACACGAATAGACGAATTTCGGGTACATTCATGAGCGAGTAACTAAACGAGTAATTAAGTAGTACGAGTAAGCGAAGGACGGCCACCAATCAGCTCGCCCGCCAGCGTTCATTCGTAAATGACTTTATTAAAATTAAGATTAAGACCGAATAAAATGGGTCTTGACATTTCCGGTAAAATAAAAATAAATTTCAAGGCAAAGCGAAAAAATGTGGAAGAGTAAAAGAAATTAACACACAAAAACGGCAATAAAAGGCCGGAAGAGGTAGAATTTAGTAAAACAATTTGTAATCGACGAATATAAAACATAAAAAACTAATTGCAAAGTTTGATTCGGGTGAACCGAATCATGAACAAAACTCTAAATTATGGTTGATTAACATGAATGTAAAAATATTTGCAAAAACAACAAAGGTCGCAATTTAATTAGAAATAAATCCTGAAAGAAAATGTATTTCTGGTAAAAGTAAAAAAGAAAAAAAGTAAAAAGTAAAAGTAAAAATATTTACAAAAACCACGCATTATTATTTTGAAAGCTGAAATTTTATAAATAAAGCAAAAAGATTTATAAATAAAGTAAATGAAGCAAAAACCAACGTAATTAATTGATAAAAATTGTAGAAATTATAACTGAAGATGTCAGAATTATCCAAATAGAAACTGATAATAATAATAATATTATCAAGCCAGTATTTGTCACAATTTCTTTTTTAAGTTTTCTTAGTAAGAAATATTCAATTAAAAACAAATCTGCTTCTATTTCGCAGAATATTTATTGATTTTAGAATATCTCGAGCAAACCCTTCCACTTCTGTTTCTTCTTCTTCTTGAACTTAATTTCATTATTTCACATTTTTATACGATTTAAAAGTTTTGAATAAAATTTTATTTTTATTCATAACTTTAGCTCTCCCCTGTTTTGGACTATTACAAATAAAGGAGGGGCACATCTTCCTGACATTAGTATGATTGATCACTGCCAGATTATTTGATCTCTTTGAACCGTCACTGGACCAAAAAGACCCCAAAAGAAAATCTTTACATTTTAATGATCTTTTTTCCTTAAGATTTAATTCATTCTATTTCTCTCTTTCTCTCTCTGACATTACTGTTTAAGTCTGTTTAAATAATATTTGAGGCAGTTTATTGGGCGTTAGTGACAAATGTTTCGGTTGTCGGATCGCATCATCCGATTGATGTCACATCGGTTTTGACGAATGAAATGGCTTCCTCTGGAGGATCGATAGAAGGATGAAATTATATTGAAAAATATATGAATGAATCAGTAGATGGCACATGAATGGATTATATTTTGGTTATTTTATACCGATTACGGTATCTGACGAAGCGGTATTTGAAGACATCCTTCAATTGAATATCCTTTTGTTTGTTCCGTAAAACGCAACAATATCCTTTCATAACTGCATTTTTTATTCACCCGCCCGTGACACAATTTCCTTCTTCTTCGTCTCCTTCTTAATTTTTTCTATTTATGCTTGTTCTTTATCCTTATCGTGCAAACAAATAATAAATCGTTTAATGAGGGAGATTTTTTTTCTTTGAGTAAGAGCAAAAATGTATTGTCGATTGTCAAGGTGAAGACCAGCAGGTATGCGAGTACCATATCCCCAGACCGGCACGATTGTTCCTTTTCAATGCTAAGTGTCTGAAAACAGTTGCCGGTGTCCGTTTTCACGAACCTCCCCCTCGAACCCCATATGCCGTCAATACATCATGATGGTCATGAACTGCATTGAACACCTTTAGTAATCATCATTTTGTGATCACCACGTTAGACGTATTCGTCATCGTAATTATTGCGATAATTTTTAAGATGTCGTAATCATTATGACATTCGTAAAACATTTTACCCACGAAGTCTGTAGCCATAACTGCCATTCAATCATATTTTAAGATGCTTTCTGTATGAATTATTTTCATAAACTTTATCATTAATTTTAAGCGTGTTTTCAGCACTAAAAACCTTAACAGGGCCATCATCATCGAACTTTGGGCCGTCATTATAACCAAGATGTGATCAGTTAGTCATTAACTTCTCTAATTCCTGCAGTTTCATCAGTTTCGTTTTTAATCTGCCATCATAAGCAACATAAAAATGTCACTTGCATCATTGAAACGGGACTTCCACGGGACTTTCTCTACAAAAATGTTATCAAGGTTAATACTTGGATAATACAATTAATGTAATCGTCATCCATCACCAAAGTAATTCCTCAATTATACTAAATATTAATCAATTAAATTTATAATTATAATAAAATTCTATCATTCTATCACTGTCTTCAGCTTTGCAATTATTATTATTATTATAATCATCACTTTCAATATCGTTATCAGTATTATCGTCATCATCTCGGATTATTTTAATCATCTTTCATTCTAGAAATATTGTCAAGAAATATGATGACAAATATAGATAAAATTGCAGTGATATTTTAGCATTAATCACAGCGCGATTGCAATCTTAATCATCATCAATTTCATCATCTTGATTAACTTTTCCTTAAATTTAATTCATCTTAATTTCACTCTAGAAAGCATGCTCGTTATTTTATGATAAATATTCAAAAAAATATCATTATTATTCATAACATTATTTGGCACAGAAGATCATTATCATTATCACAACTCTTATCGATCATCATTACTATCAATATACGAAATAATTCATTCCTACAAACACTTTCAAAAGAATCTCCTCGGGTAAGTCTGGCGAGCAGGAGAATTGTATTAAATGGCCTGGAAAATAACGTTCGATTGACATATTGTGATTATCATCGTTACGGTTTTTGAAAAAAACGAAGACAGAACGAACCAGAAAAAAAGGAAATTGTGTCATTTTGCTGCCAGACGAAAAGGCCACGAAGATCTTTTATTCTTATTCAACTATTTATTTATTTATTTACTTTATTTCCAACATTTTTTCTTCTTTCATTCTTTCTTTCCCTTCCCTTCTTCTTCTTCTTTTTCTTAATAGTCATCTTGATCACCTCCAACCAACCAGTGATTGCTCTATTGTGCGCCAACAACAACAACAATCAGCAATCTGCTTGCGTGCCATTAAAGTACACCTGGTCACCCTCTCGATTTACATCTTTTTTTCCTATCTCTTCTCCTCCTATTTTTTAGTCCTGTTAGCGCACAATGAGGTTAAACGGTAACTTACATTCCAGTCGTAAAGGATACTAACGTTACAGGATGAATGGCTAAACGGATGGATGAATGGATGGATGGATGGATGGGTAGATTTGTATTCAATAATCATGAAGACATATCGCCAAAACTGCATTAAACAGTTATGCTTGATTGTATAATGCCGATGGTTCTTCTTCTCCTTCCTGATCCCTAAAATTTTTTGCTATTTTTCCTTTAGATTTTATACGAAAACATCCTTCACCTTCATTTTTCCTTAGGTAAATAATTTTTGTTGTGTCGATTATGACATTGAGCTTATTGTTGTTTGTTATTTCATCAATTTGTTTAAAAAACCACATGCTTACTCTTTTCAATGAAAAAAAATTCCCGAATATACTTTAATTAAAAATTAATTAATTAAAATATAAAAACATAATAAATAAACCAAAAATAAAACAGCAGTCGAAAGTTTTGAAAAACGGCTTCAGTTTAGTGATTTGAAAATCAAACGGTGATCAAGAAAAAGACTCGCCAAAGCAATGATAACAAATATAATGATAATAAATAACTAGAAAAGTAATACAATATATAAATTTTCTCTGTGTTACTAAAATTTTTGGTCGAAACAACAAATAAATTCTAACTTAATCGAAAGTTATAACGACTTATTGCATTCATCCCAAAAGGGTGGGCGAAATAAAGAATTAGCGACGGAATAGGCCAAAATTATTACAATAGCATTAATTAAGTTGTTTATTGCAAATTAATTCAAATGTTGAAGGATAGCAAAAGAGGAAGACAAATGCAAACCGTAAATAAGAAATAAATTAGAAAAAAGGAGGAGAAAAAAAGAAAACGCAAACATAAATACAGGATAACTTCTGGAATGGATATGAAAAGTTTTTGAACTAATTCTACGATGTAACAATTTCTACGGACTGAGAGAGGAAAAAGTAGGAGTGAAGGACACAGAGAAAGATAGAGAGATAGAGATGCAAGTAAATCAACCATAGTAATAATTTATTTAATACAATATTAAAATCTGGATAAAACTGCAATCCGTCTTAACCCTTGAGTGACAGAAAGTGAAGATTAGTCGACTTTCTCTTGGCTCCTACATACAATTTTTTAAAGCTCATCACTATTGAGCGTTTTCCTTAGTCTCTTGTTTCTCTTACTATATTATTATCGTATTTCGTTTTAAATTGCTTAATGCAATAATACACGTTAATGATGTAATAACGTAAAAAAAACACTGAAATGCTTTCATTCATTTTTGCTCAAGTTATAAAATTGGCCATGCAGTGTTTTTGTATTTTGAATATGAAAGAAAATATTCTTTCGTTTAGTGTGACAATTACGTTACGTTACTGCGACAATATCACTGAATTATCAACGACTTAGTTATAAAAATGTTAAAAGCTTTTTGTTGGGGCAAAATGGTTTTTATTTTATGTCTACTACTATTTAATCATTCCTTTTTATTCTTCTCCTTCTTCTGCTTCTTTACCACGCTTTGATTTTATTTTTTGATAGACATGACAAATATTAGGAGGCTTTACACTCATGTCAGCTGATTTACCAAACAAATAAAAATGACATAAAATGCCATTATTGCCTTGTGTCATTTTGATAGTGATATAAATGCGTTGGCGCGTGTGGTTTAGGGTGGAAGTGAGTGCGAAGGTTGCAACATTTTTTATGATAACGATATCGACTTAAAATTTGACATTCCATCGAACTTTCGCCGCCTCTTGTAGTAAACGAACGAATGTCACTTCTTTTTATACATGTGTCATTCATTAGAGGCATTTCGTTGAGTTCTATTTTATGTCAGTTTTGTTTATTTCGCTCTGACAACTCAGTCATTGTGTGACAGTTTCAAAACCAAATAGAATAAAATAGACTATATTTTTTTATTTCTGCTATGCCTACAGTTTCTATTCCTTTTATAGTCTTTCTTTTCTTCGCACTCACCCAACCTCTCCGCCCCCCCTGTTCCATTCCTTTTTCTTCCTTTTTCTTACCCTGTAAATCTTACAAAACTTTTTCGGACACATCTTTTTATACTTAAAAGGATTAAACTAATTATTTCCTTCCTTTATTTCAGAGTTCAATCATTAATTCACGCGACACAAGAACGATTCGATAACAACAACAAATTTCAACAAGCGAGAAATTTCAATCAAACGAAACGCAACAAATTCGGTAAAATAATAGGCTGGTACATAAATGGTTCCCTTTTTCATAATTCGTTAAAGAATAAAAGCAAATATTGAACCAAGAAAAAAGCGGATATAAAGTCATAAAAAGTCACATTCGGCTTTTTCTTGAATCGTGTCAATGAAGCGGTTAACCCTAAACCCATCAAAATACAAGATTACAACAAAAGCAATAACAATAGCAAAATCGTAAGTGTGCCCCGCTCTTTAGGAGGCTACACCCATCATCAAATGTATGGCACTCACACCGCGCTGTTTATCCAACGGTCTATTATATCGATGGCGTACACATCATCACATATCACACTGTCACACATGCACACACACGTACCGTATAAATGTGTCTGCTACGAAGGATGCTTTACCCTTAAAGTTGCAAAAAAAGGAATCAAAACATTTAAAGAACATCTTTTTTATACCCAAATCGTTGGTAAAACGGAATCGGCGGAAGCAACAGTTGAAATAGCAATCCTTTTACCCTTCTTCGTTTCTTCAAAGGACGAGAAGGAGTTTTCCTTTAGAAGATTTCAAGGGTTGGAGCTGTTTTCGAGTCGAATTGACGATATATTTTAAAAGGTAGAATGACAACAGATTGAAAGGTTTAACACACACGCACACACACTCGCACAAGCACACACATGCATGCATACGTACACGTGTCAATCGCATGCTAATAGACCCTAATAGACCATAGTAAATGTTACGTCATGTTATGTAATATCGTTACAAGTATTGTTGTTGGCTTGGAAAGGTTGAGACGATACAGTATTCTCCCAATGTATAAGATATTCTCCCCCATATATGTCCTCTCATATATGTCTAAATTGCGTTAAATCAATCCGCCCAAAATATCTAAAATCTATAGAAATGGATACTGATATCGAATTCATCTTTCAATTTAAAAAAAATATTGCTATTTTGAAATCAAATCAGAATTTGTGCCATTTCTTTCCCACGCAAATTATTTCTTACCACGACGCAAAGTTTTGGAAAGGTTGAAACACGAAACTATAGAACAAATTTTTTAAATAATTGATAAATTATTCGATTTAGAAATTATTTGCTTTTCGAAAAATATCTTTTATTTTAGACTGCTCGCAAAATTCTTATAAATTTAATATGCATGATTAATTAATTAATCATGAGAGACGATCGATTCTAATCGAAGAGCTTGATCCTACTTTGGAATTATAGAAATAAATCTAAGAATTTCTCCTCATTAATATTGATTGATTGTAATTCAAATTTAATTGCAAATAATTTCAAATATATCTGAACGTTTTCTTCAAAGAAGGTTCTTGAAAAATTCTTTAAAACGACAAGATTACTCGATATTTTTAAGACGTGATAAATTATTACAATATATCTTCCTTACTTCTATTCATTTTCTCAGATTATTTTATAGATTATCACTATCTTCAATAATTATACAAATCAAATCAAAAGAGTGTCGCGATGAATTCGAAGGAACGAAACAAAACAAAGTGTCGATAATAATTAAACCGAGAATTGAAATTGAATCAAAGCGGAATCCCTCAGAAAAAAAAATTAAAAGAAAAACCACAAAGAATGTAATTAATGTAACGAAATATAGAAAACGAAGATGCAAAAGAACGAAATCATAAATCAGATAAATACAAAATAGAAACTATTTATAAGAGTTCGATGAGTTCCTACTTCTCCGACTTCTTGCCAGCGCTTCTGCTGTCTTTGATTTTGCTTCTTCTCTTGATTTCTCTTGAAATTATTTAGCACGAGCTCGAAAAACCGCTTGGCTTTTGTTTTTATGCTGAGCTCTTTGCATCTGTGCAAGGATCATACAGTCCTTGCAATTGCAAGTGATAAAAAAAATTTCTGAAAATAGTAATCACAAAACCATCGATTGTGCAACTGAAAAATCTGGAGAACAACAACAACAACAAGGTAGCAGGGGAGCCGATAAAAACTCAAGCAGGTGATGCTCACAAACAGATTCTATCTATCATTTATTTGCTGTTTTTTTGTTTTTCTTTTCAATGGTATTCTAAACAACTTCTTGTGTCTTTGAGAAGATTGTGTGCAGTCAGCCCAAACCAGAAATTAAAACGAAAGAAAATAAAAACACATAAGCCGGAAAAACTACTCGTAGTGAAAAGAAAACGAAATTCGATCAGGAACTGATGAATCCTTATATAAGAAATATTAAAAAATGGTTCTTAACTCTATTTTGAAATTACTTCATAGCGAATTGTTAAGAAATCGGAGACACAAAATCTTACGTTTTCTCTCGAAGCAAATTATTTTATTTAGTCACGGTTTTTGCATACATTTGGTCCTTGCTTCAAAATCAATATTCAATAATAAATTTTATTTCACGAAAGTCATCGCCTGTATAATTAATAATTCCTGAAATTATTGTCTATGATTTTAGTACTTGCAAACAAATACGAATTCTTCACATTACCGAAATATCGTGCATGATTCGTTGGTGTTTCTCACATTCATAAGCATGGGCATGACAACCAAATATTGTGTGTCATTCTTTTATGTGTGGTTGTCATCTTTTTGTGTCATTACACAAAATGTTAATTCATATAAATTTTCAGAGGATGAAAGTGATGATAGTTTTACAACGCAAAAACAAACACGAACTCAAAGAAATTCGATTTTCTTTGAGGCGACATTCTTTTGAGGCTTTCTTAAGAATTTTTGCAATCTTTTTAATTGAAAAGTTCATTGAGGAGGAGATAAAAGTAGCGGTACTATATCAACCAAGCGTATTACACTAACATTACAGATACGCTTACTGTTCTGCTGGCGCAATAAGGTCGTGTAGCATTGATCATTAACCAACATAAGATCAAATCATTCACTCGTCATCATGAAAAGTAAGATAAAATCATTTACTCATCATCATCAAGGAAAGTAAGGAAGGAGTATTCAAGTGCCCCAGAAGGAAACCCTTGATATTGCTGGCAGAATCTTGATATAATTCCATCGTTAGAAAAACTATATTAATGATGAATAAATATTATACAAATAAATTCATTTTTTTAGAAATTCGGACAAAATTAGTGCAATTAGCTCAGAAAATAAAACTAGGGAAAACCTGTTCACAACCAGTGAGAGAGCATGAATATACCTTAATTTTCTTCCAGCGTTTCGAAATAGTTTAGAAAGTAAATAGCTTCAATATTTTTGAAATTACAAATACTGACGAGCCAATATAAGTGCTTCTATGTTTCTATACTCATTTCGAAACTCAATCTTCAATACTTTCCCATTACCCATTCTATCCTTAGCGCCCACTTTATTACGAACCACAGAACCCCCTTCCATGCACAAGCCCTGTCATCTTATACAAAAAGAAAGCACACTCTTACCCTATCTCCCTCTCTCTTCGGCTTACTCCCACTCTCTCTCTCTCTCGCCTTACGTTTGGCAAATCTCTTACTTCCTTCAACCTTGAATTACCCTTAGCGCGGATGGCATTAAAAAATGTTCCATTCTACCCCAACGCCTGCCTTTCAGTGCCCCCCCACCCAACTTCTCCTCATTCTCTTCTAATCATTTACACCCTTCATTTTTCACTCTTCTATTATAAACTTAATACAATAAAATGCTGTAGAGCGACCAACTTCAGACTGCGCTCGAAAATTAAAGTTAGACCGACCAAATAACTTTGGACAGCTTTTATACATAATTCTCTTCTTCAATTCTTGCTTTTGCTCCGAAAAAGGTAGACCAAAGTTACCACGATCACCTCCCTCTTTTTCTTGCCCCTCCATTTTGTAAACATTAAGTGGAATCTGGAGTACTTTTCCAATGCTACGAACATGATTTACAGAGCCTGACGACTTAAATGAAAAAGTAAAAACAAGTTGCTAAAAATCTCGTTTATTCTCGAATCTCGTGGATTGTTACTAAAGTACGTATGCATGGATGTGAGTGTGCGTGTCTCTATATATTTTACATTGAAGACTAAAAAGTTGCTTGTAGTCGCTTTCTTTCCGCTATTGTTTAATTCTTTTAGGGTTGAAAATAATTTATTTATGCAAATGAGGGTGTGCATAGCGGAAGGATATAAAGCAGTAAAAGAGAGCAGAAGAAAAAGTTTCAGAAACACGAATAAAAGCATTTTTAAAAATGTGAATTATCTCGCTGCAAAAACGAAGCTGGAAGAAACGGACGGCGAAAATAATAAACCAAATTAAGAAGAATAAGAAGAGAGAAAAAATTAGAAATAATTTTACAAACTAATTTGGAAATTTTCAGAATGAAAATAAAAGGTGAATTATAAATTAAAATAGAGTTAAAAAAACGTGAATAAAAAGGAATTGCATAACGAAAAATAAAATTTATTTTATTATTTACTGCCAATAACGGACTAAGGCATGCATATTATAGACGCCATAATTGCTTCACCAGCTATCAAAATGGCAGGTTGTGTAACCGAACTTCATTAAAGCGTGTCAAATAACAAAGTGAACAAAAAATGCTAAAACACTCCCAAAAGGCCGCAGTAAAAACAAAGAGACACCAACAACAACAATAAGGGAATAAAAAAACGTCCACTTAAAACAAAGGATATCCCTTAAAATAAAGGGTTAACGAGTAACCCTTTCGTGACTGGCGACTGAATTTAAACGCTGGCAAATGGTCGACCGTAGGGCGGATGTCTCTTGTACTGCTAGTAATGACGTCTGTCAAAAAAACTGCTGCTTTTAAAAAAATCTAAAAAAGATTAAAATGAAGGTAAAACTAAATGATTATCTGATTCAATTGCATTTGAAAATCTACTTTCAAAATCAAAATAAAGCGAAAATCGTTCCAAAGGCATAATAAAAATAAACCAAAAAGAAATTTTAAACATAGAAAACTAAAACAATAATAATGCGATGATTATTTCAATGCATTAAACTTCGTAACTAGTTTGACAAATTTTCATCTCAGTTGATTTTTTTCTTCCTTTTTCTTTTGTCATTACGATAATTGTGATTATCGTTTCTAAGATTGTTTTCGACAGTTTAATTGACAAAACCATATCTCTTTAACGAGATTATTAAGGATTATTAAGGAAAGGCAATAAGATAATTAATTATCTGAAAAAATATATAGAAGTAATTAATAGCTCAAACTATTAGTGAGTGAACAAAAGAAATTTTCGCCATTTATTCGTTATTCTTGTACGAACGATAATACACACATGATGAAATACACCTGGGTGGACGGGGTCTTATGCGTGTTCAGAAAATTCGTTTTATAATAATTTTTTAACGAATAACAAATTACAAAAGAATCACTACAATTAAAAATTTGGCAAAATCGTTGCTTATTCAACGAGTAACGGAAAATTAGTGATATGATTTTATGCAATCATTCGCGTAAAGGGAGTTTGGGACCGCGCTATGAATCACAGATAAGATTTTGCGAGACGATCTTTTATTAAAAAAATATAATTTATAGTAATTCACAAAAACCACAAGATTTCCTTATTTTATTCTTCCCCCCATTGTGTTTCTCTTACTCTCTTCCTCTCTCTCTCTCTCCCTCTCTTACAGTCACCTTCCTTTCGACCTAATATTAATTGGTCAAATAAAAGCGATATTGAATAAACGCTAATAAAAGAATATCCCATTCCTTGTTGTTCCTATTCGCCCCATCAATCATCCAGGTTTATTCTTCAGCCAATGGCTATTGTACTGCTGTTTCTAACAACTCGACTAATTTTCAACCGATTTGATTAAAATCACTGAATTCTTAATTTCCGTCGCTCAATAAAACCTTTAAGAAAACTTCAAAATTAAATGAAAAAATCGCAAAGCCTGAATCTTTCTGCAAAAGCAAAGAAATTTACATACGCAAAAAAACAAAAACTAAATGGAATTCATCAAAATCAATATTCTTCAACAAAATTTACAACAACGATGACAAGCAACTCTTTGGATTTCTATCGGGTCATTCATTTCTTTAGTTCTCTTTGGATTTTGTGTTTCTTTGGACGGCATTTCTTTGAAACGTTCTTTCTTTAACGTTTCTAAATATTTAAGTCAAGAAATGTTGAAATGAATTAAATATTTACACTTAACTGCTCGCATAAAAATTTCTTAAAAAAAATAACAATACGCTGCAAAATTTAAGCGAGATAAGAACCAAGTAATTACCAGGTGCATTCATTGATTTTTAAATGCCGCCCCCACTGCTGACTTCCATTTGCTCTAAAACAAAATTTCATTTTAAATAATTCCCCTCTATCCTTAAATGTTAATATTGATCATCTATGAAAACCGATAAAAAATGAAAAAAGCGAAAACTTAAAAAGTGAAAAATTCAAACATTTCGTGTTTACAAAATTACGCCGATCTCCGTTTGAATTTAAAATAAAATTGCAATCTTGCAAATTACTAAATTTTTGTTTGGCAAAAAACGTGCCAATAACGATTAAGAAAATTTAAGAAGAAAGCCTTCTGGTAATGGAAGTTTCTAGCCCCTCAATCTCCTTTAAGGGTTGTATCGTTAAATGGGCGCTTACGCATTGATAAAGTGTACACACTCTGCGACTAAGTGTGTGTCATTCTTTTGAAGTATGGCCAAATGCCATCATGTCTATGACATTTCATCTGGTACACTCGTGCAATAATAATTCGATGATGGTGACCAAAAAATGATAATAAACGAAGGAGCTGTGGGCGTGTAGGGTGGTTAGGAACGCTATTACTTAATTTCATACATTTCACTTTTTTCTGTTTATATCGTTATGACACTAATTTACATGAATTCTTGTTCTTCAATTGAATGAAGATTATTGAATGAAGAACTTTAGAAGAAATGTCGAATGGACGCAAAAGAATGTCAGTTGGCTCGTTGTCATGCATTTTATTCGTCCATTTTCCCGACCATCCTTTAAATTTTCTGCAGGTTGGGCCATGGTATGTGTTTGTTACATGTGCTTACTGTCGTTATTGGTCGTGATGGAGACGGTGTTTAATTGGCGTGACTGGACTCTAGTGTATAAGCTAAAGGGTTAAACGTGGCCGCAACGTCAGAAGTGGACGGTTGGGAACTACACCGTATTGGTGGTTTAATTGTGGTAACATTGCCGAACAAACAATCTTATGTTATTGGTTGTTAATCAAAGAGCAGGAGGGGAAATTGCGATAGAAATTGTTGAAATATATAAGATAAATTATTAATTAAATAAATTTTTTTTTAAACAATCAATTTCCTTTGGAGCTGATTAACTTGTATTGAAAGTGGAGAACAAAACTACACGAGACAAACTTACCGATAAAAAAGCTTAAAACTCTTAAACATTGAAAACCGCGACCTTGACGCGGTCCGCCACGTTATGGAAATTGAGAAACTGTATGAAAGGATCCATTTGTGTTTTGTATTATTTTCATTTGGATTTCAGATGCAGATTCTTTCACAGCAATTCCATATAAAATGAATCTCTATCTCGTCAGCACTTCATTTGTTTTCTCTGTAACGTAAAAAACTATAATGAAACCATAAAGGAACGACCCGTTCGACGATACCGTACGACACTTTAGCTATTTAAAAAGAGTTAAAATTAGAGTTTTAGAAAAATTGTTTTCCGTTCTTATGCAAATTACATTTGGGACAAAAAAAAAGAAAAACTGAAAGATTTGATACGTGGCACACCCTGGCGAAAATTACAACAGTACTGTTTTGTGGGTTCTAGATCTGACTAAAAAAAATTAGGGTGACGCGTGTGATCGGCCATTATAATTGCTTGTGATACCCAATTTGCATATAGTGACGAAGGTGCCCGTCAATTCTAAAAGCATTTTCTAAATATCCCTCTTCCAGTTAACATCCACCTCTCCTTACCACCCCACCCCACCGGCTTTCCCAACCATCCTTACATTCTCAGTAACGTTTATCCATGTGCTAAGCCACTTTTAACTCGTGGGTCTTAAAAGGTTAAGTTAAATTATGCAACCAACACGCGCTGATATTGCTTTACGCGCGTTACGCAGATACATTCACAAAAAAACAAAGAAAACATAAAAAACAATTCTAATCAAATGAAAGAGTTTATGGTTTCGTTGTTGTTGTTTTTCATTTCAGTATCTCGTCATAACTCTTGCGCCGATATTTCAAAATGCACGAAACAAGCGTCAAACTCGTCCAAACAATTTAAGGGTTAAGCAAGAGAGAAAAAACAGTCAGCCAGCCACGCACCCCACAATGTTTTTGTTCTGTTTTGTTCGAATTTTCTCACAAAATCCTTTCACCAGCTGCTCGCTGATTTTTTTTATTCCCAATTCTCTTCTCTTTAGTCCTTTTGGGTTTTACAAAAAGTGTCCCGTATGCAAATTTAAGAGCTTGTGAGCTTCCGTGAAAGGGAATGACGGAGCGGCGGATCAAACGCAAAACCAAAAAACGTGCATGCAGGCACAAGCGTGAGGGTCCCTAAAAGGGTTAAAAAATTGTGAAGCATTTTTTTATAACGAAGTTCGCCAGAAGTAAATTTTCTAAAGCAAGTTTTTATAAAGTTTTTGTTGAACTCGAAAAAAAGTACTTAAAAAATTGGTAAATTTCAGAAAAACCGTACGCAAAGAAAAACTTATTTTGCTTCATTTTTTCAATCCTTTTTTTCAAAGCAAAAACTAGGCATTCGGTTTTCTCTTAATCCATTTTTTACATTTTAATCTTCTGTTGGTTTCTATAACGCATTAATTTACTTAATTAGTTTTTGCAGGTTTTTATTTGATAGCGTTTGATAGCGTCCTTCCTTTTTTATTTTTCCTTTGTACCACCAGTAAATATCCTTTCATCACGCTTAAGGTTTTTTATTCTGGATTTACAAAAATGTTAGGCGACTATTTCTGGGGTCTTTTTTTCGGTTGCCATTTTTTTGGAGGCTTGTAGAAAAGAGAATAAATTTGTATATTTTTAGTTTAAGCTTGGCCAGAATTAAGGTCTTGCAGTCAACGCGTGCCGCATTTTTTTATATTTGTTGGTTTTAATTCGATTGATTTTGTTGAATTTGGAATTTAGATATTTAAAAAGAATGAACCTTTTGAAACGGTTTTTCTCTTTATAAACCGGTCAATTTTTTTTAGAATTTGTCATTAAAAACGCGGAAGAGAAGGCGGAAATTGTTGGACACGAATGAGAAAAAAGAAAGATTTATTTTTTTAAGACGAGATTCACAACCAGAGAGACTGAGTTATAAAGGGGCCGCAATATTGCAAGCGCAGCAACATTTTCTTTCAGCGATAATGTTTTGTTTGGAATTTTTTCGCAAATTGAAGACGAAAAAAAATTATTTACCCACAAAAAAATCATTCTGATCGTCGATTTTCAAAATTTTCTAAAGTTTTAAGCAAACTGCGTTTTCATTAAAAAACAGTTTTTTATCAAACAACTCAGTCTTTGGTCCTGTTTCACAGGATACCTTCTTATACGAAAGAGCAAACTCTATTGGACCAAAAAACATGACTATTATAATATTTTGGGTCTCTTAAAAAAAGAGGACGAAAGGACAGGAAAAAAGGAACGATTTTTATTAACTTCACAAAATAGATTAAAAATTATTTTGAATAAAAGAAAAACCGTTAAAAATCACCGTGATGTAAAATAGAATAATCACCACTTCGCATTCCATCCATACACCGTCGCCCTTTTTTCTAGAAAAGCAACGTATTTTCGGTATTTTTTGCCGTTGGAGAATTTGAAAAAGTTCGATTCTACCACACGTTCTATATGTTGTTGTCAATTGTTGACAACAAGCATATCAAACAAATATTGAATGAAATAGAAATGAAAAGAATTTGCATGGGACCGGTCCCGTTTGGTCGACCCGGCCGACCGTGTTAATGACAGTTAAAGATTATACGATAGAATACGATTGTACCTTCTCAAGAATCCTCCAGGAACTATGCATTCTAATAAAAGAAGACGACGAAGAAGAAGGAGATTTCTCTGCGAAAAAGGTTCCTTGCGTATAAAAAAAAGTACCGAATTGAAAATTGGTTTAGTTGACCTCGAGCCCCATTTCGAGTGTTTGAACTTGACCAACATTTGCTTACAAAATATTTAGCAATTTTTTTAATTTCTTTCCTTTTATTGCTCTTCATATCATTCTCTGACATGATGTTTGTTGATGATGTCGGTTTTATGACGTTACGGCGTTAAGTGTTAAGTGATTCTGATAAATATTGTTAGGAAAGAGATTTGTTGTTGTTGTTGCGCATACTATTATTACTGTAATTGGATTTATTTGTATATTTTGAGTTCCGTTATGAAGGACATGCAGGATGTTGAAGTAACGGACCGAAGAATATGTTAAGGCAAAGGAATAAAATTAGCAAAGATGCTAAGCGATTAAAATCGTATCGAATTGATCAGACAAAGCAAAATCAAGCGACAGGACGAACGGTCCCCAGTTTAAGGAATCATAGTCGAACAATGAAATCGTCATCACATTCATATTGCGTAAATTGATTTACATGAAATCAAACATTCATTCATTAATTTCATTTCATTTCTATTATTAATTCATTCAAAACAAACTAGAAAAAAGAATGCAATACAAGTCAGAAAAAGAAAAGGTAGATTGCTCTCGATCATAGTCGGGAAACTTCGTTGATTGATCAACATTCATCTACACAAAATACAATACGAAAATGGATTTCTTTTGAAATTGAATACAAAATTTTCTTCAGTGTTTTTCACGAGACTACAATTTCTGTATTTTCATGAGAAGTTTTTAAGGAAAGTTTACAAAAACAGTAAAAAAACTATCGGTTTAATTTAAAAGGAAAGAAACTGTTTATTTTTTTCATAATCCCGAAATCGTGCTAAGGATGTAAAAATTTCAAAATACTCAACACTTTTTGAGAAATATTTCGTAGATTTCAGACGAGATCCGAAAAAAAACGAGATAGGCTTCTCTGTGGCGTAGACGATATTTCTTGGGAAAGGCAGGAAAATTTCCCTAATATACCCGAATCCAAATATGTGGACAAATTAACTTACTGTAGTGTATTACTCTCCATCATAACTTTATCGCGTTCCCCTTTTCCATTATTTTATGCCCATTCCTTGATCCAAAAAAAACACCACAGGATGCCGCCATTTTTTACCTTGATTATGGTTTCGGTTCGGTATACTTGTAATATTTTCCTAAGAATAATAAAAGGTACAAGAGGATACGTTGTCATAAAGGATACCTCCTTCAAATATTAAGAAGACATTTCTTTAAAGAATCGTACATATTGCTTGCATGAAAACTCTAAGCAACGACGGAAAAAACAAAAAATGGAAGAAACATAAAAGGAAGTAGCCATTAAAATAATTTTACTAAGCTTCACCATCATCGTTGTTGGTTCTTGGTGGCCAACAATTTCTCCATTTCTTCTTCTTCTTCTGCTACTTTTTAACGCGTCTCTTGTTCGTGTGAATGTATTGATGGTTTGATGTGAGAAGTTGATTGTTTAGTAATATTGGGCGGGTTGGTGGTTGGTTGATTTGTTTGATGTCAATTATGCGAAAGTGGGTAAGCGGAAGTTTCGTTAAGTTTTAGCGAGTTTAGGCTTGTCCACCGATTGTCTCTATAAATCCGGTGCTCACGAATTTTAACGCGCACAGGAATTCCCGACATATCTGTTGCCACCTGTGTCACTCCATCTAAAACATTTTCAACGGAAGAGTAAATGAATGGGTGGGTTTCTTTTTCTATCATTTAGTTAAATTTTAGAAGAAGACCAAGCAAAGTACTCCACGTGGCCAAACCCTAAAAATACTAAAATATATCCCTTTATTCATCTCAAGAGTGCGAAGACTTTTACGGAAAACAGTCTTGTGTTTTAAAGAAACCAAGTTGGGTGGAGGGAGTGTTTCGTTGATGCGATGCCACACATTTTCGGAGGAAAATTATTTCTAACGCCCAATAATTTGTGAGAGAATTTTGAATTGAGTAGTTAAATTCTTTTTCTCTAATTATATTTTTGATATTCCGTTTAAAAAACATCGGATAAAATTAGAAAAAGTAGATGTGGCAATACCGTTTATTTTTTCTCTACTGAAATCATATCGGACGTCTTAAAAGGATTTTTTCTCAAAAAAGCTCAAATTTTTATTCTCTAAAAACAAAATACATTTATGTGTTTATTCTATAAAATTCTTTTCCATTTATGGAATCAATACAATATTTTTAATTTAATGGAAACATTTCATCGAATGTAGCGGTATCCAATATTTTATTGGCCACTGCGAGAAATTTCTGCGATAAAGCCTTCTCCAAACCTGGTACAATTTCTCTCAAATACAATTCCTGATTTTCATTAATTATATTATTACCCAAATCATTTAGAGTATTATTATTACTATTAAACAGATTATCCAGATTCAATTTGATGTTATCGATATTAAGCATAATCGGCATTTTAGTAAATTTCACATATTCCGCGTCGTTTTTACGGTAGCGGGTACCCCGCATCTTCACCAAAGCCTTGGCATTCTCTAAAGAAGTTCATAAACATTAATCGAGTTAAGTACTTTATAAATGATTTGTTTATAACTACGATGAATTTCATTAATTCGAAACATACCAACCATACCAGTCATGTCTCCCTTTCCTTGCAAATTCAATACCAATAAATTCAGTTTCATAGAATATCTCCCATCAAATTCGATTTTGGGCAAGGTTAGTGATACGTCATACAATATCGCGGTAGCATTAGCTCTACGAATGATATAAAAACACACAACAATTTTAATAATTAAAGATCAGAGAATACTATCTGTCTTTTACTTCAATTTGTCAATTGTAAAATTGCTGCCGCCATGAGCTTTTACATCACTAAATATTGCTTCAAACTGCTGACCGTGGTTCATTTTTATATTGTCCAGTACTAAAGGCTCCAGTGGTGGCGTATAATAGCCATCGCCCAAATCACCAGCAGCGAGTAATGGCCGCAGAGCATATACTGCATCGATGATACATTGATTGAGTTGTGGATCATTGCGATTACACGGTGAGATTGTTGAAGCTAGATTATACAAAAAAAATACCAATGTGTACAGTACTAATTAAAGGTAACGACATTTAAATGTTATATAAAAAATAATAATTAATTTATTAAAAACAACGTTAATAGAAAACTCAAAATTTTAAATAACAGAAATACAAATTATTATAAACAAATATCAAAAATGCATAAGACCAGGAAAGACTCTACCGAAGCCTGTATTAACGATTTGCATTTTCAAATATCTTTAATCCATAAACTAATATATTTAATTAAATTAATGACATTTTAAATTAAAAAGATAAGAATTACTTTGGTCTCCAACGATGTCATATTTTTTATTACACAACAAAACAAACATTTCTCTAAGCCTCGAACAAGGCACATCAATAGCAAGTGATTGTTTTTCCTACTCCCGCAGAAAACCGTTTATTATCAAATAAAATTAATAATATTTTGAGTCAACTTCGCATTTTCCCAAATAACGGGAGGAAATATTGAATATCAAACAAATGTTCGAGAATTCGAACTAACTGATGAAATACGTTTGATTGGTGAGATTTGAAAATACTTCTCGATCGTATACTCTACAGTTCCCTCTTACTGACTATTTATTTACAAATTCTCAGCAACATGATTGTTAATAAATTCTACGGCCAAATGTGTACAGTTTTATAAGAAACTATGCGTTTCCGCTTTTCGTGCTTAAATCCACTCCAGATTATTTCCACAATTGCTACGCTTCTTTATTTCGCTCTTAATTCAAGGCCATTATTATACTGTATTTAGAAAAATAGCGGTAGGCTTTCGTACGTCAATTCAATAATTACCCCGTAAGTTAAACGCCTTTCTAATATACAATAATATATTGTAAAACCGAACCAAAAACGAAACTTTACTTTTGTTTTCATATGTCGTCGCATCTTCTTTACCCTTCGAGAAAAATGTTGTTGCTTATAAGCAAATACCAAACATTAGTGAAGATGATTCCGCAATTCAATAATTTCGTTTTCGTTTCATTTTGACACCATCAGGTAATGTAACCCTGTGTTATAAAAATCAGCTGATTTTCGTTTAATTTTGTTATGCCACGGCGTGTCAAAGGAAAAACAGAATTAAGGGGAAGTGTAAAGAGTGGAACGATGCTGGAATCACAAGAGTTGGAATATATTTTGCAGTATGGAAATTTTGAGGTAAAAATAATTCAAGAATTAGAAAAGGATGAGTTTTGAATTAATACCGAAACTTAACTATAGCGGAGTGTGAATGAACTAAACACCCTGAGTTGTGTATGAAAGTTGTACACCCGAAGCATTCATTTCGGATAGCACTGGATTGGGAAAGAACGTTTGGCGCAGATCCGATGATGTCTCAAAACTGCAAAACTCAAAAAGGTACATCGCAAATTTCATAAAATTTTGGATAATGATTTTAAATAAAATTAATTTTCTTCCAGCAAAACATTCAAAAATTTGCCCCTATTGACTTGTTATCTCAAGTTTTTAGTGAAAAAAATGCAAAATTGTTCAATGTGAAATTTTTGACTACTCCTAAGATGGTTTGGATGATGGATTGAACGCCGATTCACAACGAACGGCTGCATCACAGAAATAGCAATTCAACAAAATTGCAATGCTTTAGTAACGGACGACGATTTACAAAAATCACTGACTGACTACATAAAGTCCATCAACACTTCAACTGATTTCTAGTGATGAATTGGCAGCAGAAAACATGTCACAAGTGAAAGCAACTTCATCACCATTCCAACAACCTAGTGTGTTTTAGTAATGGAAAATAACAGACGACACAGCGACTCCACCAATTTCATTAACATCTCGAGTATTTTTTACTTCTCAGCAATTTACGGCTAGGGCAACATGTTCAATCCCACTTCCACCGATGAGTTTCAAGGTTCAAAAATAATATTGGAGCTAGTGTAAAATAAATGTTCTGTTCTGTTCAATCCGCTAGGATCAATTATTACTAGATAAAACTGGAATTAGATCTAGAGATCGAAAGAGAAAAACTAAAGCAGAATTTTAAATTAGGAAATTTAGATATAGAATAAGACAAAGAGATGATTAAAGCAAAGCAGTCTTTAATTTTATCTTAAATAATTATGAGTTAAAAATGATATTTTAATTAATTATTATTAAACCTAAAAACCCAAAATATTATTGAACCTAAAATTCCTATAATATTTATTGCCTGATGAAGATTTATTTTCGTTCCATGCGGGTTTTTGCTTTATAATTTCATGGGGAAAATACTCCTTAATGCATCCTGAAAAAGCTGTTTAAAGATCTATTCGAGCAATAAGAAGATTGATGATAACAGAAAAAAATTAATCAGATTAATGATAACACGAATATACATCAGAAGTAACGATTTTAGAGTTCTGGTCTTTTTGCAATTATAGCTTTTAATTTTACATTTTATTTGCACCGCCCAGCTCATAATCACAAACATTAACCTTACCAAATCATTTCTTTATACTCTAGTACAATTGACTTAGTGAGAAGTAAAAATTGCGTTTTCGTTGATTTTGTTTATCGTTGTGCTTTCGAACGATATTGTAAATAAAAAAAATAAAGATTTTATTTGCCCAATAATTTTAAGCACGTTCGACGCTGTGACTGCCCGTGAATATAAAAGAGTTTGCGCCCATGAAAATTGCAATCGGCGATTATGAATTTCTAATAAATAATTATGACATCTCAACAGTTTTGTTTTTTGAGCTGGCTTAAATTCGAAATTCATTAATTTTGTGTTTGTTTAACTCAATTTTATTTAAGATGTAAAGAAAGTAAAATATTGAACTTAATTTTACACTGTAATTTCTTTAATCCTCTTTCTATGTCTATACAATTTACATGCTTATTACGTTTAATATTTTTTTTATTTCGATGAAGTGAAGGAGCTTCTAATTTAAAATTTCTTATTGTAGACAAACATATATATATAAAATCGCATCATAAAGTTAAAAGATATAATTAAAAATAATTAGGACAACAAATCAAAATAAATCAAAAATATATAAATTGAAGCATTTTATGGTTTACATGAATATTCCATATTTTTAATTAAAATCAACCGAATTGAAGTTCGTTTCTAAACTAAAAATTAAAAACATTAACAATAAAAAATCGTAATTAGAAACTGTTATTATATTCAAGATTTACTTTTATAGATTTTAACATAAAAAAGCAGTCAAAATTATTAAAACCAGAAACCTTCTAAGATCTAAATTAAAAATGACTCAGAAATTCGAAATGGTCCGAGCCGAAACTTTTCTTCCTCCGGCAAAGGAGAAATATACAAATAAGAACGTGGTGTAACTTTTTATTTAATTTTAATTAATGTTTTTTTTTACATAATACTTACGTAATTTTCCAGAACATATTTTTACAAATGCAATAATTAGCACACGGAACCACAAATATTTATGCATTCTTCTCGCCACTAGTTTAAAATTATTCAGAGACGTTAATTGAAAAAAAGTTGTAAATGACAAAAAAATATTTTTTCATATATTTCACAAAATTAACTTTTCCAAAGAAGTACGATTTTTTTACCTTTTTTTGAAGAAAATATTTCAAAAGTATATTTATTTTATATATATATATATTTTTATTATTTATATTTTTTAAGATTTAATATATTTGAATTCCTTTTTTTCTTTTTTGTTTCTACGTGGAAAACGCTTTTGCTTCTGCGTCGTTTTAAATCAAATTTTAAGAAATAACTAATGCTGATTAAAGTGTGCGATCTGTTTTTATTGTCCGCACCAGTGTCTTCAGCATTTTAAGTAAATATTGCTAAAATACTTAAAAAATCATGGTCTTTATTTTGCAATAATTTTGTTTAAGCAAAGCTTCGAACTTTATGCGATCTGAAGAGTTCTCTGAAACTTAAAAGCTTCAAATAATTCTTTTTCGAATAAAAAGCACCGATATTTTGTGGTAGGAATTAGTTTCAAGGTGCAATGAATACTCAGTTCTATCATACACTGAAAGAAATAGCTCTACAAAGATTACATTCCTTTAAATTAAAACGAAATTCGTCTCAAATATAAATTCTCATACAATCTTCAAAAATGATTTTAATAAATCCGGCTTTCATTCATTTATTTCTCTAATATGCTTAAATATGTTTATGAGAAATGAAAATAATATGCAAATTAAATTAATTAATTTGATTTTGTAAGTAAATTTCAATCGAAAAATCTCAGTAAAACGAATTTACGATATCGAGGTCTCGCTATTCTCTTCCCGGCTTTAAAAGAAAACAATATTCGCATCGCCGTTAATAAAGATGGCACCTTCATGTCACGCCCCCCCCCCAACATCATTCCCTATCATTCACTACCCCATAATCCAAAATTATTCTTTATACCTAAATCCATTACCAATTCCTTCCTTCCTCCTGGTTACTTCATAATGTTTTTAAGGAATTAAAAAAAGGACATTACGAGTGGGGTAACGTCCCTCGTCCTACTAGTGAATCGATTTTTGTAAATCGCAAATAACTCCAGCAGAGTCAACCAAAAAGAGAGAACTTTTTTAAGTATTTTCGCTAAAATAAATTTCAAACAAGGGAACATTTCAATTACTTTTATTCATTGAAATAATCAATGGTTTATTGAATAGCCAGCATATTTTTTTATTGCGTTTATATATTTATATGTTTTCCCTTATTGTTCCTTTCACCCTTCAGCGAATGGTTACCGTTACCCAATGTTATCATTATTGCCAACGAAAATTCGTTGCGATCGGGAGGGTTGCGGTTTCGTATGCACGTCACAGCATTGCAGGTCAATTGTATGCAGATGACCTTTGACCACCGACTTCCACTTCACAGATAAGCATAATCGACAATTTCAGAAAAGGATCTCGAACAATGAAAAATCATAAAACTTTGTTCTTTAAATCCGTTTCTAAAAAGTAACAATCGGTTTTAATAAAGAATTGACGAATGCATCGTTTGCATCTTTGTTGATAAAATGTTGAGATTTTTCTGAGTGAAAAAATAAATTAGAAGTTTTCACGCAATCCGAACGTTATTTACTTTTTCAAAAATAATCGGCATTAACTGACCCGTAATAAAGCTCTAAACAAACTTTTTCAACTCGAACTTCCTCCTTTACCTCCCCCTTAAATTTTTCTTTTAAAACTCATCAAGAAATAGTATCACAAAGTTCTTTTATATGAATTACATCATTTCCGAACCTAATAAAATTAAAGCAACACGTCTCGTAAACCAATTGCAATACAAGACTGAAAAAATTATGTGTACCGTCAGAATTCAAGAAAGATCATAAAAAACAAACAAACACAAAATACACGCACTTAATAAACCATCAAGTAAATAAAAAGTTTTCAGCTTTAGAAACTGTGTTGACTTTCTCTAGATTATTTCACATCAATTTCATTTTCACCTAGATGAAATGGTAGGATATAGACTTCGCTTAGGAAGAATGGTAAGGGGAGCGAGCGGATCTCTTTCAATCTTGAACCACCTACTGGCTATAAAATGAAACTTCGTTTAATTAGATATTGAAGAGTAATAAAATTTTAACGAGCACCTTAAGAAACGGAAGAAACACCTAATAACGCGAGTATATATAATTCAAGAGAAGGGAATACCAACAAATCAAACTAATTCTTAACGAATTCCTATCTAACTCACTAAAGGGCCAAGGAATTCGATTTTGTCATCCCTTTCGAATTAAATATCATTTCAGAAATCCTCGGTTTGCAATTATAAATTCTGTTAAAAATTATATCTCAATTACCAAAAAAAGCGTCCTTTAAGAAGAAAGAATAGGATTCAGTCTGCTAAGATACATTATAATGTAAACAATTTATATCATTTTCCGAAGAAAAATGCTAGACATTTTCTCCTACAAAGTTCAAACGAAACAAAGTTAAATGATATTAGATTATAAATTGTACTTAATACTGATGTGAGGTCTTTATTAATTATTAGTGCAAATTTGTTTTATTTATTGAAAAGTACAAATAATCAACCTTTCGTTCAAATTAATGCAAGCATTCTTTTATGGAATATTTTTTAAAATTCAGATCCTTTCTTTCATCCCCCTCGACTCAACTGCTTTCAATCTATCCTTTTTCTTTAACCCAAGCTTCGTTCTGTTTAATGGTATCTTGTTTACTTTTGCTTTAGTTATTTGTTGTTCCTCCTCTTCGTTCAATTAAGTGCATGTCACTCCCACATAAATATTACGTCACAATAAAAAAGCCTTTAATTCGTTCATTATTAGAACAATTAAATAAATTACAATTTAACTTATAATAAAAATTTATCTTTACAAATTTATTTTTTACACGCACGACCTTTACGCCTTCTCTTAGATGATGGTGGTGCTGTATTGACATCCGGATCAGTGTCGGCATCCTTCAATAATCGTTTTTTAGCTCTCGATTTTTTATTAATTTTTTCTAAATTTCTTAACAACTGTGAATTGGTTTCTTGATTGCTTTCATTTTCGAGCACATCTTCAGGTGTTATAGAATTACCATCATTTTCCGTATCATCATCATCATTATTATCGTTATTATTGACTCCGCCATCATCACTCGCAAGAGGCTCTTCCAAAGCAGATCTACTTCGGCTACTTCTGGTACTACACCGTCGCTCATTCAATGAATCAGTTCGATCTTCATCTAAAGCAGCTGATTCAGCTTCCATGCGTGCAAGCAAGGTATCCTCTTCTGTTTGCTCTTCATTAGGTTCCTCACTTGGATCTACTATCTGACTGCTGTGAGTGAGTGTATTATCGATAGCAGCCTTTAGTTCAGACGTTCTTATACGAAAATCACGCACTGTACCAAAATGTAAAAACTTCGTCAAACTATCTTTAGTCTTCTTCTCCAGCAAAATTACGTGTTTACTAAAATTTTCGATACTAAGAATTATTTTCGGTATGAGTTTTGTTTCACGCAAAACTTTTGCCTTTGCTGCTTGCGGATTAAATTTCTTTTTCTGTTCCCGACCCTCAAAAATATTCGCTTCAATATAAGTAATCAATGCGTAAACATTATTGGGTAAGGCCTTACCAACAGCGCGCAGTAATAGATCGAATCTGTGAAGTTATACGATTAAATAAATCATTAATATTAAATTAATTTATAACCAAATACTTTGTGCCTTGAAGTGTGAGCTGGGTAAAGTTGTAGCGATTAATAAAATGTCGCGTTAAATTCTTTAAACAAGTATAATGCTGTATCAGTAACCGAAGGACACTATCCATGCAAGGACCCAATGGAAGGCATGTGTTAGTTAAACTTAATAATGCGTTGGAAATATGCACCAATTGCGAACAGATTGAACGTTCCAGCGAACGTAACGATGCTTGACATAAGTCACGATCATCTTCAGATACGATGCGGTATTTGTAAATTATATTATTGGCCTTCGTTATGAAATAATCAACGTCTTCGATTTGTTTGCGCAAGGCGGAATAGAGATATGTAAGACATGACTCAGCGCTATCCACAGTAATCGATTTCAATTGAAAAGGTAAATTGTCGAGAGTATTATTCTGAAAATGATATAAATGGTATAAAATGATATAAATTGAAATAATAATGATCAAGCATTATTCTATACTAATCCTATATAAACAGCGGAGCTGCACAAGACATTTCTCCCCATTGTCACACAAAATAAATCACGGCATCACTGTATTGAGAATGAATTATTAAAATTTAATATCTCGCACCAGCTCTAACGTCGCACTCGTTTACTAAATAGTTGAACTATTTTAAGTGACGCTAATGACTTAATTAAACTCAGCGTTTGAATAAACCTTGACAATTTCGAGAGTACTGAAACTTAAATTAATTATTTCTATTTCTTTCTAATTTCATTCATTTCATTAATTTCATACGATTCATGCGTTTCATTCTTCATTCATTTAATTTCATTCATTACGACTTTTTAATGTCGTGCATTTTAGCTGATCTTTTCATTCCTTGAAAGACGTTTTATGTAGCTATTTTATAAGTATATTATTTGATTCTATTTTATCACTTACCGCCTTATTTGTACTCTTTCCCTCTTCTTCATTTTCATAGATTACTCCCAAAACTGCTCTTAAATGTAATGCGATCGTATTAAAGAATGCTCCAGAATGTGTTTTTTGACGTTGGACAAAAAGTAACTTGTGCACCAAGCCCATACCTTTAGTATAAACCTCATTTTCCTTACAGAATTTGAAAAGCCATGTATACGATTCGGTTGTCATGCGATTACTGTACGATATGTTATCGTAGAGTATTTCTAAGCATTGCAACAATGCGTGTGGAATTCTACGACCATCTATATCTTTCATCATGGTTTCATCTTCTTTACAAGTAGAATCCTCTCTGAAAAATTCATCCAGTATCTCGTGCAGTAAGGCCGATGTTTCTTTATAATTAGCAACTCGCAAATCTAAAAAGAGTGGTTGACCTAATAAAGTAACCATGCAGTCTTAACTCAACATTTAAGGATTACCAAAACCTCTTAAGAAATCCTCAAATTTATTCTTGAACACTTTATTGGCAGTCATCAAACACTGTTGAAAACATTCTGCAGCCAAGGCAGATGCCTTTAAATCAAAACTCTTCCAGAGTGTTGGTAACGTTTTGATGCAACGTTCATAGACTACTTTGGTAATATCGGTCAAGTACTTCAGTACGCGACGACTATGTCTCAACTGCTTATATTCCGGTTCCAAGCGAATGGCTTCAATCTTGCCAGCAGTGATTTGATGGAGGTAACGAACAAATTCACAACTGGCACGTAAAGCATTTGCGTTGAGAGGTGAAGCAAAAGGAACCACATTTCTGAGAAAAATATCGCAATGAAAAATATTTCAATGGGATCATTGAACAAAAGGAACATTAAAAAATGTTTCTCCTTTACTTACTCGTGTATAAGTCGTAGAAACTTTTCAACAACTACCAGATCCCAAATATTTTCAATATTCGTATCTATGCGTTTTACGACAACTCCATTTACCGTTACATTAGTGATAGTAGAAGTTTCGGTTTCGTTAGGATTTTTACCCTTTTTTGAACCTTTTTTGGAATTTGCATTTGGTAAAGACTGTAAAGAGAAGTAATATATTTATATTTAAAAAATTCCAAATTGGATTTTGATTTTATATAAAATACCTTAAGGGACTCGTAGATTTTTTGGTGTTGCTTAAATAGCGGTAATAAATGTTTAACATTATCATTTGTTTGGGTCGAGGTTAAAATGCTGAAAGCCATTAGACCTTCAATGAAATTCATTCGTTGAGCAATAATTTCCTTTTTATAATGAGTTAAATTATCCGACTGAAACCAAAAATATTGAATGTTATTTTTTATCGAAACATGTTATATTGGAGGTGGTTGTTACAATTTCCTCAAATTGATATTCCTTTGTAATAATCTTTGTAATTGATAAATTCAATAAATGTTTCATCCCTTTCACGTTGTAATCACCGCCAAACTTATCGAATATAACCAAACAAGAACTGATGAATTGAATTATTCTGCCTAGATTATCGTGGACCACTATTTGATTCTCATTGTCACCATCAGTATAAACGATATTTTCAAATTTTACTTTAAATTCAACGTCATTAACGTCCACATCGTCATCACTAACTGGCCTAGGAGCAATAAAATATGATCGAAAATGCCAATCAATAAATTGCAAAATATGTCCAACTAATTTCGGATTTAGTTCGACAGCACGTTGAAGGTCTGCAAGAAAGGGATTTAATAAAAAAATATTGATTCCTGAATAAGGTGGTCGTCAGAATTAAATTATATAAGTGAAGAAGCCGATTGGATGAGATTTAGATAAACAAAAATTTAAGAATGGCATGAATAAATGATAGTACTAACTTTCATAAAGAGTTATTTTTACTTCCAATGTTCTTTGAAAGCAATTTCTTAGCAGTCCAATAATTTCCAAGGTCATCATATCAAAATGGCGATGCGGATTACTGACGTTACCCAGTGTCGACTGCGACATTAATGAAAGTCCTGATATATTCTGCTGCGTGCAATATCCTGAAGCGCTTAATTGTGAACGTTGCGAGTTCGAATTATTCAATTGTTTCAAAATCATACTAAACCCATAGACACCCAAACGACAGACTCTTATATCACTAAATAGCAAAATGTTAAACGTTGAAAAAATCATCAGAGGTCATTAGTGTTTCAACACAGAGCATTACCCGGACTGAATAGCTTTACGCAGAACATCTATTAAAGCATCACGAACAATAGATGAAATTTTTAATACAGGAAAAATGAAGGACATCATTCGCATGGCTTCCTCTGCAGGTATCTGAAAATTATTTCCAATTATTATTAACAATTTCCCAAAAACGTCAATTTTAAAAATTATCAATAACACCATGGGGAACCGCCAGCCTCTCAAATAATTGTGGAATATAATTTAATTGATTTTACGAGCATTAACATTAAGATCTCTAATAGTTTTCAAATTGCCAGCAGTTTTTTAATTTGTAAATCCTAAATTCTAAACCTCAGAAACCTTCATGTTCTGTGCACAAGATTCAGTTAAAGTTTAGAAAATTTATATTATATATAATATTTCTATATAAACAACATACCCACAAAAGAAAATCCAATACATAATTTATTGTTTTAGAACATTCCGACATCGTAAAAGTATCCGCCACACTCAAGAGTGTTAAACATTCTATAAATTATCATTTGATTTCTATATATTAAATAACTTTTTAATAAAAAGCCAGCGTACCAGAATATTGGTATTGATCCTGTTCTGTAACCATCCATTCTGCTAGCTTCTTAATGATTCCTTGACCAAAAATGAAACGTCTACGTATAAATTTGATTAAGAAAGTCATGGCCATGTAATTCAACGTCTTGTTGTTCTTGGTTTTCAACAATACGAAAGCCAGATTTACCAGACCAGGAGTAATGACATCTTTACCCTCCTTATTCTGTTCAATAAGGATCGCAAATGTTTGTTCTAAATCAACTTGTTTGCGTTGCAAACAATCGCGACACCAAACTGACGATTCAGCAAGAACACGTTCATATTCGTTATTTCGTATGACTGTGCGTAAGAATGGCAACAAAATAGAAGCAGAAAGACATGAATCCGGTTCACGATTGATAACAGTCATAGAAAGTGTTGCACTAAGAATAAAAGGCGTTAAAATTACATCCGGCATAGATATGAAATTCTAAAGCAAAATTGATTAATAATACAATAATCTATCTTAATACAAGACTTCACCTACTCTTAATACTATACACATTTGAATCTCATTTATTTTATATTGAGTGCAATAACTCAAATGACTTAGTATAGTCTCCTCTGCTTCACGCAATTCTTTATCAGAAAACGCATCTAAAAACAAAAAGGACCATTATTATTAACCTACTTTAACTGTAGGCCATTGTCGAACAAACCAATGCTATCAAAATCTGTTGTATTGCTATTCATATCTGCAAATAATTTCTTATAGTAAAACCTATAAAAATATTTCTCCAAAGAAAGTATGGGAACGATGATTTGGGCGGCAGTGGTACAAATGGAAAATAATTGATATGCAAGAGCAGGCAACTCAGTCGGCGATAACGATTGTAAATTGCAGGAGAATTTGTTGAGAATGGTCATAACTTCAGATGGGTTGAGATTAAGATCTCTGTAAAAAATTACTTTAATTTATACAATTTTATTATTCAACAAACCTAAACTAACTTAAACATATCCGCTATTGGAGTAAGAATCTCTATGGGCCAACGCATGGTACAAAGATTACGAATGGTTGTATCACGGTATTCAATACCACTCATTGCCACTCCATTAACGTTCAGATTATCGAAATTTGCTAAAACAATTAAAGTTTCCGGCAATAAATCTTTCCATCTGGTGTAAAAGGACAAATATAAATAGAGCAACCACTGCCATTAAGCAACAAGTACTCTTACCCCACACACTTGGGATCTCCCATACGTATGCCATCAATGCAATGTTCTAATATTTCTAACAATTGATTGCTGGAAAACGTGGGTAAATCTTGGCAAAGACGCGTGACCAAATCAAAAGTTTGTTTATAGCTTAGCTCAATTTTAAGTAATCCATCCAGAAAACACTTAACGCAACTGAAACGTTTCTCTTTAAGTTCATCACTCCTACTGTCGGCGAAAGATAACAACAAATAATTCCAAAATATGGGGCAATCGCTGCGGCCCAATTTAGACTTTAAGGACTCCTTTAACTGTAAGGGTTTAAATTCAAAACTCAAAGTTTGTGAATAATATTAATATTAATTTTAAAAACAACCTACCATAGTCGCACTCGTTTTCTCGACCAATTTTTGAAGATCCTTAACATTGTTCTTTTCGCCGAAGGTAAAGAGTTGCTTCTCAAAGTTACGACCGGACATTTTACCTTTCTTTTGCCGAAAATTTATGCAAATAAATAATTAAAGCATCAAACGATGAACTACAGGACACGGAATTAACGCGCCCATAAACTCCTTACGTTTCAAAATGTCAACATTTCCTACAAAATTGCAAAGTATTGAGGAGGGTTTATACTGAAGAATTTTTAAGCACGTCAAATTCTTTACTGACGCAACAAATAAACAATGTAGTTGTTTCCGCGGTACGCCAATGTAAGAGTTGTTGCGGCAGATTGCGTTGGTTCGATTCGATTCAATAACCAAAAAGAGAACGAAATCGCTTGGATTCCTTTTTCGTGCAAATTATTTGTATTTTGATGAACACATACACTTACCGATTTGTGAGGTTACGTCCGCTGGCTGTTTGCGCTGATCTGATCTCCTTATCGCTTTTCAATGCTATTGCTATTTTACTTCTAAAATTATTTTAATTTATTTGTTTTTGTACTTTTATGATAAATTGTTAATAGTGATATTGCATATTTTACATATTGGCTCTGCCACGAGCACCTCCGATCACATAAATTCAGTATCGAGAGAAAAATTGTTTTTAAATGTTTGTAACCCCTACTATAATCTTTTGTTGTGATGTACTCGCATACCTTTTAACGACTGCCTCTACAGGGATGGATTCATCTGGGCCAGAGTTTCGCTAAAATTGGGAATTGTTTACCTAAACATTAGTTAACGTCAATGCCAAGTAAATGTAGAAAACTGAACAGAGTGAACATATTTTTAAGTGCCTAAGGCAACCAGATCATTGCAGGGTGTGCTGACGTCACAGCTTGAACGATGTCTACTTTTGAACCAAGTTCTGGTTCGCAGACGTGTAGCTACCACAACCTGGACACTTTTGGAGGCTTGCGTAATGCACAAAATCAATGGACGGGGAATGGCACTGGTGGTGCAAGTAAAATGTGCGCATGGTGTCGTCATTTTCGCCTTTTTAAAGTGATAGCGCTTATCCTTCTGATACTGGTGTTGGTTCCAATCTTCGCACATCGAAATCTTTTGAACGTTAGTTGAGAGCTTAGTAATTTTGATGCTAAATCCAGCAAATTTAATTTGTATTTATTATCAACTCAGACTGATGCGGATGCACCAAAAAATCCTGTACACCGGAGCCGACCACTTTTAGATGCTTATGAGGATTTCAGTTCAATGCGTGCAAATGACTTAAAGATGCGTATTGAGGAGATGCTCAGAATTAAAGTAAGAAAACCAACCGAAATATTAAATACAATGAACTGTTCATTTATGGTTTTGCATATTAATAGAGTACTGTCTCAATGGAATTGCGAGAACTTGAATCGAGGCGCCAAAAGCTCCAGTATGACATTGGACGTTATAATCAGAAAATCGAAGAGCTCAAACAAGAATTGCTTCGTGAACAAACTGAGCTTGAAAGGCTGAAAATTTCGGTTGAACAGGCTCAGTTATCCCAACGAGAAGCGGCGCTGCGTGACACGCCAGATTTAGCACTGCCACGTACTCTATATCCTCATACGCTACCACGTTTTTTGCCAAGCACCAATTCGTCAACTAGTTCTTCGTGCGAAATGCATACCTGTTTCGATCACTCGCGGTGTAGCCTGACTTCTGGGTTTCCTGTTTATCTTTACGATCCCGACACTTACGGAGTTCTGCGAACAGGCTATGATATTGATGGGTTCCTAAAAACTACTATCAAGCAAACCCTTGGTTATAATGCTCATATTGTTCGTGACCCAAAATTGGCTTGCATCTATCTGTTGCTGGTTGGTGAAGCATTGCTAGAACATGACTTGGTAAAGAATAATCGTTATGCGGCTCATGAGGAATCAGAACATAAATCGCCATCACCTAAACTTGGAACTAATGATGTCATAGACGTAAATAAATTGTATCACCTGCCATATTGGGGAGGCGATGGACGTAACCATGTTCTACTGAATCTAGCTCGTCGTGATCTAAACTCGAAAGGAACAAATATGCTGACTAATATAAACACAATGCGAGCTATTGTGGTACAGTCCTCCTTCGACCGTTTACAGTTTCGTGTGAACTACGATTTAGTTGTGCCACCAGTTCTAGGACCACCAGGAGGTGATGTTTGGCAGGAATGTGCCAACATGATACCGGCTAGACGATTCTATTTGCTGAGCTTCCAGGGTGAATTGCGACCTATTGAAGGAACTGCCCATCAATCTCATCCGTTGGATGATTTCATTTTAGAACATTTAGCAGATATGACGAAAGGTGAGTATATTTTATATTTCTGTCAATGGGTTGGTCAATGAGATTATATAAATGGTTCTCATCTAATTTATATTTCTGTTCCGTAGGATCAACGCAGGACAAATTTCTCTTGCAATTTAAATGTGTTCCTGCTACAGATCAAACTGATGAAAATGCGTATTCCGATTGGTCTTTATGTGGTACTGATTCTTCGCGCAAATCCGTTTTGAAAGATTCCACATTTGCTCTGGTGCTACCTCCAAAAGAGCAGCGTATTAGTTCGACGTTAATGTTGGCACGTCTTTATGAAGCTTTGCGATCTGGCGCCATTCCCGTCATTCTTGGAGCGGATGAAATTCGTCTTCCTTACGCCGAGACTATTGATTGGCGTCGTGTAGCATTGCTTCTGCCGAAAGCACGTATCACCGAATTACATTTTCTGTTGCGTGCCATTCAAGATGCTGACCTGCTGTTGATGCGTCGTCAGGGACGTTTAATTTGGGAGCGATATTTGAGCTCGGTGCAGGCAACGGTGGATACAGTCATAGCAAGTTTACGTGATCGTCTAGGGATACCACCGCGTCCGGTACCACCAATTTCAGCCCAAAGTGTATTTAATAATACATTTATACCGTTGAAGTCAGAACCACCCGTGGGTATGGATGCCGAGCCTGAAGAATCATTGGGGCCAATTGAACCGCCCTATCCCAGCCCAGCATTCAAGCGTAACTATACCATTCTACGAATACAATCACGAGAAGCTTGGAATGATTGGGTAGGTACTAACATTATATACAAACAAAGTACTCTTCATAACGAAGCAAAAGCTCAAGCTCGAGACAGGGAATTCTGCATAGAGTGACGCTTCCTTAAACAAATAGTTGCTTACGATTTTTTCACAAATCACTTCTCACATTTATATTGCCTGTCACACCTTATGGATAACACCACTGTATATTCAATACATTTTTGTAATTTTAGGTTGATCCTTTCTACATGTATCCTCAATTACCATTCGACCCAGTGTTGCCATCGGAAGCAAAATTTGTGGGTTCACAAAGGGGATTTCGACCCATTGGCAAGGGGAGTGGCGGTGCGGGTAAGGAGTTTAGTGAGGCTCTGGGAGGTAATTACCCACGCGAGCAATTTTCGATTGTCATGTTGACGTATGAACGAGAGCAGGTGCTAATGGATTCATTAGGTCGTCTCTACGGTTTGCCATATCTTCACAAGGTCGTAGTGGTTTGGAACTCACCAAAACCACCGCTCGATGATTTACGTTGGCCCGATATTGGAGTACCGGTGTCCGTAGTACGAGCGCCACGCAATTCCTTAAATAATCGCTTCCTGCCATTCGATGTCATCGAAACTGAGGCTGTGCTTTCGGTGGACGATGATGCGCATCTACGGCATGACGAAATACTTTTCGGATTTCGAGTGTGGCGTGAACATCGAGATCGTGTCGTAGGGTTCCCCGGTCGTTTCCATGCCTGGGATTTGAATACCAATCAAAATTGGAATTATAATTCGAATTATAGCTGCGAATTAAGCATGGTGCTGACCGGTGCTGCGTTCATTCATAAATATTACATGTATTTATATACGTATCATTTGCCACAGGCAATACGTGATAAAGTCGATGAATATATGAATTGTGAAGATATTGCTATGAATTATTTAGTCTCGCACATCACACGCAAACCGCCCGTCAAAGTAACATCACGTTGGACATTTCGTTGTCCCGGATGTCCGGTATCACTCAGTGAGGATGATACACATTTCCAAGAGCGCCATAAATGCATTAACTTTTTTACACAGGTAAAAGATTTTATTTCAAAATCTTATATTCTTTCTTTTACTTGAAATCTAATTTTTATATATCCCCTACAGGTTTTCGGTTACACGCCTTTACTTAATACTCAATATCGTGCGGATTCAATACTTTTTAAGACCCGGATACCACACGATAAGCAAAAATGTTTTAAATACATTTAAACATTTTAGACCACTTAAATTCTGGAATAGCGTGGAACTGTTTACTTCAGCGTCTAAATCAATCGTCAGCTTTGCAAAGTCTAGTGAATCTATATCTCGCAGTATGGAATTAAGAAGGGGTGTATACCTTGAGTCCTTTATAAGCAGTACAGTTGTGTCATAAAAATACTTTAAGATAGAAAAAAGTATAGATAATAATTTTGTGCATTATGTAATGCAGAACTTATTTTATCTAGTATTAATTTAGAAATTAAGCTAATAGTTTTATTTCACCGATCATTTTTTATTTAGAACATGTTGTTTTTATATTATTCTGTTTTTATATTTATGTACAATTTATTTAAACAGGCTTTTAATATTTTATTATAGAAATGTATTTTGATTATTAAAATAATTATTTGCAAATTTAAAAATAGATTACACTCAGCGGTAAAAGTACTCAATAATTTATTTCCTTCTGTCTTCAAAGTAAAGCTTTTAGAAATCATTCCAAATATATACAATAATCAAATATAATCTAAAAAAAATCAAAAAAAAATTTAAGGTAAAATTGTTTCGAAAGAAAATCTATGGCGTAGTGATCGATACGTTGAATCATTTCTGTGATATCACCTCAAATTGTCTTATCTCCATCTCCCCAAAACGAGAATTAAACCCATCTGTTTTTCAAGCGAGAGAAGTGTGCCCGGACTGATTACTATAGACCATGCTGATCCACTGATTTAATAATGCTTTCGGGTTATGGCGATCCACCTTTTCGATGCTTCTTTAGTGACCCAATCCAGAAATGAAAATTGTTAGCCTTGCCCAAATTGTAGAAATGAACTGGACTTGGACTCAAATATTTACGATTATATAACCCATCTGGAATGCTCTTAATACAATGCAAGAATATAAAAAATTAGAAATGTGATTATTTTATTTCTTTTGTTTTGATCTACTACAGTTTTTTTACTATTTCTGTATCTTATATTAAAAGAGTGAGTTTATAACGGTTTTCATTATAATAAAATAATGTGTAAAATATCTAATTCAAATTTAATTACAGATCCTACAGAAAATTGTTTTATCAAAAGTTATCCCTGTCGAAACAATTACTATTTTTTTGTTTCACTTTGAAAAATTTGATTGTTATTATAACTCATAATATGATTTTTTTTTTCTCTATGTAATATTAATTAACAAAGTAAAATTAATTTTAAATAATGACCAGTTGTATTAAAAATAAAATAGTCTATACGAACAAATTAATAGTTTAAGGAAGCTGTACTAAATTATCACATGGTACTTTCATTTATTACCAGAAAAACAATGTTTAATTTAATTATGCTTTTTAAATGCGCTTTCTTTAATATTTTGAAATAATTTCATGACAGAACGAATATATGAAATATAAAAACTTTTGAAATTGCTTTATCTTTACTTAATATTAATCATCTTAAAATTGTTGATTTTTACACTGAATCAATTTACAAGAAAATAAAATAAAAAATATATAAATATTTTATATATAGTTTTTTCCTATTAATCGTCTCTAAATGATTAAAGATTAATTGCAGATTTGGCTTTCTTTAGGATTTTTCATTTTTGTGTACGTTAAGTATTTTAGTATACTTGTATGTATGTATGTATATATGTGTGTGTGTGTGTCCATGTAAGTGACGGGGTCTATTCATTCGATTAGAATGGGAATTTTTGAATAGATCTACGCTTTTCGCGGCTGACAACAGTTTCAATTCTCCTGTAAGCTTAATTTTAAAGCCTGTTCGATCATTTCCTGTTCCCGTTTCATTTGCAGCTCGTATTCCTGTTGATCCTGTTGACTTAAACGCAAAGCCATGGCTAAATCTGGGTCCATATATTTAAATCCACCATCGTCATCATCGGAAACTGGTGAAGCACTAGCACGTGCGCCATATAATGATTCCTGCAGGACTCTATAATTTTGAAAAGGAAAAAAGCGGAGAAGGAGGAAAGAGGGGGAAATATGAACTGAGGCGCCTTTAGATGTAACAAATTGTTAGGATAGCTTTACTACAATAAATACAACTAAAAAGCAACCAAAGCCATGCGTGACAATTCAAATATTCTTGAACAAAATTTTCTTATTTTTCATTTAAAAATACTTTTCATGTATGCCATATCATTTTTAAATTGATTCGATTTATCTCCAAAACGATCATTTTTTATATCTACAGATCGGTCAGTTCTGTTATTTCCAGAACGATCATTTCTCTGATCTTGCTGTTGTTCTTTTCGAAAATTGTTCATTGAGAATCGGCCGCAAAATGTCGATGACGAGGATGAAGTATTAGTAATAGAATTTGCAGGTGAAGAAGAAGTAGATGGATTCAATCTACTCGTGGGATTGGAACGTTCTCTGTTATTGCACTGCAACGAACTCAAACGATTAGAAGTTCGTTGTTGTGATTGTAGTTGTTGATGAATATATGAAGATTTTGGAATGGAATTTCTAGCATCGCACACAATTTATAGGAATTTAGTAATAAATAGGACAGTATGGAAAATATTTGCAAGGAATATAGCCATAACGTAGTTAACATAATTCTGATTAATTTTAACGTAAATAACTTACTCCAGCTTTTAAACTCAGAGACAATATTTAAAAAAACATGCGTTACAATTTATAAACTTTTGAAAAATTATTAAAAGTAAGACGAAATTCATTTGAACTGACTTTTGTACATAAATATGAAGTAATAGATTTAGTAGAAATACCTTTGAAATTGTGCATCGTCATCACTTGCCAAACCTCCTGTTCCACCTTCGGGATACTGCGTTCGTAAAGCTTCCCAAATATCGACTTTATCCGTGCCCTGTTGAATTACGCCACAAGCGCCGGTGCTGCTTTCTACTAAACTTTGTTCAATCGCATACTGAAGCATATCATCCTCATCTAAAGCCATTTGTCGCCGAGCATCCGAATCTAAATAAATTCAAGAAATAAAAACGAATTATTCATAAATCGCGTGTATCAGGAATACTTAATGGAGGCTACCTTTATTTGCATATTGGTTTGGTATATCGAAGCAGCGATCATCCACAATGCACGTAATACGATCATCTTCATGAATAACCGATACATGCTCTACCGGTGTTGTCATAGCAAACACATTACCGAATGTTATGCAGGCGTTGAGAACGTGGAAGAGAGGAATTTCAACTTTTACTGGAAAACCAGATGGCAGTTGCATAGTAATGAAGTCTTTTAATTTCGACACATGTGGGCTAGCCATGGTAGACATTAGGTCAAGTATGGGAAGAACTTGCTCTTGCAGGCGTATAGGAAATTCCTCGGATAGCCAGAGATTGGCTTTAAAACGTTGAATCTAAAAAAATCTCTTCAGTCTTGCCTTTCTCAAAATTAATGACAAATTAATGTATTAGTAACCTTCGTATTAACTTTTTTCGGTCGTCCTATATCTCTACCATTAAGGTCTTGTTCGGAAAAATATTCTTCTATCGTTACCATACGTGGTAAGAATTCTGATGAACTACAACAGGCACCATTTTCTTCTACTTCTCCATTCTCGTCAATCTCTTCGGTATGAGGTGAAGGGACCTTGAAGATATGCAGCAAAATATTTTTAATAATTTTAGTGCATATCGTCACCAAACGGTTGCCAGTTGCACTCAAAGTAATCTAAACAGAATTCCAGCTCAGATAAACTCTATATGACGGTAACACAAATAATTCCCCACACACGAATTCAAAAACTATTTTAATTAAGCAACTTAAAAGTATGCCCATAAATACTTGTCATAAACCGACAATCTTACTTTCAAGCAACCGAAAACCGTTCTGGTGGTTTTCGTAACTGAATCAGCAGAGAGTTAGGATTGGTAATAACCTGTTCTCTGTATGTGGTCAAATCGGAATTCGATATATATTCCTCTTCAGCAATACCCAGGAAGCTCTGCAGGGGTGACCGTGCAGTCTTAGCCTAAATCGAGAAGGTAAAAAAATGTTAATAATACGAGAAATAACTAAATATTACAATCAAATTGTACCCTTATTTGATCCTCAGTTAAATGATCCATTCGTGTTTTCGTAATAAATTCCACATTACTCGCCCCATAAACTTTACAATTATAACCATTAATAGCCTCTGATTTTTCACTACGCCAACCCCATATACCCGATTTATTACGTTCAAAACTGATCTTTTCCATTTCAATTGTATTTGTTATAACTGGAGCAGCAAGACGTGCACGCACAGCGCCAATAGGTGGTGGAATTGCAACAATGTCACCAATTTCGCTATTCAGTTGTTCAATCATTACTTCATGAGAGTCATGATCAATTTCAATCATTGTCGCTGTATCTTCTACAATGAAATATGTAATCAGGATAAGAGTAAAAGCCACTAGAATATAATATTCACTAAAAAATATTGGACAAGATAAAAAATACTTACTTAAACCTTTAAATATATACGATCGATTGCCCCTCTGCCACGTCGAATTATCAAATCCTAATAGAGTTGTATCAATTCTTACATTTGCGCCACGTTTATAAACTTTATAAGTATCACTGGGACAAAGTCGGGACATTAAAGGAACTAAAAATTATTCGAATCAGAAATCTAGATCAGCTATTTGAAAATCCTCCACCTGTTCGTAAGCCCTTTGTATTAAACAGGACTCATTAAACAGGAGCATATAGGGATTGTTTTTTGGCTTCAACGATTCATTTCAGTTTAATAAATATAATTAAAATTATAGAAAATAATCTTACCCCATGATGTAAATTCCCATTTCATTTCTATGTAAAAGTCAGGCGCATCCAGTAGGTGCTGCAATAATTTAGGCACATGAATAACCCTCTGAACATGTCTTTGTAAATCCCGAACTTCAATAATCGCAGTTAGTATTTCTTCATCTCCGGAACAAACGGCTTCTTGAACGACTAAAATTTACAAAAACAATAACAAGCACAATACCAAAATGTATGTCAACACAAGGCATGAAATTAAAAAGAAATGTAGAAATAAAATAGAAGGGGTACATACTTGACCAACCCTCGTATTCATAGGTTGCATTGCATTTAGCTGCTAAAAGGCACTTAACGCATTGAGAATACGACAACTTAACGGCTAGCATGAGCGGTGTACGTCCCCGAGGATCGATTTTCTCCTTATCAAACTACAAAAGTCAAAATAAAATAATGGGAAGATGTTAATGTGGCTAATAATTGTTTCCATTAATGTAATATTGAAATTTATCTTTATGGATCGTAGATTTATTTAAAGAAATCTAAAAATGTCTGCGGAGATAAACCGCAAAGGTCATTGTTGTATTGTATTTGGAGTACAGGTGTTAACTGACTGTTCGTATTCGTAATAAATTTCGTGTTGATTTACAAACAGCATTTTTAAATGCATCCTAATTAAATTAACAAACCCTCTTCCGACTATTCTTACACAAATAACAACGAATAACATCCAGCTATATCGTAAAACGGAAAGGAATCTTCTTAATTCAGCCATCATCCTTCATACCTGTTCACTTTTAAGTGCCTTTTTCAATTCCGGGACGTCATTATGCCAAACGTGCCAATGCAGAGGATATCCTTCTCGTATGTCCTCAAGATTTTTCATGTTGTCCATCAGATTGATTGATTGGAAACTGTTTGTTAGCCTATCAAAGTGTACAGAAGGACTAATCGAAATCAATGAACGATGGATACAATTTATGGTGTTACCTTTTCGGTAGGTGTAACGACGGGATTCAAAGGGAAAATTATGGAAAATACAAAATTGAAATCAATGCCAATCTTTTCGAATTGCGCCAGCTCCAAACTGCAGTTTCGTTAGAGAAGCTATTACATTTACTTAAAGTTAGTTTGGTTTCGGTAGATCTCTTTAGTTAATGCCGAGCTAATTCTATAATCCGTCTGACTAACTGATACAAGCAATTCTTTTGCTCTCCCTTTTCACTTGCCGAACTCAATAAAATTGTATCAATTTACTAATGTGCTGATTTCATATCTTCGAACGTCTCGTTCGTCTCATGTTTCCAGTTTCCTCTTAACTGTTGGGCATAACTATATTCAACAATACGTCGTATCTAACATAGTATTAAACAGTTGAAAGACAATTACAAAGACGAGGCGAACGCATGGATCGAAGATATGAAATAAGTCCATAAAAATCTTTTTCCTTTTTTTACATCCTTCCTGCAATTTGCTGTCAAACCGCAGTACAAAGATATGTTAGACAAAGATGACTACATAAATATGGAAATTCTATCAGTTTTGTAAAATTGAGGTAATAGATATTTTTAATATACGAATATTAAGCCGGATATTTTCAGTTTGGAATAAAATGTTTCTTTTTATTGTTGAAAAATAAAACAGCCTTGAAAAGAAAGTAAAACAAAACATCTATATTCAGCTATTATACTGCTTTCTTCGATATGGAATGGCATGACAAGATTGCGTTATTACAATAACTTTGTTTTGAACATACGCAGCTTTCAAACAATTAAAAAATTGTTTTTCTACAAATTATAGTTAACAAAAAGAATTGTTTTCAATTTGAGACGAATAAATCACGGTTTGTATTACTTTTAGGCACTCTTGCTGTGTCAAAAACTTTTCCAAATTATAGCAAATTCCATTATAAAGCTAATATATTGTTAAAAATATTTATAATTCCTATAAAAGTCAATGTTACATGCAAATTTATTTTTAAAACCAATATCCAAATAACTAAATCCTAAATTAATTCCCAAAATTTAATTTTATATAAATTAGGAAAATTTGATGAAAAATATTTTTGCGTTCTTTCCCGGAAAATGGCAACACTGTATGTAAAGCTGATTTGAATCCGAACTTTTCAGCTGTTTACAAGTTCTTTACGTACTTGAAAAATGTCAGAATAAATGGACAAGGGTTCGGCAGTAATTGTTACATTGAAAAATTTTGGTGCTCTATTCTAATTTATATATATAAAGACGGTATTAAATAAATTAAATTAAATTAACGGTGCAAATACAAATCCGTCGAAATTAGCTTTGTAAGTAAAAAATAGAAATGGAAATAAGTCTTCGTGAATTTGTTGCAATGACTGATTTTCGATGCGAAATATATTATTATTCATTGTAATGGCCAAATGCAGTTAAACCGCGTATATATAGCTATTGGCATATGGTATATATCCGGTCCAAAAATAGGAACAGGCGAAAGACCTGGTTCTAGCTCCAAATTTTTTGTCTTTGTTGTAGATAACATCAAAATTGTACTCTGCTCACACCATCTAGGAGTAATAGCCCATCAAAGTTTCGAATACTAGGGGCAATATCTCATTCAATGTAAGAGGGATATCTTTAATTTATGTTATTACATATATTCTCCGAAAGCTTGTACTTTTCAAGTAAATTTCACATTCACATTTTAATTATCTTTTTTTGTATTCAAAAATTTTTTCTCTGTAAAATGTGTAATCAACCCATGCATATGTATGAATATAATATAAATGGAAATAGAAAGGACGGCCCTCAAACTTCGCTATCGGATTCCAACAGGAAACAAACTTTGAAAATAATTTTTCTTTTCAAGAAACTACTTTTTATCATACTACTTCTGCAATATGCTACCTTCCAATATGTATAGGATGAACGAAGTTTTAAAACATGATCCTTCGGCCGCGGCAAGAGCAGCCTTCAGTCAGTAGAATTTTATCATAAATACAAAGTTGTTTGTATGAAGTGTGGGTTACAAAAGCTTAAGAGCAAAAAACGTGCTAACCAAATAAGTATTAAAATTGTTTATTCTTAATGAGTGCACATATTGAAAACACGATATCTTTTAGTTTTCTGCTTCGACTTTAATGAAATACGTGCAGAGAGATAAGCAAGTATTATATCATAATAATAACATATTTGTGTAGATTAGTAACACATTTTACCGTGCAAAAAATTAAAAAAGAAAAAAAGAAAAGATTTTGCTATTATATCCCCATTAGTGCATTCCACATACCTCTCATTTCAGGTATAGCTAAATAAATTTAAATCTTTAAAGATTCATAACTCCGAAACGAAAAGTGAGTAGAAAAAGTTTGGACGTTTGTTGGCGTCACCGACACTAGCGAAAACAATAACAAGAAATTGAAAAATATGGAGCTGGAGCTGGTCCTGAATTTAAGCCCCGAAATAATTTACATTTTGGAAGCGATCGTGAAAACTTTGGAAATAGAAAAAATGTAAAAATATGAGACGTTTCTCGTGAATGTTGAATCGTATTCATCTCTAAATCCATCTGAACGATTCCTAAATCTTAGTAATGGAATCCCTAATCGAACAAAGTCAAGAGAAGGCATTGCTCCCATTGAGACAATACTTAACGTCTCAACGGGAGCAATGTTTTCTCTTGACTTTGTTCGATTAGGGTTTCCATCCGCAAGTTTTTGAATTGTCAAACTATCCGCAAAACAAAGATTTATCCAAAAATAAAAGACATCCAATTTATTGGATGTATAAATCATTCAATAAAAATATTAGTAGTTGACTTAAGATATATCGATTTAGAAAATATTGTAAGGGGTATCGGTTAATTTATATGAAAAGATCGTAACAATTAAAAATGTACTAAATAATTCAACAAAATGTTTCAATCGAAATTATATGTTTTTTGTATTGTATGTTATTCTGTCATTAGTATATGTTATCCTGTTCTAAAATATATTCGCATTTATAAATACTTACATTAATTTGTTAACTAATTGAAATTATTTGTTTTCTATATTTTCAGATTAAACGTTATTTTGGGTATTCCAAGCGCACTTACGTTAATATTAAAATATTTCATAATCGTCCAAAATTGCGTTTCCGCTAAATTTTTCAATTAGTAATTTATATAAAGGTTTAACCATTTTTAGCACATAAAACTAGTTGAATCAAATAATTTCGAAAAATTCCGAAGTAATTCGTACTTAAACGCTGACGCAGAATACAAAAAATAGCAATTTTCAACACAAAACAGAACAATAAATATTGAAAAATGATAATGTTTTTATATCGAACGAAATCCTCAGAAACGAAAGAGCAAGAAGTTAACTTCGGCCGAATTAAATGAAACATGTCTAGAACTAGAAAATGCAAAAGTAAATTAGACAGCAGATTAGTCGGAGTCGGAGTGAGATAACGATAACTTGAACTGCCCTTTTTGCTAATTTACTTTAATATCATTTAATTGCAAATAGTTTCTTCAGAAAGCATCTCGAGATATTAACAGTTATTAATATTCTGGAAATTCGAGATATTGTAGCATCTCCAAAACTCATCCAGACGGGTTTTTTTGAATTTTCAAACACATGCATTAATGAAATTAATTGATTGTAGTTATATTTATAATTCATGAAATTCAAATAATCCGTCCATTCATTCATGATAATTTGTTAATGATTTAATTTCCTGAGGAAATTATCAATACATTTCAATTCAGTTCTCGTATTCATTTTCATTATTTATTTGCAAATAGAATTCATTAGTGTCAGCAATATCTGTGTTTGATAATCTAATGTATAGTTATAAACATACATAAACAGGGTGTTTCATATATAACGCTATCAGAAGCTAAGTGTGAATGATGGTTGATTCATTGATAATATCTTTCTGAGAGCAGGAAGGATTTGCGTTAGTTACGTAATCCGCTTTAGTTCTCATCCATCGCTTTCAGCCCCTTAAACTTGTTCGTCCTTAAATTATATAAACTGAACACGTAATTCCACTATATATTCGCTCGTTAACTTTTAGAAGCAAGTTCACAGGCAGCAATTAATTTTATTTAACGAAAATAACTAAAATATAAAATTTCGTAAACTTGACGAAAATAATATAAGATTCCAAGTCCACGTGTTGCTTCACAAATTTCTGGCTTCACGCTCATTAAACTATAAACATTAAACTATAAATATGTTTTTAGAGAGGTTGGTGTTTATTTAATCGTCCGGGAACTAGTGCCGGCCAGAGGCTTCACGTTTGGCGAAAATCTTGGGGAGAAAAAACACCCGGTGAAGCTTAGTGAAAAAGCGGAAAAACTACTTTATTCCAAATATATTCAAAATTATTATCACGCAGAATTCGGCTCGGAATTATTATCACGCTATGCCACTGATAGCAAATCAATTTGTAACACCGCTCTTACATAAATACATACACCCATACGTACTTTTATACTAGTACACTTAGACACATAATGAATACTAACTTATGAACAGGTTTTGGCTTTCAAAAACTATCTCGTGTCGAAATAAACGCGCATTTCTTGTCATTCGATTGTTGTCGGCGGCAGAAGAAGCATAAAATTATAAAACTTGTTAAAATTAAAAAATCTTGATAGTTTTTCCAAATCTTAAAATTAGATGGACGAAATTTATAATTATAAAAAATAAATAATTATTTAAATTAAATATTTCTAGTTATGCTTTTAACGCGTAGGAGGAAATTCATAAAAAGGTGATTGTCCAATTATTTTTTGCATTATTTCTTTAAAAAATTGGAATTCCAAATTATTTCATCCTTTTGAGTTTTTATTTAATTTTGTTTAGGTTATGGTTTGTGCATAATTGATAATATATTGTTAGATATTTATTTTTTATGGTTTTTATATATAAACATTTTTCTAATTTGTTATATAACGCTATAATATTTGAAGCGTATTTTTTTAATTTTTTAAATTAAATTAAAAATTGCCACAACCATCACAAATTAACGCTTTACTGTAGAGAACTTTGGTGTCGTCATTTTAAATTTTATTTTATATTAGAATTTTAATATTTAATACAAATTTAGTTTACACATGCATATCGAAGACACATATTCCATCAACGATTGTGATTAAGAACAACTACAAACAATTCGATATATATTTCGATATTATGTCTTCATTAAATCAGGCTTTTATTTTTGCTGAATTATTTTATTTTTCCTAATTTAGGCCTAAATTGTAACTAATGCCTGAAACACAACCAAGGCGATTTTTTTCCGAGATACAAGCTTTTCCTCTCTTCTTCTTGTGCGTTTGCACAAAACACCGGCGTAGAAAGCCGCCGAAAATCTTAGATTCCGGACCGAAACGAAGTGACGTTTACTCAAGTGAGAGAGAGTACGGCTACGGCTTATTTCGCCGTTGGCAAATCCTCTCTGAGCGGCATTATTTTTTCTCTCGATCCCCATAAACGCAATGTAATGCTATAAACACATCCAAGGCGGCGTAGGGTTTTTATAGCTGACAAGTGTCAAAATTTACATTGCGCTTATGGGGATCGAGAGAAAAAATAATGCCGCTCAGAGAGGATTTGCCAGCGGCGAAATAAGCCGTAGCCAGCTACGGTCTATTTCTATTCTGGCGATGTTTGTAGCCGTGTTCTCTCTCTCACATGGCAAAAAATCGCCTTGGTTGTGTTTCAGGCATAAATTTTGATATTAGCCAGCTATAAAAACCCTACGCCGCTCTTTAAAATTATGTCCTCTCACCAAAAATGTTTCTGGCACCTCTGTAACAGAAATTGATTAAAGAGAAACAAAAACGGTTTATTGAAAATTCTCTCGGAATTCCGCCAAATAGATAACACTTGTAAATATCGGCTTTTGGGGCATTTCGTAATTTTGGGTCTTATAATAATTCCTGTATGGACTAAAAACCCTTTAGCGCTCCCTTTCTTATTTGAATTAAAAGATAAGGCGCTACCCCAACCAGTTATCCATAAAGTTATATCTCATTCTTTGACCTATGGAAGTAATATAAATATTTTGTTTGTTCATTCGATTTTGCTACATTTTGTTTCTTTAGGTAGATTAGGTAAATCTCTGATACTAATTTTAAAGTATTAAATGTTTTCGTAATAGTAGATATATCATATATGTATTATTAAGTGTATATCTTTATAGACTTGTACATAATTTTACTTTTACTTCATTTAATAATTGCGTTTTTACGTTTAAACCGATGTAATTTTTCTCTACAATATTTGTCAATTATTTATTATTTATGTTTTTAATGTGTTCAAAGTCTACCCCTTAAAAAGCAATAACAATCATTTTCGTTTTTCTTCCTTTAAAAGTTATTTTCCAGTTTTTTCATTGACTTTTTTATTGGTTATTTTTTTAATGAGAAAACATTTAAAAATTGAAAACCGGGGAATTTGTATAAATCAGGAAATTTATCTTCGAGATTTTTAGAAAATTTATTTTAGTAATATTGGACTACTCACCCTCAACGAATTAACGCATTAGTAAACAGTATCGGTTATTAAATCGCATTTAATGCTAAATTTGCTATCGTTTTTGTCAAATAATCGCTCGAGCCGTTTTTTTTATTCTAACAAAGTTCTATAGCGGTTTATACAAATAAAACAAATTATTACGTTTTGAATTTTAATAAAAAGCACAAAACGATTTCAGTGGAATATTTCATAAGAAAAGGGGACGACATGTACGAAACTCATAGATTTTTAAATCTGATAGTTCGAGCCACGATCATTCCAGGAATATTTATGTTATTATGGCTAACTGGGTTGTAAGTATTTGATTTAAGATATAATTAATTGAAATGATTTAAACTAGATTTGATTTATATATAAATACTGGATATAAATTAATTCTAATTAGGAAAAAAATAGCTGAGATATTTTCGAAAATTTTGATTTAATTTATTATTCGGAGTAAATAATACGTCTACGTCTTAATTGTATAAATTTGTTCTGAATTCTCACATTTTCCCTACAATTTATTTCGACAATTTGAATTTTAAGTTGACGAAAATTTACGTATTACATTTTTTTGAATTGTTCTATATGTTTTGTACATTCTCCCCTTCCAATCTTCATCTTCGTCTTGTTGTCATCGTTCCTTAACCTTGATTTCTTACTCACTTAAAATTTATCATTTATGATACACTCAATTAAATTTAATATGTTAATTAAATTAAATATGTTTCCAATGAAGCTTCTTATGCATTGGAGCTTCGCTAGAGGGGTCTGAACAAAGTTTGCTCTCCTAGAAAATATTGTTTTAGACAATTTAGACAAATTTGACAGAACATCTAGTATGCCATATCTACCAGCAGATCAATATACACAAATGGTATTTTACATTATACAACATTCTTATACAACTTTGCATAAAAAAAGTATTAACAACAATCGTTAATCATAGAGGTGTTTTTATTGTTTCTGTTTCATACAACTTGGTAATAGTTATTTATAATTAACAGATCGTATAACTCTAATAAACTAGTAGAATTAATGGACTTTCTCTTCAGTTCTTGAACTTTTTTTAATATTATTTAAAATTCTTTGGAATTCGAAGAGATTTTATTACTGGGTTGTTTATTATTTCCACCTTAACAAATATCATTTGCTTAATTTTATTTATTTGTTACATTTGAGAAAAATTTATGCAATTAAAATTAACTACGCCGCAGTAACCAAATCATTGATGATATATCTCTTTAATTGCAGAATATCTTTGGCAACTGCTCAATTATGCTTGATCGTATTTCTCATAGTATTCGTGTTAATTCCTATAATATTTCGATACTCTATCAAATTACAACGCGGTATACTATTCCTGACATTTAGTAAGTTAGCCATTTTCACAATCATTAAATTAATGAATTAGAGTTATATATTAGAACTATTTTTATATAACTACTTTGAAATATATATTTATTCTTAATGTACTATAAATTACAAATATTTATCAAGAAAAATAAAAAAAAAACCAATTTTATTAACAGTTACATATCCCAAAAATCTTGACCTAACAAAACCTGTCAGTGTTGGCCTCTTCGGTACGCGCAATTTTTATGTAACTGTCAAAGATGATGACACCGAGAAAGAGGACGGTGTAAAAATAGGAGTGTGGCATGTTCTGCCATTAACTTTAACAAAGAGATTTGCTAAAGAAATCCAGCTTGAAGTGAGTATGTCGTTACAGTTAATTCTTATTGAAAGACTAATGTGCAAAACTAATAAAAATATTTTTTGTAGTCATCCATTCTTGATGAATTACAAAACGAAACCGTTGCACATGAAAATAATGATGAAGAGCTGGAACGGATGGAACCAATAATAAAAGGAGAATTTCCTTTGGTGACGTCACAGAATGATCAGTTTTTCTATGAACGCCTACTCAAATTACCCGGAACTGTTGTACTCTATTTACACGGTAATACCGCATCTCGCGGTTCGGGTCATCGTGTGGAAATCTATAAAATTTTACGCAAACTTGGCTATCACGTTTTTACTTTCGACTATCGGGGCTATGCCGATTCCGATGACGTTTCACCTACTGAAGAAGGTGTCGTGCGGGATGCTATGGCTGTATATCAGTATGTTAAAAATCTTACTCAGAATCCAATTATTGTTTGGGGTCATTCGTTGGGAACGGGAGTAGCAACTAATTTGTGTGCGCAGCTAAGTTATATGAATGAAAAGGGACCACGCGGTGTTATATTAGAAAGTCCTTTTACAAATATACGCGACGAAATACGCAAACATCCATTTGCAAGGGTAAGAATAATAAATAATAAGAAAAGGAAAACAGTTATTACAGCAATATAATTTTTATAGCCTTTTAAAGATTTGCCTTGGTTTGACATTACCATCGCACGACCGATGTACAGTAATTCCTTACGTTTCGAGTCGGATCAACACATTAGCGAATTTCGTCAGCCTGTTATGATACTTCATGCCGAGGATGATTATGTAGTACCTTTCCAATTAGGATATAAGCTTTATCGTATCGCATTAGATACTCGTGGCAAATCATGGGGACCGGTAGAATTTCATCGTTTTGATGGTTCATTTAACTACGGTCACAAATATTTATGTCGAGCACCGGAATTACCGCAGTTGGTTAAGCGTTTTGTTGATAACTATCGGAATGAGAGCTTTTAGAAATATAGAAATGTTCTTCAGTTATTGTGGAGGCTTTGTGATCGAATTCGAACCATTACGAGTTAGACCCGATTTAAAACGGTTCTTTTGTCAAATATTTAAACCAGAAGATATTCCGCTTTTTATGCAATTAAATGCTAGAGTAATAATTTGCTCTAATTTAATATTAAAATTAATTAGTTGTAGATTCATTAAAGATAGGGGTAGTATATCTTGATATACAAATGGGCATAATACACCGTAGTTATTGAAAAAATTATGATATGAATATTTTAGAATAATGTGTAACATTGACTTAGTTAAAATTTTATGGTTACGATCAGTACATATTTTTAAAATATACATATAAAGTCGTGTCTTTAATCATTATAATAAACATTTATAATAAATTCGTGTCATAATCAAAAACTTTAAAAGATGTATTTGTATGTATAGAAGTTTAATTTAATTATTTAATTAGATTTTTTATCGTTATGAAATAGGAACTATATTCGAAATTTTATATTTAGAAAGACCGAGGCGCCATATTTATGTTCAGCTACCAAAATTTGACGATGAGTACAGGGATGACCCATTTGCAACACGGCTTCTTATTTCCAAAGGTGCCTTAAAATACAAATCAGAGTACCCAGATCACTTCTTGATTATTTTTAGTATCGCAATTGGAAGTATTTTTGAGCACCATGTAATACTTAGAGCTGTTGAATTTACGAAATTTTCAAAGTTGTGTAAACCACACTAAGTCAATTATTCATTTTCCGAACTAGTATAACGCTGTTGTAATTTTGAAGGATAGTTAGAAACACACTTTTTTGTTGTCGTTGACATTTCAATTCGTTGCAATTCGTTTCCCCCTTTTTCTAGTTCTGGCCGTATGTAATAATTTTGCTCCAATTTTCGATAGTTCCTCAAGAATGATACAGTTTATCCATTATAATTCTCTGGCATAAGTTCCTTATCAAATGTTCGAACTTTTGGTAGAAATGATAAAGAAAAATTATACGTCGCATAATACAGAAATTGTTTGATCTTTCGACAGGAATTGCGGGGTAGTGAGTGACTGTTAGATATTTTTACTAAAAACTGAAAGTGTCTTCATAAGATAGACGATATTTGCTAAACGAGTGTGCATTTTAAAAAAGAAACAATTGATGTAAGGCTATCTTCCGAGTCATTAACTAATCCCAATTCAGTTGAGATCATATGTGAAAGTGATTACAGTGGCTTGGGTGATCTCGGTCGAATATTTATGAGGCGTGTATTTATTTCGTCAAACCAATTGACGGTCAGCAATCAACACTTTCCTTTCACCTTAGTTGTCTTCTGCTGAAATGGCATCCTTCGCCTATAAAGATCGTGTACTCAGCCCTCAGCAGCTAAAGAAATTATCTGAACATAAGTACGCTTGCACAAGTTCCAGCCTACTGGACCCTTGGCTGCAATGGTGGTGGAATTGGCTGGTATCGATGACACCACTGTGGTTGGCTCCAAATCTTATCACAATAATCGGTCTTGTTATTAATATTGTCACCACATTGATTCTTATCTCGTAAGTTTATGCGTGCGAAATATATGGTACAATTTTTTATATTTTCAATAAATTTCATAAATAATCATTAAGTAGCTATTTTACAAAATAATTGAGCTCAAGGTCTCATGACGATATCATTTTGTATTATGTATTAAATAATTCCTTTGGTGAAAAATTTGTCAAACTTTTGTTCACGCTTTTCGTTTATACGATTTCTCACACGTGAATTTTAACCCTGAATAGGTTGATCTTACCGTTTACTCCTCAATATCTTCATCTAAATTTTTCTATAATTATAAAGTCGTTTTTATATAGATTTGCAATGAGTCATAAAAATAAATGTACCGTTGTAATTAATTTTGAGATTTGTCTAAGAAATTGCTGAAGTATAAAAACATTAATTTGTAAAAATGGCGAAACAGTGACTAAACCCTTAGAAGAGTAGAATACTTTCCTTATCCTCTTTATTTTATAAGTATTATTTTTCTTAAATTTCTTCAATATACCAATATTTTATTAAAAATTCTATCAAAGAAATTTAATTTATATAATTTATAAATTTTTCTCTTCAGGTCTGTAACTTATTTCATTCCGTTTTTGAAAAAGGTTTTGAAAAAAAGATCATCAAGTGCATTTTAGACTAGACTGACTATTTCGACTATGTTTAAAAAACATTGGCTTTTATTAGGAAATAAGTGCACTTGTTGTTTATTATTAAATAGTCGCGAAATTTGCTTTTGTTGTAATACTTATACCCTACACCCAAAGTGATGAGGTAATATTAATTTTTTTACGTTTGTTACGCATTAAAGCAGACTTGGCAGGTAGAAAATAGTATATATATATTCTTGCTCAGATTCAACTCCTTAGTCGATTTAGCCGTGCCTGTCATGTCTGCCTGTCCATCTGTTGTTGCCACAAACGTTCTACAAATGTTTAAGGAAATCACGAATACAAGAGAACGCATAGAGCTAATTGTATGAAATTTGGTAGGAGTATTTTGATATCAGAATGTGAGTTGTATTGAAAATATCCCAAATCTGTTTACACCACTTTGTCTACTTTGTTTATAAAATAAAATTGTAAAACGCCATTTTTTAAGTTTTCGAATTTTTATGACCGATATGGTGATGTTGGATCATACAAATCCAACAAATGGGCGCTTTGTACCCACTATTGTATTGCATCATGCGCGGACCTTTTTGAGAAGTGTTGACGATGAGTTATTAGACCTAAATTCGCCAAGAGAAGCGAAATATATTATGAAAAGGGACGTGTAACTAATTAAACTATAAATACATTGCGAGTGTAGGGTATATAATCTTCGGCCATGTCGAACCTAGCGTCCTTATATGTTTTTATTAAGAAATGTCAGTCAATAAACTAATAAAGCAAAGCAAAATCAAAAGATATTAATTAACAATGCGTTTTAAAATTAATAATTTAAAAAAGTACGTTTATTATTTATATTGTTTGCGAAGAAAAATGAAGAATAAATACAATCAAAAATTATTAATAAATTGTTCGTGAGATTGTGATCACGTGTTCAGACAAACACTTATGAGAGGTGAAAAGAGTACCCGTAACAGACAAGTAGATATTGTTCCGATAGTAATTTCGTTATTTCTGTTTAAGTTAGTTGTCGATTTTAAACAATTGATAATTTAATAAACTTTTAATTTGGTCATGGTCTAGCGGAAGCTGAAACTTTCACTGATTTTCTTGAAGTCTTACTAAAGTCTCACTTTTGAGGTTCTTTAACATCTATCCATTTTTTCCACTTATAGTCACTGGCATATAATATTGTTGCAGGCAACCCATTTCTTTTTCCTTGTATTGATTTCCTTCCGCTTCAACAAACTAACCAATTTCAACAGTTTTGTGGTGTCTTTGGAGTAATGCTTTTACTTTTTCTTCAACAAATTCAAATCACTAAAACTGGTTGAATGTTTAACATCTTGACATTTCTTTATAATTTTCTAGCCTGAACGGCTTGAGTCTCTGATAATAAAAAACTAAAATATATCGAAATTTTTGCTAGATAACGATGAACATAAATAGAAATTATTCTGCAGGAATTAAACTTTTAAAATGAACAGATTTCTGCCTTGAGTTTTACGAGGACACCTGCCGTGTTGGCCTTATTCCTCGGCGGGCCATCCCGCATGGGGTTGCAAGTGCGAACTTTGTGAACGCACCTTTTTACTATGTGACGACAACCAACGCCCACTGCCTCCGGGTTACCAAGCCGTGGCATATTGTACCTTTGGAGGCCATATGCATGGTATGGACACTCCACTTAAGGTATCATCGAGGCCTATCTAAAACCTCTGCCGGTCTATGGGGCCCGGCACCCGGTAATGTTTTAGTGCATTACCACACCCGAGCTGACTAGACTCGTACCCGCGTGACTTTGGGTATTAACCACAGCCACCACGAAGCTCCCGAAGGGCCTACCCAATGACAAGCATGTGGGGCTTGGAATATAATGCCAGATGGTGTAGCTGTTAGCATACGCTATCAGTACACATACTGGCTGTTTAACCCAGATGGTGTAACTATCAGCCTAAGCTGTTAGCACACATACTGGGGCTGAATCTCGTAGCTTGTCTCCCGTGGTACCAATTTAAAGCCATATGGTAGGCTCCGGAACCCGGGAGTACCACAATCGTGGTAAGTGACCGTTTCATACACCCAGGTCACTGCCATTTTGGGCCCATGCACCCGGGACTGGCACCCTATAAAATGAACAAATGGGATTTCTTAAAAATAGTTGTTGCGGAAAAGTACAATAATCACTTTTTTAGAAAAAAAAACGAAGTTAATTATTGGACAACCCAGCCATAGAATACATGATTTCTTATCTTGATGACTGATATCATCGTTACTGCCATCGTTGTCACGCTTTTTACAACAAAGGTTTATTTGATTAGATAAAAGTTTTTTAATTGTATTTTCATTTATATAGGATCTAAAGACCAATTTTCAAATTGGCATAAAAATTACTAATTTCATACGACCGATTTTTACGACCACTCTTAATAACAAGCAATGGCAAAAATTTTAGGTTTCTATCAAATTGAAAAGCATTTCAATATGTCGATCAAGAAGAATTTTTTAAATATCATCGCAACAAAAGTTGCAAAAATGCAAAAATGTTATTATAATTTATTGTATTAATTAAGCAAAAAACTTACTGATTGAAATTTATAGGACTTCAAAGGTTGAAGCTTTTAGCTCGGTTAAATATATATTTGGCTCGGCAAATAAATTTGAATCAGTAAATCTGCTCAATAAAATCTCCAATATATTACTTTCTGTAAAAAATTAATATTCTAAATTGTATATTTTATATTTTGAAGAAAAACAAAAAAAAATCGGTGCATTTCAAAATTTTTTTTGGAGAGAAGTATATCCATCGAGAGTAAGTTCTTGTTTACATTCATGATTTTAGTTATAGTCCCGATGGTATAACCCCACCACCACGATGGACTTGCTTCCTTTGTGCTTTTGGTTTATTCGTTTATCAAAGTTTGGATTCAATTGATGGAAAACAAGCGCGTCGCACCAATACATCTTCACCATTGGGCGAATTATTCGATCATGGTTGTGATTCAATATCGACTGTGTTTGTTGCATTATCTGCTTGTATATCATGTCAACTCGGTCATTATCCAAATTGGCTATTCTTTCAGGTAAATTCATGTAGTTTGCTTTAAATGATTCTATAATTATATATTTTTATTCTTTTAAAAAAAGTGCTTCTGCGCTATTTCGCTTTTTTATTGCGCTCACTGGCAAACTTACGTTTCGGGAACTTTACGTTTTGGCAAAATCGACGTTACCGAGGCTCAATTTACAATAATGGGTATACATATAATATCAGCTATATTTGGTTCAGATATTTGGATGACGAAGGTACGTTAAAGTTGTTTTTTATTAAATATTTCCAATTTCAAAATTAATCCGACGCAAATATTATAAAGACCCCTTCCACCTAATTTCCTATAGGAATTATATTTCCCGCGATTATATTTTAAATATATTTTTAATACGTTTTAAGCATTTTTTACTTAAACTGCTCTTTATTTTTATTTCAGTTCTTAAGTTTTTCATAAAAAGTAATTGTAGGAATAATTATTTAAGCAATTTATTTTTAAAATCTAAAGCTTTATATTTTATGAAAATTATTTTTAATATATAGAAGATCCTTAAAAATACTTTAAATTATATGTTACAAAAATTCCCTAGCTTTCGAGTTTTCGAATAAATTGATAATTTTTTTTAAGTTTTCAGTTTTTTAAATGTAATATATTTCATCTAGAAAAATTAATTTTCCTTTTAGATATTCAGTGTTTTTGGTAGTTTGTTAAAATTACGAATCCTCACTTCTAAGTTTTCGATGGACTCAATTAAGTTCTCTCATTCTTGTATTTTAAATTGTATTAAGCTATAACAGCTATTTGCGTGGATTTTGTTTGTAATGCTTTTCATATGGAGTTAATTACTACCTCAACGATGTAATTAATTCGTTCGAAAAGTCGCTGTACATTATTAGATTTTGGTATTCCAAAAAACTATATAGATTTTTAAAGCAAAACCTATATAAAAAAATCATATTAAACCTCCAAAATATTTTTCTTCTTATCCATTTATGTTATTATTATCACTTAATTAGTTATTAATTTAAATGGAAATATAATTAATTATTGTTGTTATTACTTAAACACACATATGTTAGTATAGGGCTAAGATTTATGCAAACTCTTTCTTTGTTTGGTTCAAGGCTACGTTTATAAATCCTTCAACGTATTTTATTTTCTAAATTATTTCTTTGCCCTTAATAATATATATATATATATATATATATATATATATATATATATATATATATATATATATATATATATATATATATATATATATATATATATATATATATATATATATATATATATATATATATATATATATATATATATATATATATATATATATATATATATATATATATATATATATATATATATATATATATATATATATATATATATATATATATATATATATATATATATATATATATATATATATATATATATATATATATATATATATATATATATATATATATATATATATATATATATATATATATATATATATATATATATATATATATATATATATATATATATATATATATATATATATATATATATATATATATATATATATATATATATATATATATATATATATATATATATATATATATATATATATATATATATATATATATATATATATATATATATATATATATATATATATATATATATATATATATATATATATATATATATATATATATATATATATATATATATATATATATATATATATATATATATATATATATATATATATATATATATATATATATATATATATATATATATATATATATATATATATATATATATATATATATATATATATATATATATATATATATATATATATATATATATATATATATATATATATATATATATATATATATATATATATATATATATATATATATATATATATATATATATATATATATATATATATATATATATATATATATATATATATATATATATATATATATATATATATATATATATATATATATATATATATATATATATATATATATATATATATATATATATATATATATATATATATATATATATATATATATATATATATATATATATATATATATATATATATATATATATATATATATATATATATATATATATATATATATATATATATATATATATATATATATATATATATATATATATATATATATATATATATATATATATATATATATATATATATATATATATATATATATATATATATATATATATATATATATATATATATATATATATATATATATATATATATATATATATATATATATATATATATATATATATATATATATATATATATATATATATATATATATATATATATATATATATATATATATATATATATATATATATATATATATATATATATATATATATATATATATATATATATATATATATATATATATATATATATATATATATATATATATATATATATATATATATATATATATATATATATATATATATATATATATATATATATATATATATATATATATATATATATATATATATATATATATATATATATATATATATATATATATATATATATATATATATATATATATATATATATAAATGTATAAATACATAATCGCGGTTATCATGATACATCAGCCTTCATGATGATTAAGATAAAATTTAATCCATTATCGAAGATCTAATTTAATTTCTTCGGCTATAAAAATATTTCGAAGAAAAAGTCCAATTGAAATGATTGAAACGATTATGTACCCTTAGATATTTGGTAACTTAGAATTGTGGTCAACCTTATCGCTAATGACAGTTAGTTGTGGTATTTGGTCATTGTCGTATATTTTATCAATTATTTTGGCCGGCGGTGTTGGCAAGAATGGCTCAACAGTTGCAGTAAGTTTTAAATTATACAAAAACATTTGAATATAATACTATATACTTTTACAAAAAACAACAACAATTTCAAGAATTTGGAACACTAAAATTTTCCCAATTTTTTGTAAATGATTAAATTAATACATATAGAAAAAGAATATTTGGAGGTAAATTGTACAATCTTTTGGCTAAATATTGAAACAAAAATTAGGAAAATAATTAACTAATATTAAATATTTAGTATTGTTATTATTAACTGGTTTCGTTTAGCTTTGATTTAAATAGATAATTATTAATAATTATCAATAAGGTAATTATGAAAATTACATGTAGATTTTACTTTGGAAGATTTTATTTATTTATTTATTTGGCACAATATTCTTCCGTTTGATATTGAAAATTTCAATAATTATTACCTTCTTAGTTCCTTTTTTTGCTTTAGTTATTTCCTTTCTAAATACAATTTTAGTTATAAATGTGGTTAATTATAATTACCAAGCGTTTGCTTTTTATATTCGGTAAAGAGACTGTACTTTGTATTTATTGATTATAATATTATTAATTACTATTATAAATCAGAATTTATTTTTCGTAATATTTGTTTATATTACGGTACGTGATTGTATTTCGTGCGCTTCAAATTATTATATTGCATAATTAAAAATTTTTTATTTTAAATATATTAGTTTTAATGAATAACTAAATATTTAATATATAATTTATTTATTTGTTGGTATTTAGATGGTAGAAATTAATTATAAAAAAAAAACAATCACTTTTGTTATCGTGTATTTTAATATGGGCCTACAACAATTTATATTTTAATATGGATTTTAATATGGCCTACAATTATATAATACTGGGCGTATGAACGCCCACGATACAGTATTAGTGTAAAAAAATTAATCAGTTTCTTTAAACTTCCTTTATTGGTTTAAATCTTATATTTTTCTAATTGAAATCATATTTCTTCTCACAAAGAGGGGTTAGCCCTTGTGCAGTATTGCTTAGCCATCCAGATTTGAATTAATATTTAATAATCCGAAATTATACCTTATCCAGGACTATTTAAAATTATGTCTTAAATTTTAAAATTCGTCCCATTAAAGACTACAATTTTCAAAATAATATTCTCTAATATTATTTTTATAAGTATTAGAAAAATATTTAGAATAATTTTTCTAATATAAACTTCCACAAATCGATTGGCGTAATTTCGAAAAGATTTAAAAAATACACTTCCTCTTAAATTTGGTTGGACTTTAAAAAATTTTAAATAAATTTTAAAGTTAGATAAAACAGGTGCCTACAAAATAGCTTTGACGACTTTCTGATTGCGGAGTGTTGATAAATACCAGTAGAAATCCGTGATTTATTATACTAATAGAGAGACGCATAATTGGGATTTTATTTTAAAAAAATATTTACAAAATATTTGATTTGGTTCATATTTTATATTTGCTCGTTGTAAACTGGACATTACTTAATATTATGTTTATAAATTAATATTGAAACAAAGAAATTACCTTTGGTTAATGTGTCGGGAACGTGATTTTAAATAATACAATGTTTTTTATAACTGATTAAATAATAATTAACGAAATTCGAACTACCAACAGATTCTTTTGGTTAAAAGCCTTATAAGAATTTTATAATTTAATTGCAGGTTTTTATTAATTAATGATAGATCAGTTTTATATACGTAATTCTGAATTCAAAGACTTCAACTGCAGGAATAAAAGCAAACATAAGTTTTCGAAGAATATTAAATTGTAAAAAAAAATTAATTGAAGGAAATTATTAGGTAGAATATTATAATTATTATAAAATAATTTATAATCAATTCATCATAAGAAATATTATAAATATATTATGTATGAATTTAATTATTTGGAACCACAACCCCAATCATATTTTCTGCAAAACCCCTTTCCGCGGTCCTTTTTCATTTTTTTGTAAACGATTCAGTTTTTTCTATATTAGTTACTAAACTTAAAACGCGTTTTTATGCAATAACACTTATTTTTTATACTGCCTTTCTCTTCTTTTCTTTCTTTTTCTCCTTGTTTTTTCGTTTTTTTTTAATTTTTATAGATTCAAATTGTTGGCGTTGTTTGGAATTATATAATCTTAATCGCAATTACATTTTGTTATATTCTAAATATTATGAATTTTTCCAAAATGTTTATTGAGGGCGGAAGTGGCAAAAACGGTTCATCAATTGCTGTAAGCATGCTTTTCTTAATCTCCAATATATATTTCAATTGTTTTTTAACGAAATGATTTCATGGTAATTAGAATATATTCCTGGTTGTTATTCCTAATTAGTCACTACTACAGCCACATCCACCAACGCAGCACTACCCTTGCCAGTGAACTGCTTTATTATTAAATGAAATTGGTTAAGGTTTTCACTTTGCTAATGATTAATCTCTTTTCTCTTTGTAAAAAGATAACAACATACTAATAACTAAATAATATTACAACAATATTTATTAATTATCTATGGACATGAAATTAGAGTAACCTTCGTTAAATTAAATTATATTAACTAAATTGAATTCATTAAGGGAAATAAGTGAACTAAATCCATTGAATTATTTTTCTTCTGTTTGTATGACTTTCTCTTTTACACCACTTGCTATGGCATATATAGTATACATTTCGTAATACTACCCTACAACTCGATTTGGAGGTTTTGTAGATATTAAATTTTTTAGCTGCAACCCTTGAAACAATATATTATAATTAAACAATATATAATATAAATATATTCTATAACGTACACCAGGGGTAATCATTTATACCGCGTATCATATGATCGTTTGGACAAAGTCTGATACTAGTTGATTGATTGAACTGATTTGTTCAAATTTACAAAGCCGTTACTACATAAAAACAACAAATCTGAGTTACGACGAGTTGATTTTCCTCTACAAATTTTCACAGTATTTCAAAACCGTTCAATTTCAAACGTTTGAGGGTTTAAATGATTATCCCTAATATTTTGTTAGTTATGTTTTTAGAATGCTTAATCTCATAATTCTATTGATAGATACATATTGATTCAATCATAAGACAGTTTGTATAGAAATATATGGAATGATGGATAATTTTTATATTTCATGGAAATATCGTTATTTCACACAATTTATATTATTCATTCTTTTATAAAAATATCAGAAATAGATAATTTTGAAACTAGATACTAGATCGATATTCGTAATAGCTTAATTTGATTAAATTTTTAAATCGTAATCATACTCAATAGGTATAAAATTAATAAATCTATAAAACCATTTGCTGATTATCTCTAAATAAAGTATCTGATAGTATTTTTTATGTACTTAATTTATGAAAAGTATATCAATTTAAATTCGATTATCCTGAAACATGTTTCTACTTATTTTTAATTTTAATTTTATATAAATTTTAATTTATAGAGTGCTTTCTCCCTCCTCTTTTACATTTTGAATAAAAAAAAATTATTGACAAAAAAATGTATCAACCACTTGAAAATTTTATTTAAGGCTCAGTTACGATATTGATCATTTGTGTTACGGATTCGATTTAACGTTTACAGCCCTTTTCTGGCGAGTTGTGATGTGTGCCACCTAAACAAATATTTTTTATCTTTTGTCATTGACGGCCACTTACTTTTTACATACCACGTGTGGTGGATTCAAATTGTGCTTAGTGTCACTGCGATGACATGTGTCACTGAGTTGAGTATTGTCATATTGTCACTTGGCTAAAATACGGGTGTTGTATAATTTTTTGAAATATAATATATAATAAATATATTAATTTATTAAAATATATATAATACTTTGATTTGGACGTCATTTAATACAATACTATGCGATGCGTGGAAATGCAGAGTATTATCAATTACACGTAGCTGGGCCTTAAAAGTTTAAGTCATAGATCATAAATTTTTAATTAACATGATTTTTTTAAACTGAAATTTATAATTGATGAAATTCATTAACTATTATTGCATTATTATCAATTGATTAGCTGCCGATAGGATGTGAATTAAGAACTTTGCCACTTTATTTCGCTTTTGGCATCGATTTTTTCTTAGCCTTACGTTATGCAAAAATTGTTATGACCGAAGGATGTGGAAAGAATGGATCATCAGTTGCTGTAAGCAATGAGTTCTCACGATATTTTTATAAGAATTTGAATTTTCTTTTAAGCGAAGATACTTTTAATTGCAAATATAATAAGAGAAAATGTGTTTAGTAAGCTTTAGCTCTAGCACATGCACTGATATTTAGCATAAACGCATAAATTCGAATATTAAAAAAAATTTGATGAATCATCATATAATATAATGATAATCATCATATAAATCATATAAATTATTTGTAATTGTCTATAATTTATAATAGAAGTAGAAAATGTATACAGCTGTGGTAGATACTGTGTATTTAATATATTTGCATATATGTTTGTTTATTTATTTGTCCTTAGAGTTGTATGGAATATTGGTAGAGGTTTTACATAAAATAACCCTTTAGTTCCCCTTTTTGGTAACCGGTTCAAGAATCGAAATTAGAGATGGTTAAAAACTTCGGTTAACGGGTTATCACACAAATACCATTCATTTCCTAACAACATATGACTAATTTTCAATAATTTGTAATTTATAAAATCATAAAATTATATTGCTCATATTATTTTGCATGTTCTTTATTTTTTCCATGAACTGAGAAGCATCATCTTTATCATCGTAATTATCATCCACCACGGCTGATTTTTATTTTTCAATCATTTTGCTTAAGTCTTTGCTATATTATATTTCTTTTATTTTTAATTTTATCATTTATCATTAATTGTAAATTGTAGATTTTAGATTGTAAATAGAATTTATAACTGTCGTTTTAAATTCAAGTAAATGTGATTGTAAAATTAATCAAAAAGCCAAAAGAAGTATACTCTCATTAAAAAATGCTTTATATATCAAGAAATTTTAAATAAATTAGAAATTTCTATCTGCCTGAGAAACAAATTATTATAAAAATATATAATTGATATCGGAAAAATATTAAAAAATACTAATAATAAATACTGAAAAATTAAACTGTTTCTTGGTTGGCGGAAATTTTTAATTTTGGTTAAAAATAAAAAACGTGTTTTTAAAAAGCACGCCTTCTATACGGTCATTATTAAATTTAATAATAATAATTACTAATTATTTTACTAATTATTTAATAATAATAATTACTAATTATAATTACTTCAATACTTTTTTAATTTCATCGTACAACTTCGTTGTTTTTCAACTTGAAACTTCGTGTGTCAGGGAACCAGCGTTCTATCACCAAGCATACCTTTGAGTTTGGTGGTATTGCCAGCTTTCATTATTGCTCAAAAATCACCACAGAATATATTCACTGAACACGCATCACTTTATATTCTGGCTTTTGGAATGGTAGCCGCCAAAGTAACCAACAAACTCGTGGTAAATAAAATCAAACTTAATTCTAAATTTAAAAGTTTCAAATATTTAAAAGCATATACAAATTAAATTCAACAGCGAGAGATAAAACGTCATCTCATTGTCGTGTATAATTTGGTTTTGATTATTTAGTAATGATCACAATTTCTGTTGTCTTCTTTTATAGATTGCTCACATGACAAAAGCGGAAATGGAGTATTTAGATTGGTCGTTACTCGGCCCGGCGCTATTGTTTCTAAATCAATATTTTAATTGTGTAGTTCCTGAAATTTGGTTACTATGGTTTACATTATTTTGGGGAGCCCAAGATTTATTTCGTTATTGCTCACAGGTTGGTGATTGTTTATAGAATAGATTCAGTGAAACAGTTTCTAGAAAAATTGCTCATTTATTTGTTTGATAAATAGGTTTGTTTGGAGATTTGTCAACATCTACATATTCAGCTCTTCAAAATTCCTTATCACACGAAAACCACCATAAGCCAAGGCACTAACGCACCAACAACAAGCCTCAGCATGAGTATACCAACTGGCGGATGTGGCGGTGGGACACATGATAAAAACGGCGGTACTCATCATCGAAAATCGAAAGGGCAATCAAGTAAAAAGCAACAACAACAACAACATTAGAAATTAAATTACTACTATTTAAAGAAAGAAAGGAAATAACAAAAATCATGAACAGAGTGTATACATAAATAAAAAATAAAAAAGAATAGCCTACAAATTAAATTCTATAATTAATAATAATAGTCTATAGAAAAATACTTTTATTTGCTAATATTGAATAAGAAGAAAAACAATACGAGGAAATATATATTAAATCCTTTGAGCAAATGTTGATAAAACATTTGCGGTCTTAAGTTTCTGCAGAACTTTTAAATCCAGTCAAGGAATCTTTAATAAATTCTTTATCAATTAACATTTTTTATTATAGTTATTACAGCAAAGGCTCTTTCTCTTGTTATTTCACCCCGTTTCTCGAGGCTATTTTTATTGTATTTTCAATTATGAGAAACTAAAGATTTCGTCCGAAATCGAAATTTTTCAATTATACTAAAATAAGAAAATTATCGAGTTACTATGAATCCGTAAAATTGCAACAAATCTTTATCATCATTCATTTCTAATCTCACAAAATCGTGTAAAAAGTGTTTTAGTAGACGTTCAAGACCTATTGAGGAGAAAAATGTAAAAAATTGTTATAACGATATTATGAAAATGCATCGGACGAAGCTGTGTATAAACTTTAACATAAAGAAAATAAGAATTTTAACAGATTTTGTTATTAATAAATATATATTCTACGCAATTTGAATTAAAAGAAAAATTATGAATAATACCTTGAGATCAATAAGAATTTTAATATAACTACGTTTGTTACCAATAAATATGTATATTCTTTCTTATTTGAAATATAAAGCAAATTTGTGAATATTTAAAATATATACAATTTAGCATTTCGATGTTGAATATTTCCACGTTTGTGATCACTCGTGCTTGCATTTTCGGTGAGAATTTTTTCCCCTTTTGATTTCGAATTCTAAATTAGTGCTTTTGTTAAAGATGTAAAACGTAGATATAGTTTGGGTGATGTATCCAAGCTATAGCCGACACCCAAAAATTTCCATCACAAACCATAAACGCGGACTGGGAACCGAGATGCAGCTTCAGGTTAGGGAAGCAAAAAATAAATAAAAGAAATACCAAAAGAACAGTCTTGTCAAAATTAGAATTAGCTCTATGGCGAGGAACAGCTTTGGGCAGCAAGTTAGGGAGGCTAAATGAGTCATTTTTGTCAATCTTGGGAATGCAAGAAAAAGACAAAATCTCCCACGACATTGGTCGGGCGACATGCAGTCGACAAGTTCCTGACAGCGTGCATAATTTCGCTTCTGAAATTTCAGATTTCAACCGCAAAAGGAAAAATAACAATACCAGCAACCACATCAAAAATAGAAAATTCCGCAGTTCTCAATCACGCCGACGGAAGCAGCAGCGACTTTTTATTCTTTACACGATTCCCATGACTGTTATTTTGACAAATTGCGGAAACCAAAGTCGCGCGAGGTTTTCTATCTGTCTAGCATAAAAGCCCATGCAATTTTGGCAATTCAAAAACTTTAGATCACATTCTACTTCTCAGTTTGCTTTTTATGTTAGATGGTTACCGCAAAAAGTCAGAGATTACTTTAAAATCGAATCTGTGGGGCTATTCCTTATAATTAAAGGCGTTTACACAGTCTGAGCAGCGACCCACAAGTTAATTTCCTCAACCACCAAAATTGAATGAGTCCGTATGCAGATTTGAAGTCGCTTCTTGCTTTCGAGTCTAATTCTAATCTTGAGGGCAGCGAGGTTGTTCTTGTTTCACTTTCGTGTTGTTTTTATATTTGTAATTTTTATATTCTCCTATTTAATTGCACTACTTAATAACTTGACCTGCAACTATTACTGCTGCACTAACTTAAATTGGTCTCTGTTGCACAGTCTCTGTTTAAGCCTTAATAATCATGGAATCATGAATTGTTTTTATTTTTCCTTCTTCTGTTTGACGTTTTCCCATTTTCGTAATAGCAACGCTGATGCACTTCTGCTTTCTGGTGAAAGATAAGAAGGAAAACTCCTTACATTTTCACTCAAATTGAATTTTGACTCCGAGGGGTCTGGACGTGTTTTTGAGATAGACGCGTGTACTGTTCGCAATAAATCTTTAAAAATTAAAAAAAAGAAGAGTGAAAAATGCATCTGTATCTCTAAAACGTTTTTGAATTAAAGTAAGAAAACAAAAATAACTTTTGTTTGTGAAGATAATTCAGTGATTAAGAACAAAAAGTGACTACGCAAAGTTTTGGGTCTCTTGGCGGCAATTTAGTGCTTAATATGAATTTATAAATGACAATTCTCAAACTGTTTTAAATCCAATCGACTTAAATTAATTTAATTTTCCATTTTTAGATTAACGACAAAAATTCCATTGCGATATTGTGTTTGTTTGTTTATAAATTCGGTGTACAAATTTTTTGCTTCTGAAATTTTTCTTTCTTTTCTTTTCTAATTTCATCAGATTGGTTTTGCGTTGGTCTTTCGCAATTGGCTGAATTCGCCAGTGCTTCCGTTCAAGATCTGTATGGAGTAGAAAAGAGTACAAAGCAAAAGCATACAGTAGTTTAAAATACTTTTTTCAAAAAAGAGGAAATATTTTATAAAATATGTCCAATTAAGGGCTAAATAGAAAACACCGAAGGAAATGTATTCCTTTTAGAATTTTATTTTTCAATTGATACATTGTATTTCAGCTCCAGTATTTCCAATTACATTGTATGTGGAATTAGTGATTGATTGAAAAGGGATTGATATCGTTAACACTATTTACATGATTTAGTACGTTTTTCGTTTTATGAGAACAGAAACCCTGCTTTAAATTAATGGTTCTCGAGAGGAAAGAATTTTAATGGAAGTAAAATGAAGCAAAAACAAAATCTTAAAAGTTTGAGAGTAACTCAAGTGAAACAGTATGAGAGCACGTTAGAGAGATATATGATGGTAAACAATGCAAAATGAAACCTTATCAAATAGATTTATTTTAGGCTTCGGCAGCTTATCGTTGATTATAAATTGTGAAAGTTTGATTTTATAATTTAATTATGCATGTGCTTTATAAGTCTAGATCCGAATAAAATATTTGTTTGTAGCGAAATAAATTATGATTAAGAGCGCATTTTAAGAAGGTCGATGGTATAAAGATTTGAGCCCAGTTCGACAATTTAAAGATATTTAATTTTAATTTTTAAATTATTTATTCATTAAAATTATTTGTAAAGTTCACAAAACAAGAAATATTCTCTATTTCTCTCAAACTAATTAGGAATTAAATTCAAATAAAGTTCGGCAAAAAATTAAAATTTAAATGGGATTCTGAATCAATAATTCGGAATTTTGATATTTATATGACACTAATTTTATACTTATTAAAATAAAGTACAAAATGGATTCTCAGAAAACGAACAAAAACAATTTAAATAAATCTATATAAGATAAAGAACAAATCTGTATAAAATAAAGATTTTTACATCGAACAAACGTGGCTTTAACGAATTCATTTTAAGAATGGCTTCACAGCCATCACAAACTATTGCGGCCATAAATACTACTACAACAATAACAACAACAACGAAGTCAATATCAATAGCTGATAAACGAAAAAGCAGTTTCGATTTTAAGGAAAATCATAGAAAGTGGCAATGTTTGGCATCCAACACCAACAACAGCAGTGCCAGCAACAACAACAACAACGAAAACAACAGAAATTCCTACAGGGGAAAAAATTATCAACAATACCGGTTGTTTGTGCCATTTATATTAATTACTTGCTGCATAGGAAGAAGCATGCAAATAAAGAACGGTAAGTTTCTGCAAAAAAATTTTCACAATTTTATATTCTAAGAGTGTAATTATTGAGGAAATGAGTGTTACTTCTCTTCAACCAAGCCTTCCTCAATCCCTCACAGAAAATCGCTTGTAAATATCGAATGTTATCGCTCGTTCAATATGTCTCTAACCCCCACCTTCCCACTTTTTGCTCCCCTCATGCAAATTTTTTGTTTGGTAAAATTGCGAGAAGGTATGAGTCCTTGCCAGGACCCTCAACTTTTCGGTCCTTAACCTCTTCAAAATTTAAAGAACTTTAAAAATTTAAACTTTTATTTACGAAATCAAAGAAAAAAATAAAAAAAGGAAAACAGAATTAAATCGATGATGAACTAAAAAAAATCCTGCAGTAAAAAAAGGCATTCATCCTTTGATATCCTTTCATTACTGCGTGTGATTATGCTCGCCTACTACTGCATAGTTGCGCCAGCAGCAAAAAATTACAAAAAGAAATAGCGATAATTCTGTCAGCCGCACCGACATTCAACATCCGACAACAACAACACCAAAAACAACAATCGTCCTATTCAGGGCTTCCCCATCCTGTCACTCGCTATTCACGCCATTGATTTGACGGAATAATGAAATTCACAACAACAACAACAACGACAACCATTTATTTCGGCACGAGAATCGAAACGTAACCGAACGGAGAGCAATTTTGTGGGACTCGGATCCGCTAAAGCATAATGAGATAATGCTGGTGATGATGACGTTGGAGGTAGTAGCGTTACAAACTACGCTAACAACTATAAAAGCAACGAGTATTATAATTCAGTAGGAGGATGCACACCGAAAAACAGCAACGATATCGAGAACGAGAAATGTGTTCGTCGTCGAATAGCGTCAGAAGGCGGAGAAACGAAATAAAGGAAGAACAAGCATTCGACACTTATCACTAGCGACAAAAGCGGCCTTTGTTAGCACAAACCCGGGTCATGTGCATAAAAATTTCGTTTCAAAATAAAATGATGCTTTCAGCTTTAAAGAACCTCTAAGCGCATTTTGGTATATTTTTTTAGGACTGATATTCAGTTTGAGCATGGTGAACATCCCAAAAGCTGTTATCATACTCTCTCACACGCCCACGGTAGGATCCCCAACCGTATCCTGGTGCCGTAAAAGGCGCATGACTCAAATGAAAGCGTAATTTTCTTTGCTATCGTTACAAACGTAACAACAACAACAACAACGTCGGGCGAGTACTCTCAATGTGCACGCTGGATTCTTGTCCTGATTTCAAATACTGTACCACTTTACTACAAACATCCTGGCAATCGTGGCATTGGTCCTTGTGCTATGAAGCTGAGGCAATGTCAATGAGAAGACGTGACTAATGGAGGCAAAGGGAAATAGATAGAAGGCATAAGAAAATATAAATGCAAGCTAAAGAGGAATCAGTAACGAAAAGTAAACTCGAAAAAAAATCAAATCAGTCCTTGCGAGCGCCTTTTACCGAATTGCTCATTCACAAAAATGGTCTTTTGTGTACTTTAAATCCTATTTTCAAGCGCATTTATTGCAAGGATGAATAATGACAAGATGATGGTTTTTTATTGGTGTCAACGACGAGGGCATAAAGTTTTGACAATCTCATCTCGCAGAAAGACAGTTGGCTGACTTTAGCATCCTTTGCAAACAAAAGTAAATTTATAAATACTTTTTTTAAGACACTCTTTTTTAGTCGAAATATTTATTCGCCTTTTACTTCGCCGCACCAAAAGCGTCTATAAAATTTTGTATAGTAATAAATCTAGAATTGAGTTTACGAAAGGATGGGTCGGGGGAGAAGTGGGAATAAAAGCTCGCCATCTGTGTTTCCAATTAAAGTCCTAGCTGTTCACCAGAATGCTCTTCAGATTCGGTAATTCAATAAAAAACGCAGCAACATTTTATAAGCCATAGAGCGTCATATCGAGCTGCAGTGAAGCAGATAAATTGGCGGGGCTTGAAACAGGGCGGATATTTTATATACGAACGTCTGTAACGGAAATTAACCAACTTGCTGTTAATTCAAAAAGGTCGTTTTTAAGGCAAAAAGGTCACGCGTCACGCGGTTCATTTTAGATACTGACGCGGTATTTACGGTAACAGGGTGTGAGTTTCAAGAACTTCGAAGAGAGCTTGAGCAGAGATTCGTGTATTTGGAAGCTCATTTATTTGCATTCACCAAAGCCAGGATATGTTGCCGGGTAATTTACAGCCATCTAAAGAACATTGCTATACTTTCTGAACAAGTTCGGAAAACATAAAATTGGCTTGATCTATAAAAATTCTATCATTATCCCCTATTTTTATCATCCTTAGCGTAAGCTAACAAAGTAAAGAATGAAAACGATTGTTTTGTTTGTATAAAACCGTTTTATTTGTTGGTTTCTTTTGCGAGAAATCTTACTAATGAAGTTGATAATTGTTCATAAAGCTTGACATTAAGCTTCAGTTTAAAATACATTACTGGTACCCCCTGTTTATAATCCAGGACTCAATTTGAAACCAACTTGGTCATGGATAGAATTGTGTAACCCCATTCAATTTCCATAAAGCATAAAAATTATAATCATAAAATCGTAAAAAGCGTATTTTACACGCGTTCATACGCGCTCGTTACGAACGTTCATGAACGTGCCGTTTGTAAGCCGGACGAACCGGATCGACCCATGGATGCATTTCCGAATGAAATCCATTGCATGCTGCGTCGTTCCTTTTTTCATTCAGAGGAAGAAGCACGTCGTATTATGGTTACGCCTATAACCGTCTTTGGATCTCGTTAACTGAAAGCAAGCGACTGATTGCGAGCATTTTATATATCGATTTCTTTTCATTAACATTTGCGTTACACACGTTATTACAAGATTATGAGACGTGATAAAATTGGCTTAATGTTCGACGATATTACCGAAGGGGTGCAGCCAAAGATAAGCCACCGATAGGCACCGTTGAGGACACAATTAATACCGATGGTTTTGGTTAGACAAGTTGCTGGTTGCCCGAGTAGTGAATTGGGAAAGGGGGCGGTGGTAGGAGGATGCAGCATAACCACTTTTTACGTTTTTTGGCTGGTTGTTTGCAAGTTATGCCGTCAGACATCGCCACAAGTTACCAGACTGATAAAGACTGGTAAATTATTTATTTATTGCAAAGTTGTGACGGTGTAGACGGGCGAAAGGGGCGTGTGTCTCAAAACACAATTTGTGGAATGTTGATTGCGTTGGTTAGTCTTTTATGAATATTTGCATAAAGTTTTTGTTTAGTTTTTTGGCTATTTCTATAAACAAAATCGAGCCTTTCATTTTGAAAGTGAATAAATGCACTTCTCGGAAAAATAATTTGCTCTCTTATTTACTTTAATTTAATTTAAATTAATTGTATTTGTGATAAATGCTTTTTAATTTTATTTTGAGCTAATTATCAACGGAGAGAGATAGATAGAAGGAATGGCGAAGAGAGAGAGAGAGAGAGGGAGACTTTGAAGGAGCTGTTTTCTCCTATTGCTTTTTTTAAAAGGTTTTAAATATCGTTTGTAAAGTTTACCTTAGCCTTAGTAGTTCGATTTATCTTAATATTGAAAAATAAAAAATTTAACAAGATTAAAGATAAGTTTTTGTCTTCCATCTAAAATTTCAGTGACATATTTTTTTTAATTAAAAATGTTTTATCACTATTCATTCCTGTTGCGTGGTATCGATCAGTCGAGGTGGTCGATCGGTCGTCATGCAGGCGTTCGTTGTGGGGACAGTACATCCAGACCTTTATTTCAACACAAAAAAGTATCGATTACTTATCAGTTTGTATTTAAAATTATCGTGACTCTACATCTTATGTTTTTCCTTTCAATTCGTTTCTTTTCTTCTTTCGATGTTTTCATTTGATTCCATTTTATTTTTTCGTACGATTTTACTTGCTAACGAGCTTCGTTTGCTACACGTCTCAACATCGTTAAGAACAATTTTTTTTTCTCAAGAAGCGTCGAACAAGTTTTCTTCTTCTTATTGGTTTTCTTCTCCTTCTCCTTCGTCTCCTTTTGGTTTTTGCCTTTTAACACTAAGGCGTTGTTTTTGGTCTGGTTATTCCTTTCTTTAAAACTCAAAACCATCTGATCCTACAGTTTTAGGATGGGTTTGGTCGTTGTTGCTGTTTTTGATTTTTGTTTTTCTTTTATTGCCGTCCAGTTAACTTGGTTATTGTTATGTGTTTGGGACGTCGCGACGTTTTGTCGTTGTGCTTGGCTTCATTTTATTGTAAGCCTTGATGCGTGCGTTGTATCGTGTGTATTTGTTCTCGTTCTCGTTCTAACTTATCGTTCATCTTCTTGTTTGTCGTTAGTTATTTTATAGCTTTTGGTTTTGGTTTTTGGTTGAATTTTATCCAATATCAAAAGTGTCTCGTCGAATGCGTTTTAGATTTCGTTTTTTGGAAACGGCAGCTGTTTATCGTTGAATTGTCGGTGATGGTTTTAGAATTCTCGAACGAATGAACGAGCAAACGAACGTATGTAAAATCGAATGGGCGAACTTTGTCATGACTTTGGTCCTCGTCTCAGATTGTTGGATGCACGAAGATACTAAACGACTATTATTTTTTGATACTTTGTCCGTACCTCACTCATTTTTTGGTCTCAATTTCATTATCGTCTTGTATGTCGTGACTGCGTTCCTTTTCCCTTCTTCTTTTCTTTCTCCCCTCTTCCCGTCCTTTTGGCTCTTCTTTGCCTTTTCTTCAACATCTTTGCTTTCGATCTCGTGACTTTGAAACGCACCTTCCTCGTGCACTTCAGTGAGTTTAAAAGGTGTGATGACGTTGTTGTTGGTGTCGTTGTTGTTGTTGTTGTATGATTATATTTTTCTTTAATTTTTTCTGTTTTCATTCTCCATTCTTCGGTTCGTTTAACCCAAAGACATTAATTTTCGATATAACGAGACACCTTTTATATCTTATCAAAAAACATACAAAACTTCCATATTCGATTTCGATAACAGGATATGAAGAAGAAGGTTAACCCCTTCGACAAGATTCCAAACATTATTAAGATAAAGAAAACCACGACTGAAACCAGTTCAGGGGCTGGTTAAGGTAGCTCGAGAGTATGTAAATATTTGTTGATTATGAGTAGTAGACGACCATATGCATGTGTTGTTTCTTCAGCGGAACACCTCAAACCACTATCAGGTATCCGCTACGCGATATTCTGATAAATATGTTTGATTTTTACTTAACGTTTTTTCGAAGAAGATCTTCATTAAATTTTTCGAAAAATAACAACTAACTAACGACCCTCCGCTCATTACTAAAAAAATCATTTCTTATGAGATCTCGTGTTGTGTCTCTATTGCATGAAAATTTATGTGCCTATAAATGACAATCTTTCAGGTTTATAATAATTAAATATATTTAAGTTTCTAATTAAAATTATATGGCTTTATCGCCCTCAGAACCTAAGCTTCCTTCAGTTTCATTGAGTCTAAAGTAAATTTAAATTTATAACGAACAAACGACACCAACGACGTCAAAACAACGCGGCAGCGCCAACATCGAAATTAATCTCGTACAAGCAGACGGACGGACGTACGTACAAACATAACTGAAATTTAAGATGAGGTCGATGTTTATACTCGTATGTATACGGTGTATGTTTGTACAGATGAACTTCTGCCACATGCAAATTGCTCGTCTTGCTTTTGTTGTTGTTTTGCCAACACCTAAAATATGTTTATTCGCTTTACCGAATGGTCGTTTGGTAAGGTGGTAAGGGTGGAAAGGCAGTCTCAACAGCGGGCGCTGGTGTTTTTTGCCCCGTGGATTCATTGCAGTTAACGCTGTTAACGCTGTTAACCAAATCATAAGTAGGAGGAGAAGAAGAAACAGCATCAAATACTTTAACGAGTAACGAGTACCTGAGAGTGCGACAGGCAGGACAGGTAGAATCTGGTTGTTTAAGTTGAGTCTGATGCACGCAACCGCCATCGGTATATCCATCATCGAGAACATTAATAAAAAACGAAAACGGATAATGAAACAAAACAGAAATGTAAACTAAAAACAAAAACAACAACAAAACCATGAAAATAATAATGATCTTTCGACTGAACTCTCATCAGTGTCGTTTCGGGTTGGAAGGGGGCGATGCTCACATGATTTTTTTTATTATTGTTGTACTGTGGAAAAAACCATTTGGATTTGGTTTGTTTTACTTTCTTGTTCTTTTGTTTTCTTGTTTTCTTTTGTAAATATAGCCTGATTGTAATTATAGTGGGTTTACTTGTTTGGCTGTTGTTGTTGTTGTTTTTCTTGTTCTTCTTCCTTGGTATTTCTAATATTGTCGAAAACAAATCCATGGAAATTTGTTATGCTCTCATGTTTACATTTAAAATCTCATCCTCTTTTCCGCACTCAAAATTGGTTTTGCAGCAAGAAGATAATTTCGTTCGGAGGCACAGCAGTCGCCTCCTTCAATATACAAACAATATGTATGTTTTTTATGGGTGTGTATGTGGGCTTGTGTGCTGCATAGTGTCACCTTCATATACAGAAGTATGTATTTGAATAGACGAAAAACGAACGTTCTCCAAAGCTAGAAAGTCATATTTGTTGACTTAACCGATTCTCACAGAGAATCGACCACTGGCTGGTTTCATTTTAAAGACACTGTTTAACTAACTGTTAACTACATTGCTAGCTTACCAACTTCGGATTATTGGCGGTTCGTGTATTTGCTGAAAGTGTAATAAAAAGCGATGATGATGATGATCTCTTAACTATATTTAAAACGAAGTCAAATGAGGCTCATCGTTTCCCTCTCTAGGGACAATATTTTCCTCGGCTATGCAACCGCATTAGATATTATGGAAACCTCTAGAATTGTGACAAGCCATGCATCAATATCCACACGCACACAAGCGTACTTTTTGTATGCTTTACTATTCGCCTCGTGTGGGTAGCAAAAAGAGAGCAAAGGCTATAGGACGTCTGTTGATTTAGTTGGCTTCGGACCTCTCTTGGCCCAAACCAATTTCAAATGTCATTTAAATAATGATAATTACAGTCGGAGTTTAGAAGATATATGTAATAAAATAAGGAAATAAAAGAAGAATAAGAGAAAATAGTAAGAACAAGAGGGAACCGATTAATCGGTAAAAGAAAATATATTTATGATTTTACTAATTGAAAATATTTTAGTAAATGATAGTGCGCCTGAAGGAGAGCGCGATACGACATGGTCGTCGTCTGGGAATTAGTGGATTTTATTTAGCAATCATCCGCTTCAGCCACCTTCTAAAGGAGTCTTCTATAAAATTTTACTTTTGGGAATTCTATAAGTATTTTTTTAAAATTAATTCCCCTTAATTATTCGTACGGGACCTCTTTCGTCCCGTTTCTCACCTCCTCTGAATTGTAGCGCAACGTTTCTATGATTTCTCTTTAGCTCGATCCAATTTATTTAGTTTTTATTACGCATAGCGCCTAAGTGGTTTCGTGTATAAATGCATTAGTACTAATATATGATATATTGTTGGTGTAGTTGTTGTGTTCAAATGACTAAACTAATAATTGACCAAAAATAATTTAACCAATGATTGTTAGTTAAAGAATCATTAGAAGGTTAAATTACAATAAAAACTATTTCGACTCTACAGTGAAATGAATTGAAGTTTGGGTTTTAACAAGAAATTAGGCTTTAAAGCCTTTAGAAATAAAAAAATGTTCAGCTAATAAATGTTCATAAAAAACTATTTTGAGAAATCAACTGAAACAACTTCGAATTTGAAATTTTTATCGAAGTTTTATATCTATAGTCTCAAATTTATTAAAAAAATAATTCCGTTCAAAACCTTCTTCTCTTCCGTTTTGTTTTGACTCGAAGCAATTTAATTTTTATCTCATTTTATGCAAACCGATTCCGCCGCATTAATTTTTTCATCCGCATTTTGAAAAGATTGCTTTCTGCTTCATTTCCAAATGTCATTCCATTGAGGAAGTAGTAGACCACATGATAACCATATCATTCTCTCACCGCGTACCAAATGGATATTTCATCCATAACCACCAACCATCCCATCCGTTCACCAACTTAACCGTTCTCGGTTTCTGGGTTTGACTTTCAGTTTTTAGTTTAAATGGGACGCCTCGAAAGCATACATATCTCATATCTCGTTTTGTTCCATTAAAAAGAATAACTAAAATTCGGAAAGAACTTCTTCATTTTCTTTCGCTTTATCCTTTTTAATGAAGTTAAGATTTGTTAAAATTGTTATAAAGAAATTTTCGAAAAATAAAATATTGTATTGCGGTAAATATTAAAAATCACGACACTGAACTGACGTGAGATCGTCATCGGAACCACGGGAGGAAGTAGATCTTTATAAAAATATATAAACATCTCAAGTATGGAATTCATTGCCCTCAGAGGGGGAAGGAATTGAGGAATTTGAGGAACTTGCGGAGGCCAAACGAATGGGGAAAGCCTGGGAATTGTTAGAGAATAATTAGAGCTGAAAATAACGGTTGCGCACATAAGCAAATGACGATGATATTAATTTCAACGCTATAATAATGTCTTATCGATTTCAAGAAAAAAATTCAAAAAATAGGAGAAGCCAAGCAGAGGATGAAACCTGATAACTTGCGAATTGTCTAGCAGGGTTTCTTAACACTCCAAGCCCTAATTTCTTTTCTCCTTTTTTATAACTCTTTAACGAAGCCAAAGATTTAAATTAAGAGCTATTTATAAAAATTCCATTGCAATCATAATTTGTGGTTTTATTTTGAAAGTAAGCTAAGCCAACTTAAAGCAAAGAAATTTTATGAAAAAGAAAATTCTATTGATTATAAAAATTGAAAAAAAAGATTTGAACAAAATTCGATTCGAAATTGGCTTAAAATAATCATATTAAAAAATTTAACTACTATATTTTCAAAATAAACGACCCAAATTCAAAATAAACGACCCAAATACAGACGATGTTGGTGCCTCTAATTGTGCGTGAGTGAATGCGTGTGTCAGTGTGTGTGTATATGCGTTGGTGGGTGGGTGTAGGTGTGTGGGTGTGTGTATGTGTACGATGTTTATATCACTGATTTAAGGAATTTGTAAATTGTAATTGTAATTTGTAAATTGATTCTCACAATAGAAAACGATATCATAATAATTATGTTTCTTCTACCAACATTATTACGCGAGGATTTATCTAACGGTGCCCGAACCGTGATATATCAGGCATATCAATGATACCTCAATGATATTTAATATCATTTAAAGATTTATCATTATTAAAATGTCAAATCTCAATATGTCAATCTATCAGTAATAGACTACATAGTTATTATTACGTCATATTAGAGCGAGTAGCTGACAAATTACTTTAAGGATAGACGTCTATACTACGATGAATTTTTCAGAGAATTTTTCAAAAAAAATTAGCCAATGGTCCACCACTTACATATATAATTCATATTATAATCGCTTGTATGTGAGTTCAGTTAACTATAATTCCTCCTTCCTCTTTGACGACTCCACAACTGTAAATATTTCAATTTTAACACATAAATTCACGCGTAGTTATGAAAACGATTACAAAAGAACTTCACACTATAATAATCGGTAATAGCACTAGAAATAGCATCAACAAACAACAACAGACAGCACGAGCAACAGCAACAACAATGCAATATCGACATCATACAACACGAATAGCATCATCCTCTACCATAATCATCATTGGGCCGATTATCGACTTCGACGGGCAAAAGTGGCGGCGATATGACCGATTGACTGAGCTTGTTGGGTTGCCTGCCTGCCGGGTTGCCTGTCGCCAATAATTCCCCAGAAGCTGAAGCAAACTTCATAAACGTTTACAATAAACAGAGAGAAGGTGCCAGACAATCAACAGAAACAACAATAAAACAACAATAATAATAAAGCTAAATTGCAGCCAAGAAAAGCAAGGAAAGCATTTACTCGGGCAGACATTGAAAGGGGTGGATGGGCGGACAGACGGGTGGGCGGATTAACAAACGAATAATCAAACCAACTAACCAACAAACAAATAACTCGTCAGTCGATCCGTTGTTCGTCGTCTGCTGGTTTGTTGTCCGTTTATTCGTTTGTTCTTCTTCAGCCGATTTACATTTTCAGGCAAATCGTTAGGTCGAGTTACCCATTCTTTAGGAAAGAAGAAGAGGGAGAGATGGTAGGTGGTAAAACAATACCCGCACAGACTTTACTCTTCAATTTCATCTCTTAGCGACTTTCTATGCGTATGCGTAAAAGGCATGGAATGAACAAAACAAAAATCTAACAGACTAATAAAATAAAAAAAAGAATACTTTAATAAAATAAAATCAAACTGAAAAAGTAAAAAATTGCTTGGAGACTTTGAATAAAATTTCCATTGAATCTCAAAACAAGAAAGAGCGTTAACTCCGTCTTGACCGAAGGTCAAACGATCAGCACCTCCATTATTCTATTGATGTGGGTGTGTAACGCCCACTTTGACTTCTCTTACTTGTAAGGTTTTAACTATCAGCTCACTGATAGTATGTACCACTCCCATTACTACCAATGATATTTAACCCTCAAAAATAATATATATTTAAGCATGACAATGATCCGATTTTGTCTTCTCTACCATTCTCACTATGAAGGTGACATTTTTCTGAAATATTCGTGAAAATACTTTGAAGCGATAACTTTGGAGTGTATTTTATTTTAAACGTAGATTTTAAAATCAAATTTTTACCTAAAATTCATTTTGCGGAGTAAGAAATTGAACGAAAAACACAAATAGGTTCGCATTTATCACAAAAAAGTTAAGTGTGCAACGGATCCAACACCTTCCGACGCCTGTCGTGACGGTAAAACATACCCAATTTTTCTTCTGATTTTAGGATATAAAAGAATCGACAAGTTCTACGAATGAAAGAAGAAAGAACAAGCTACAAACCAAATGATCCCCGCAGACATGATGCCAGCTAAATCATATTCCAACGATCACGTCGAATGAACAAACGAATGGACTGGCGAACGGCGGACGGTGGGATGAATGCGTGGCCGGCACTAAAAGAATATAAAAGCGCATAGACTGTGGATCGAATGAACGAGGGGGTGTCTCTCTCCTTTGGCGCAAAAAAATCGATGGGTGCATACGCGAGCGACGTGAATTCATTTTACCAACATTCGCTTCAAAATTTATTGCAAATGGAAATTTTTTCCAAACAATCATGATGCGGTTGAATTGAAGGAATATAAGAAACCCAAGTAAAGGGAAGAAGAAGAAGAAGCGAAAGAGAACGCAGAAACGATTTCAATCGAAAAAGCAAATTTGAATGCCAAATTTTTTTTCTTGCAAGAAAACCGAGAAACCAACGAAGCGGACGATATTTAGAAGAAGAATTTATGCTGCGCCAAAAATATCTTTTACGGCTTTCTTGTTTTATTATTTACTCTGCTGCGTCTTTCTGTATATCATAAATTGGCATTGTTACGATTTATTTAAAAATTTCTGTTTCATTTCAAATGTTTTAAAGTTTGGTTATAAAAATCGAAAGGCATATCCAAGACGACATGTACGTTTTTGAAGTAAACCTACGTAGTTTTCTTCCTCTTATCGCATCTAGAGCATCTTAGAGCACGCCACAACGCATTTTTCATATAGTTTATTAAGTTTATTAGTAGTTTAAAATATTGAAATATTCAGATTCAATACAAACACATACACGTACGCAGGAGTCATCTCTCCAGGAGTTACATTTTGTTTCGTCTTTTTTTTGTTGCCTTTCAAATGATTGGCATAGCTATTTTTGACAAGACGTCATGCAAAGTTGTGTCAAACTGATTCTCGGAACAACCGGTTTATTCAATCTGGAAAACCATTACTATAGATCCGTTTTAAAAAAAATTTTATTGCAAAACTCGCAGCTAATTCTTTGCTTTCTCTGCCGTTTAACAAAATTTGTTAAAGTTGCAGAATGAAATAATGAATGAATGATAATTTCATCTGCAATCTATTCTGGAATCCTTCTAGTAGTCGGTGCTTCATCGACAAATCACCAAAACCGATGGTTTTTAAAATTGCAGAATCTATTTGTTAGATATTTGTTAAAGTCACAGAAGAAAATAAATCCTATTATAAAACGGTATTCATAAATTTTCTTCATTTGTTATACCCATAATTCGCGACAACAACAATAGCGCCATTTTTATGAAATTGGTATTGTATCAATAAAAAGGTTCTCTTATGGCAATAAATTATTATATAAAATTATGATTATCAGACCAATTTGTTGTGTGTTGTTGTTGTTGTTACTATAAAGCATATATCTTTAGCGAAGGTTCGTGACCAACATCATAAATCCTAAACAAGATTCGATCGAAACGAGAATTAAAATCCAAATAGTCTTTCATTTTTAAATATCGTAACGGCTGGTGAAGAAATTGTTCGAGTGGTGGGACGAGGAAAGAGGACCGCGCAGAGAAACAAATCATTTCATAAGTGCTTTAAGCTGAGACAGGAAATAAACCATGTTGAGTCTGCGCTTATACCAAATGGTTTATGGCATGCAACAACAAAAATGACAACAACAATAACCAGATTAATAAAAAAAATTAGCAAGGCTCTTAGGGACAAGCGTGCGAGGTGATCATATCTTTGTCTTCCATTCTATCCCCCTTCTCTTCTTTCCCCAACACCATATTGCCGTCTTTTCTGTGTTGCTGATCAGCATCATCACGTGCATTGACGCAGCGACGGTCAAGTGCGCAAACAGATTTTTTTTCATTTATTTCGCTAAATGATGGGTAAAGGCGAAACTAGCGCGGTTTAAAAGATATCAGCCACAGTCAGAAGTGTTGCTTGATGGTGGCTGCAGGGGCCACAAAATGTATGCAAATGCTTCTAACTATTCAACTGGAATATGCCAACAACAACAACAACAATCGCAGCAATAAAATCAACAATACAATTCATAAATCAATTTCCGCGCACATCTTACGAGAAGAGAATGTGGCGGGGAAAGAGGGAGCAGTCGAGAAAGCAATATAAAACAGATTGGGTTATAAGAAAAAGAAATATTTAAGATTTAGAAATGAGAAAAGAGATGCTAATTTGATGCATTTGCGAACAATTTAAACTGTTGCGTTCAACGATTGAAGTGAGGGCTGCACAAGACACTTTGTACGCACTTTTAGGGCATCTTTTCAAAACAAGCTGCGACAACAACCAAAAGATCGATAGAAAAACAACATGAGTATGAACAGAAGTATAAATCCACAAATACACACACCCATACACACATTATACGCATACAGAAATGTATAATTCTTATTTTATAATAAATCGATAATTAATTAATTGACTACAATCGGTGCGAGAAAACAAATTTTTCCTTTTCTTTTATTATTCTCTCCGCGAGCGACAAATCACGAAATTGCTTTGGTGGTTAAGAGCCGAGACGAACTTGATAGGCGTCGATTATTGACGTCATAAATTAATGTATTTAGTACACTACAATATTGTAAAAATTCAGGATGACTTGTGCAACTATATAATCACCGTTTGTCCACTGTTCGAAAAATTAATACGCCAACCAACAAACTAATCCCCTTAACCATATATTTGCCCATGTGGTGCAGAGTGGCAAGCGCGGTGTTGTCTAATCCAGTCTGTATTCCTGAAGAGTTGCAGATTGCATGCAGTAAGAATTTGTACATACTTTCGCCTTCTCTTCGCTTCACTCTTCCTTCCTTTTCTTTATCTGGTTGAGCCGGAGCAATTCGAGCTGTGAAGAAATAATCGAGAGTAAGCGAAACAAAAAAGGGATGAAAATAAAGTATGTTATCGGATTTAATGGATTCTTGTGCAAATATTTTGATTCGGTTTAATTTTTTTGCAAAGCATAAATATTTTTTATGCTGAATAATCTCAAAATCCCTTCGAATTGGTTTTGAATGTTTCGTAGGAGAAAAATGTGCAAACCGAAATTTATTTTTTACGAATTTTTTTTACTTTACATTCCTAAACCGCAATAACAAAAGCATGGCAGGGAAAATACGTTTTTATCATAAAATTGCATCAAATACGAATTGCTTAGAATTTTTGAGAGTTGTTGGTACTTTTTTGGAAGAAGACTTCCAGGGTGGTGAAATTTTTTAAACAAGGATAAAATAATGTCAGAATTTGATATTTTCATATTTTACCGTTTTGGAATTATAAGTTCTCTAATTCTTCGGATTTTTATTTATCTATTTTGTTTTATCGCTTGTAGTTCGATATCTCTTATTTTTTACGCACCGAAACGTTCATGTACAATTCTTTACTAACTTCGATGCAATAATAATTACCTTGTTTGTTTTTCGTTAAAATCGTTCGATCCGTAATTGATTTGGGTTAAAATAACTCTAAAATAACGAACTTGTTTTGAAGCATAGTATTAATTACATAGTTGTGCCTTATCCATCGGTATTGCATAACTCCCGGGGCTTGGCTCGACGTCAGTAGCAATTGAAGCAGCACCAGTACGCATTTATTGCATTTGGGTTTTATTGCATTTGGGTTAAAATTAAAATAATTGCAGTGATTTTATTTTCCTCGCCGTTTTTATTTATTATTTGATCACGCCCAATCATTGCGACGGCCGCTCAATTATAACCGCATATACAAGGCGCATAAGTAAATAACAGGGTCGGTTGGTTGGTCGATCAGTTCCAACTTTTCCCAACATGGACGTATACCATATTAATTTGTATTAATTACATCATACTCACACACACACGCACTCACACACAAATACGATTAATTTAGTTATAGCTGTATCTGGACTTGTTGTTATTGTTGCTTTTCAATCTATAAATTAAATATATTGCTATGCTTTACCGTCTCCTTCCTCCCGTGACAGTCATTGGTTGACAGTTGAATTTTTTAGTTTACCTGCACTGTTTTTTCTCTTCGTACTAAATGCAAAAAAGGAACAAAAAGTAACGACACTCGTAAATTAAATTTACTTTAAAATAAATTATAAATTTCCTCAATTTTTTAGAAATGCAATCGAGTTATGAAACACGATAATTATTGATAGAATTGGAGGAAGTTTAATTGAAATGAAATATAGTTTTATAAATTAAACTCGCACTCATTAACAGATTTGTCTGTAGAGTAATTCATAAATTGATCGATTTATATTAATCGATTATGTACTAATCGATTTATCTTTTGCTTGCTTTTTTAAAAAGATTTAAAATTTCTGCACATTATAATTTTGGGATTATAGCAAAATCAATTGTTTTAATCACTGGCACGCCCATTTGAACTGCATAAAAGCTGGCGATTTTTAAAGTCCTTTTTACTTCGAAGCCTTTCGAAACCGAGGTCCACGAAGCATCATATTTTGAAATTATCCTTTTTGGAAAATAGAAAACCGATTACGATTATTTATTGAATAAAACATTTTATTTGAATAATTGTCTTATCAAGAATTTAATTAGTCAACTATCGACTGCTTTATTTTTTTGTGCACAATATTGTATTTTGAAAAAAAGCTTTTTTACTCTTTCGTACTATTTGCCTCAATTAATTCAAACGAATTGTGGTAGTAAAATCTCTGCCGTAAAGGAAAAAATTAAGGACGAAACGTCGTTGGGAAAGAATTTCAGGGCCCAAAACAGGCAATTGAAAGAAAATTAATTGCAGGAGGAGGAGATACCATGCTGACGTCATCACGATAAAGTTGCAAATTATAAGAAAAACATTTGTCTTAAGCCTCTTGTGGGTACTTTTTCTTTAATTTTCGTTGTAAAATTCATAAGTTTTCTCAACTCACATAAAGGAGGAAACGTGGAAATTGCTGCGTGCGTGTGTATGCGTGTGTTTTCTATTTAAATTATTGTATGGATTAGTATTACTTCTGAGTTCCTATCCTTTCTCTTCAGTATGCTTTTATTTTAAATTGTTTGTGAGGTCGTTTTTAAACGCGATTGAGGTTATAAACCGGTTGAAATAATTCAATAAAAGGCAGTCTAACTATTTTATCCAATGCGCTCAAGATAATTTTATACGATTTCGAGAAAATTTATTAGCGAAAGAATGGTCTCAATTTTTCAGCTTCTCATCGATTTGTTATGTCTTTCGTTCTAACTTTTCTTAAATAAATCTTTCCTTGTAAATCTAAAATTAAATCAAAAATATGTTGAAATGAATTTGAAAAAGTATCATGAAATTTATAACCGTTAAAGGAGAGCCGAGTTTAAAATTAAAGCCGAGCCGAAAATTTTAAGAAATGAGTTTGTATTTATACTTCGAGAAAATACAAATACAAAATGATGTCGTTTATAAGCAAACGAAATTTGAGCCCTATCAATTTCGTAATTAATCCCTATCATCCGTAAGGAATGATATTTTGATCAAAGATCAATCATGTTATTGTTGCTGCTTTCGCTGTTGTTTAACGCCTGGTTAAAAATTACATGCACTCAATTAAATATGATTTTTATGCACACGATTTTCGATATCGTATTAATCCAACAGAAGCTGTCAATATGATTTATGCAAACACTCCGCTAAAAAACTATACAAACCGATCGCGCCGCATGCTGGCGATCGTCGATCGACATGGGACGAAATCCGTCGTTGTTGTTTTAGTTATGGTTTTATTGTAGTGGTGGTGATTGCTGTTGTTGTTACCGTAAAATAAGTGTCCTTAAGAGTTATTGTTTAAGGCAAGTTACGCTCAACCTAAAAAACCAACGAAAAATCAATTTTCAAAAAAATATATGTCTGTGGTAGATGCTGAACACTCTTGCTGAGAACCAGCCACAATATTTTCTGCAACCACAACAAAAAACCATAAAGTCTTTGTTGGATTAACAGTTTCCCCTACCCCATTCCTTCACATCCAACCAGCCTTTCTTCCAGCCAGGAATCCCTGGCAGTTATGTTACGTTCGTTCAATCCTTCCGATGTCGTGACCAAAGTAAAAAAAGCATTCATTAACGAACTCTCTCAAAGCTTGAAACTTGGAAAAGAAGGGGGGGGAAGTTGAGCAAGTGCGAAGACGGTAAGAAGGTAAGTTGTGACTAACAAAATAGAAAACGAGTAGGCGGTGCTGTTGGTTGATTTGCGTGTCCCCTCTTCATTCTTCTTCCCAACGGAGGAGGTTGTACGCTTAATCACGATTCCATTCGAGGCACGTACGTTCGGTACGGTTCAGCTTCCAGGCAGGATTGAAAGAAAAATTATGCACGAACTTGGTCGCAAAATGTGTTGATGGCAGGGTGAAAACTGTTGGATAGTTTTTAATGTAAACGTAATTAACGATTTAATGTGAATATTTTTTCGGAAGCGATTTAACGTAATTCTGATTATGGATATCAACGGAATTCATTCATTTTTTAAAGTTCATATGACACGAGATTGAGTCAGATAAATCACGAGAATTATAGTCGGATTTTTTTATGTCCATGCAAACAATAAGAGAAAAAAAAACGATGAGATTTTAGGTACTTTTTGAGAAAGTGTAAAATTCCTTCAAATTATAAAAACGTATGAAGTATTCATTTCGAATTAAGTATTTGTGGATATATCTTCTTAACCTCTTCCTTTCTCCTCTTCCTTCCTTCCTTAATTCCTTCGTTATAAAGCATCGACGATATGATTCTTATTTGCAGAACTCATTCTCTTTATAAAACGCAAATCTTCCAACCAACCCTTCCCGTCATCGTTGCCGTTTTGCTTTTGGAATGGGGAGTGTCTGCCCACTCGTTTTTCATATCGAATTGATGTATGAGAGATTTTTACCTTCAGGAGGAATTACAACAAGCCATATTTTAGTATAAATACATTGATTCGTCCATCCTACCCAACATCCGTACGTTCGTCGCTGGTGATTATACGCTTGCATCTCGGTTAGTTCTTTCTTCACTACCAACCAATTCAACCGACCAACCTACCTTCGGGCACTTATCGTGCAGGTTGGAAAAAAAGAAATGGATAAAGTTTTTTGTTAGCAGTTTTCTGCAGTTGATGTTTCTTTCCTTGTTGTTTTTGTTGTTTTCTGTTGTTGTTAATTTTAAAGTTTATGCTTGCTTTTCTGACAGCTCGCTTAACTGCTGGTGACGACGACCGCGGTCTGACGGTCGTGGCTTGTTTATGTGATTGGTTGGTTGGTTGGTTGGTTGGTTGGATGTTTGGTTCCGCCGGTCCGACTGACTGCTAGTTAGCCAGAATGATTGAATGATGACTGGTGGACTTATTGAATGACAAACTGACTAACTAACGCACTAGTTGTTAACGCTAGATTACTTTGACTGGCTCGATTGTTGTTTCTTCTTTTTCTTCTTCACTTCGTCGTCTTCGGTACTAAATACTGTTGATAATGTTATTGCTGCCAGGGCTGCGACTGTAGTGCTTTCTGGGGTGCCCAATTTCACATTAATCACGGTTTATATGCTAATATTGTTTCTGTTGTTGCTAGCGTTGTTGCTGCTTTCCGGCTGCTCAATTCGATTTAATACGATCCAACGTAAAACTAACCAACCAAACAACAACAACAACAGGATCCACTTATATGTTTTGATACTCTTAAGTGCTGGATATGGATTACTGTTTTGCCAACAAAACTTTAACAACAACAATAATAGCAACAACAACAATGTTGTACAAATCTCTTGCGACTTTTTGAATGTTTTAGCTTTGTATCTCAGATCGAAACCCCTTAACGCGCCCCTTCGCCCCGATTACCACCACTAAGTCGCTACCTCTATCAATTTTAATTTTCGTTTCGGCTTCACACTTTGCTCTCTTCCTTCCTTCCTTCCTTTTACTGCTTTCCCGTCCGCCCATACGCTTTCATTTCCTTTAATTTTTTCACACAAATCAACAACGAATATCTGCAAAATCTCGTTCTTCGTACTCTTCCCCTTTATTCCCTTATCGAATCGAACTGCGCTGTGTTGGGGACAGCCAAAAAGGAGCCTGCTCTCGTTAATGAGATACCCTGACGGCCATTGTGGTCCAACGGCACGAAGTAAATGTGACGATGATCGTGCTGACTGAAATGGACGAGACCGGCTTGTTGTTGGTTGTTTAGTATTCGGTTGGTTTGTTGGTTTTTCTTATTCAACGCCCTATCGATTGCCGTCAAGTTAAAGAAGTCGTTGTCGTGTTTTGACCAAAAACATGATTATTATTGCTAACTTTTTTGCGCCTCTTGTTGGTGTTGTGTTTATTACGTTCACGTTTTCGTCTTCTAGTTAGTGCCTACGATACCTTGAAGCCTCCATCACTGCCATGGCTGCCGCTGGTTCGGCTTGTGCTATTGCTTTTAGCCCTTGGCGACATCGATTTTACCAAAACTCATTTCATATTAATGTTCATCGGTTAACATTTGTGAAATTTTAGGGTCAGAGGACTGGAGAAAATGTACGCGTCAGAGGTATAACCATCATAGAATGTTGATTTCATAAATAAATACATAATAAAAACGACCACGAGGTAGGAAATATTGTAATTATTGACTACCTCCTTGCCTTCTAAGGGCGATACTGCCCTCAAAACGAAGAGGCAAAATAATGTTATAAAAGTTATGAAATTTTTCCCGGTGCCGGGAGGGTGAAGGTAGAAGGTTGGGAAGTGGGGTGGGGAAGGCGGGGAAGGGGAGTTGAAGCAGTAGAAATGCAGAAGCAAAAGGACAAAAATGGAAGCAGTTTTTTAGGATTTTAAAGAAGGAGCCTGCCTTGTATTTTTAAATTATTTAGCATATTTTTCCTTTTTCTTTTCCGCTTAATATTCGCGAATTTGTAGAGAATTTCTGTACTCTTAGATGATGGTGAAATACCTTGGGGTAAAGAAGACCATAATTAGCAGACCTCCTGCATAATATCTTCTTCATACGCATTTAATTTCGAAGTCTTGAAATCATTTTCAATATTATTCAGGAATGAAAACGAATAAAAAGGCTGTATTTAAATGGCTTACAAATTCATTTTAATGAAATTTTTAAGGAAATCGGGATTTTACTTTAATGAAAATTTTAAAGTCTTGAAAAAATTATTTCCAAATTGAAACTTTAGGATTCTTGAGGGAATATTGAGACACTTACTGTAAAAGTTTCCCATGCATTAAAGCCATTTTTTCTTATAAGATTTAGGAATTTATTTATCTAGATTTTGATTAACTTTTTCTGATGTTCAACCCTCTTTTTACAAATATTAATGCATGGTGACAACAATTAATCCTTCTGCTAAGCTGCAGCAACGAAGCAACCCTCCTTGCCCGAAAAATGAAATGAAATAAATATCCAAAGTTTCTTTTTAGTTTTACTTGCACGACCTTAAAGGAAATGCAATAATAACAACAAAAAAGTCTATGAAACGGTTGATTGTCAAGAGGCATGAGTACGAGTAGTTAGTCAAGAGCTGCACAAGACAGCTTGAACACGCTTTTAAGGCTAAAACAGTGTCCAAACATTGACAGCAGTATTTTTACTTGTTTTTTCGCTTACGATTAAGTTGTTATGATGCTGAAACCACGACAACAAAATAAAAAAAATATGAAATAAGAATTTTTGCTGATAGAATTGAGATATGCTTCTTGCTTTCGAACTTAGCGCGTAGAAAAGGAGTTTGACAAATACTACCGTTTGCGGATTAATGAATGCAGTAGTGTCTTTACCTTCAAGTCTTTACCTTCAAACAGCACATTCCGTCTAAAAATCAATAAAGGCTAACTAATCCGAACTATTTCGTCCTCATAATAAACCATTCATTTTTATTCGACTCTGATTATATTTCTTAAGACGTCTTGTGGAGTTTTATGATGCAAAATAGTAAACTATGATAGGCTTTCTAAGACATCACCTTCTCCCTTTGTTTCTTTTGCCTTTTTGCCACATAGTCTACATTTTTGCATAGAAAAAAAAAACGACAACAACAGACGTTGTAGCTAAAAACAGAACCAGTTAGAATAGTCCTCTCCTCCTTCGTTTTGTAGTAATGAAAAAAATACATTTCTGGCCCAGTTTGCACCCGTTCGTTCGTTCATACGTCCGTCTGTTTGTCCGTTTGTCTCTTCGTCATAGTCGTCAGCATCGCTTCTCTTCGGTTCAAGACTCAAGTGCACATTTCTGGTGGATGATGTCTTTCGCGTGTACTCGTACTTGCGTATCCTTTAGTTTTTACTCAAGTTTTTTAATGCTCTTTTTATTATTTGTACAAGTAGTTACTTTTGTTCTCGAAAAAACGAGTAGAAAGAAAAATAAACAACAAAAACAACGACATGAACAGCATCAACACCGTCAGTAATTTAAAAGAAAAAGACTACGTGAACTTATTAATCCATAGAATTTGCACCTGTGAAGTGAAATGTGGTCGGTCGTTGGAATGTGAATGGGTGGGTGGGTGGGTGGAGTAGGATGGGTATAGACTGAATACTTAGCAATGCTCTCACAATATTAAAGATATGATTATAATAACTCATACCTTACCACATTCTTAAGCAGGTACCGATAATTGATAAGATGAAGCGACTCTACTTTTATTGTTATAATTATGTTGTGATATTTTATGGCTACGAAGAAGAAGATGAGGTATGGATATAAAAATTCTAAAAAAAATTAAGAATGATTTTGAACAGAAATTCTTAGAAAAAGAAGAGATGCAGATATAAAACATCTTTGCAGATATAAAACATCTTTGTACATCTTTGTAAAATTTGTGAATAAGAATTTTTGAATTTTGAACGACTCGTTTTCATTTGGTTTGATTCGAAGAAAAGGGGTAAAGGGGTAAATTTTTTATTATTATAATTTTTGTATTTTTTATTAGTTTTTTTTTCTGAAGAATAATTTACGATAATTTCAACAAGAAGAAACAAATTTGCAGCTGGTCAAATTGTATGAATTATCCGTATGTTTGTTGTCTGTGATTTTTCAATTTCACATTGACCACTTGTTGTCATTATTCATTATTGGTGTTTTTGGCCTCGTTGTTCTTGTTGGTAATCTCGTTTTAAACGAATTTTTTATATATTATATGCATAATATTTGCAATCATCGTTTTCATCGTTTCGTCAATCAGGCGCTGACATGCATGTTCCGCCTTGATGGCGGCAACATGTTGTTAACATGGCGTCGAAATAAAACCCTAAAGAGAAATCAACTCCATCAAAACAACAACAACAACAGCAAACTGAGTAACAAATTGTAAACCGAAACTGAGAAATAAGAACAAGAATTGGCTTGTGAACCACAAGATAGCAATTTTCAGTAAATTTAGGATGTCTTCTTGTTGGCAATTTTTTCCTTTTTTTCGGTGTGGGCATGAAAAAATATGATGATGCCAAGCAGCCAACAACTCGCAAACACGACGAAATGGAAGATAAGAATAAAGAAGGATAGGCTTTTTCGTGCAGGAAATACCCGGACCTGACTGCAAGATGAAATTAAGAAGCAGACGAGATAGAATAACTTCAGGAACGCATGGACGGCATCTTCTCGAACATCAGCAATACAACATGTATCGTCTCTCTGAAGAATCCTGCAAACGGGAGAAGAGGGCGATCATGCTAACAAGATTCATGGAATAAATTGAAGTGAAGCAAAATTGCAACTCATGTTTTTCCTCCAAGACGAAATGATTGAATGGGTTGAGGATTGGGAGGAGGAAGGAAATGAGGAAAGAAGTAGAAACAAACGAGAGGTACTTTATTTAAATGGGAACATCACGCGAGCAGCCACACCAAAATGAATCCACTTAACTCGAATTTTATAGATGATATGGATGATTATCGTGGTACCCGGTTGGCGTGGTTGTCGTCCTCGTATCCGGTTCCAGCACCATCCATAGCTATCGTTTGTCCATGAACCATGCTAGCCATAAGTGGCCGTTGTTTTTATGCGCACTATTTTGTGTTGGTTGCTCAGTTTTTAAATTTTCTACGGGAAAAAATTAAATGGAGAAAATAGGGCCTCATTAGTATGACAAACAACAGAAGCGACAACAATGACAACGTCTTAGCAAGTCATAAAAATATTAACATAAATTATTCCTACCATATTTTCCAACAAATAGTGTTTGATAAGATTCCGAATATGATTCAAGTTCACAACTAAGGGGTTGTTGTCCAAGACTGAGTCGAGTAGATTTCAAAAACGCATTCCGTTTTCACTTCATTAAAGCTCTTTTTACAATTTTTAATAAAGACTTGATCAAATATTAAAATATGTTGAGAAACAAGTATGAATATTTTGGTATAAAATCGAGACATGAAACCAAAGAATTCATTTTGATGACAAAAACTTATCGAGAAAGTAAGCAAAGCCCAAAGAAGTGAATAAAATCTACAAAAAAGTTAAAACCGTTTGCATAAATTCTTAATAATTAACCTAAATATATTACAAATGTAAATAATTAATGTTGAAATTCATTCTCATCATCGTCATTATTACGATCATCACTAAATAACTTTTAGAACATGGTTAAACTTTAAGAAATATAAAATTGAAAATTCAGCGAAAAGGAAACCATTGAATGTATGTTTCATTCACAACCACATCGTTCGAGTGGCATTAGGAAATTCAACCAGGTGAAAGCCTACCACCAGGTGAATGATGCGTTCCTGGCTGCCTGCTTGCTTGCCTGTGCTGAGGGTGCAGCAGCAAGCAACAGCAACTGCAACTCATTTCCGAGTCAAGTGTCATCGTGCGGATAGATGCATGCCACGACGTACTTTATTCATTCACTGCAAGAGGTGAACCAGAGTCAGTCAATCAGTCACTCGGTTCGTTCGGTGGTGGCAAAGTTTTCAACTTAATATTAACGACAGCGTGTATTTTCACCACCACCACCATCAATCCCACCAAACCCACCCATGCCATCCATTAACCATGTTACGCCCCCACGACCAAACAACCCTAATCATTTTAACGTATGCGGCAGAATTGCATTTCGAAGCATCGGTGCGTGTTTAAATAAAAACAAGAATCTCAGTCAGCAAAACAAAACAACAATTGACAACAAATTGAAGTTAAGTCAATGCGCTCTTGTTTCTTCAACTTTGTTGTTCTTGTTTTTTTATTACTGATGATGATGTTGGTTTAGTTGTTTGTTGTTGATTGTTACGGAGAGCCCTTCATTCGCAAGGGCAATTATTTCAGATAAGCCGCAACCTAAATATTGCAGTTCAGAATAATCATCCTTCCGTTGCATCAGCAATTAATTTCAATGAAGGCACAGGGTGTTTATCCAACTGTTTAATTATTTCCATCATCATTTGCAACAACTATAATGTTCACATTAATTAGCATGAACATAATTAATTTTCACTATAATTCATGCTATAATTCACTATAATTCTTCAAAATCTCGTCGTTCATTCGTTCCTCCTCGAAAATAAGAGACCGTTATTCAGAACGAGAAACAACAATGCAAAACAAAAACCCTGTATCTTTTATTGTTAATGTTTTGTTTCTTTTTTAACAAGAAATTGAAATTATTCATGGCAAAATAATTAATGTGCGTTTAAGTATTCAGGAGGCAACGTTGGAATTCATCCGTGGACCCTAGCCCTGCCCTCTTAGGCCACGCTGTCCTCCAACTAGTGCATGCGCCTGCAGGAAATATATTCGGTGGTACCGAACCGTACGGTAATGGGAATTCAGTCATCTGTTACCACTCTGGATCCTCGCGAGGTAGCGCGCTACGGCAACACTGTTAAATAAATTGAGTACTTGTACACTGAGAAAAATTATCATAACGAGATTTCTTGTCCTCTCCAATACCCAAAACTTCCGACCCTCAACACGTTGCTCGGCTTGTGGTTTGTGTATTTGCTATTAGTTTTAATATTAGTGTAGTACAGAAAGATAAAATCTTAATTAGGTTCAAATTTTGAAAATTGATTTTTATCTTTATAATTTCTTTCGTGAATTTTTTCTTTTGAGTGTATCTTAAAATTATATAACCATTGCCGTAGAATTTGTTTGCTGAATAGTATCCAACGCTTGCAGCCTCTACTTCTGCTTCTTGTTTACTTCCTGCATCTTGAAATAAATGCTCATTTCTTGTGCGGCAGTGTTGCCACCCAATCAGTTACAAACACACGTACAAACACATACACACGATGCAATACCGTTGATGGCCTGTAGCCGTTGCTGTTTTGCGATATTATCCTTCACGCTGTTTACTAACAAGCCACGGTCCATTTTTTTTACCCATTTAGTATTTACATACACATACATATACACATACATGCATACAGTATTGCTCTCATTTTGTTTATTCTTCGTCCTGTTTTCTACTTTTTTTTTCTTCTCGTTTAAAAAACAACAGAAACAAAACAAAACAAAATATTTTTTTCTTTTCTCTGCAGTCCTAGAAATGTTACCTCTCTCTCTTTCTCTCTTTCCTTAGCTCACTCTTCCATTTGTACCTACTGCCTACCACGGTTACCTTCCTGAAATTTCTTCTTTTTTTTGGTAGACAAGCTAGTTGAATGTCGATATGGCTCCAAGTAGTCAAATCGAGTCGAGTATAAATTCGTGCCAGATAAAATGGCGGAGGAGTAATAGTGAGCGTGTGGGTAGAATTGGTCGGTGGTCATCCAAACATTCTAGTTTCAGCAATTCACATACCTTACTCTTTGCATCATCACCATGTCCAACCGCATGAAGTTGGATCTCCTTAGCCTGCTGCCAGGCCCGGTATGTCCTGCTTCTTCAGGAGCACCTACTCGTGGTGCAGTGTTGTTGGAATGATGTTGATCCTTATGCAGATGAGGATGCTATGAATGTTGGTGCTGATACCGCTAGTGGTGGTGCTGCCTCTTCTACTGCTGCTGCTACTGCTGCTCGGGGATACTTCTGCTGCTTTCATTTCTGCTGATATTATTACTGTTAGTCTTGTTGTTGCTTTTACTAGTATTGAAGTGTTGGTACTACATATGCATGCATTAAGAATTAAAGTATTTCTGCGTTGGTTGCATTTTAACCCATTCGCGGAATTGGAACGAGGAGTAGTTTGTTGCTTTATTTTTCTTGCTATTTCCCTCGGTTTCCCGATCTGTTACTGCGTTTGTTGTTGATTTGTTGTCCTTTCGCTGTTAATGTTGGTAGATGTGAAGGATACTACACTGTCGTTCATTAAGGACGCCAATAGCAATCATAATGACGATTAAAATGAGATTTATAAACATTTTTAATTATTATTATTGCCGACGTTGATGATGATGATGATTATATTGTAGTTTCTGATGCAGCTTTTTCCATAGTTTTTTCTTTGGGTGAAAGTACAAAAATCAACAAAATGCAAATTCATACAAATTACTCACGAGGATGCAACTGATGGCACCAAACATCATCGAATAGCAGAAAACTTGAATTAAATTACGATAAGATTTTATGGATAAATTTACAAGTATTGCATATAAAGGAATAGTCTGCATTTTAATTGCATTAAGGAGCAAGGTATTTGAGAATGATTTGCAGTTGAAATGATTTTGAAAAATCTGATACGTCTCGCGTGGAGTTTCCATATAAAGCGATTTACAGCGATTTAAACGTAAATCAGAAATGCTTTTGGTTTTCGCAATTCGAATTTCGAAATACCACACTGTGTAAGCTTGTCTCTCTCTCTCTGCAATTAGTCCGGTAGAAAGAGACAAATATTCACCACAAAGTACCATAAGGTGCTGTCAAAATTAAATGTAAACAAAATATTAATTTTTGTTGTTTATGAATGGAAATACTTGACAATTGATCAAGTATCGAAAACTTTAACCAGAATCAAAAGCACTTTAATAACAATAATAATAATAACAATAATAATAACAATAATAATAATAGTTCTCATTCTGTTTTCGCTTGATAATTTATCTGTTTAAATTAAAATTTATGTATTTCTTATTGGACTGATCCAGCTGTTACTTTCAAATTATTAGCTTCAATATTTATTTTGTATAAAATTGTAATTCATTAAATAAATCGAAATCATTACTTAGACATAACCTTCAAGAAACTCAAGGATTAATCGATTCAACATTCGATAATCATTTCATCATGTCATCGTTAATCTCAATATTAGAAGAATGGCAAGTAGTGCGAGTAAAAGAGTCAAGAAGTTATTAGAAATGAATTTAAAACGAGCGAATGAGTGACAGAACAATTTGTTATATGAGAGGAATTATTAATAAAAGATCTTAGATGTGTTTGTGCACACGTCTGCCATTCTTAAATAAATCGATTCGTTACTTCGCGTATTCGATCTTGTTCGCCCAAGTACGTTATTAGTTATTATATTCGTTATTAATTTTTGTTCTTGTTTTATTTCTTTTGAATTAGTGCTGATGAAGTTAAGGTAAACACACCCTCTCCTACACAAGCATACATTTATTTGTACGGAGTGTGCATGCATGATTACCTATTAGGAATTTATTAATTAACGATTTTAACAAAATATTCTAAATGATAAATTATAAATATCAATTAATGTATTATCATTAGATAAATACTGAGAGTTAATTGATCATGTCATGGAAATACTAAATGTTTACTGCGTGATAACGGGTTAAAACTTGGTGATCACTCCACACACATTTTCGTAAACTTATTTTAATTTTTACATTTTCGTAAAAATTTAATTTTTAGAAATTAAGAAATTATTTACGAAAGTTAGGCATCCTGGAGTCATAAATTCGTTATCGACATTCATTTTTTTATCTGCTTTTGAATTATTTATGGACTTAAGTTGATACTTAATCATTTTTTTAATTATTTAAATGACTTTAATTTTACTTTCTCGAGATATTAAATTTTCTTAAAGCCTTTTCCACAATTTCGACGACCAACTGGAAGAGAATACTAATTCACTACGTGCACACAAATTATTACAGGCTCACTCATTCCTACCATTCCATCCACATCCATACTCTTCGCTCTCGCACTATATTTTTCTCGCATTTTCCGTTCCATACTCGTCGAGGCACTTGCCAAATCATTCATCCATTTATTCAAATTTCTGGCTGGAAATTGTGGCTGGAAGCAATTCCTTACGGGATTGTTTCATTCATTTCTTCTCACGCATACATTTGCAATTAGAGCAAGATGTTGTTGCGCGCTCGTTACAACGGTGAATCCTGCATGCAGAAGAACCCATAAGTATACAGGGTGCGTAAGTTATCATCGTTACTACCAACGAGCAGCATGTTATCCTGTTGACTTTTAGCCAAAAGCGCGATCCATTTTACAGCATTGATGCCAACGTTACTGCATTTTTATCCAATTTATGTTGGAGAATATTTTGCTTATTTAAATCAACCCACTTTTCAATTCTACACTGCAAGAAATGTCGTTTGTTTATTCCTACCAATCGATTGTTTATTCTTAAGGTAGCCGGAACTAAATAAATCAATTGCTTCAATTGCAGCTTATTAGGATTTTAATTCTTACGAAAAAATTAGCTGGCCAATCTTACAAGCCTTTTAAAATTAGTAACTCTGGAGTCTCTTTAGGTTTCATTTCAAAATGTCCTTTCATCTCATTTCGAGTTTTTTCTCTTATTATTTCGACGTAGCCTCATAACGGAAACAAAGACCCCGACATGTCTCAATATTGACGATAATTTTTGTTCAATCACGCTGAATTCAATCTGACAAAATTATTTATACCTTAATATTAATTTTTTAATAATTACTCATACTTGAAAAAATTTCATAGTGTAAACATTCCTTTTTCAATAGATTCTGTTCATTATTTAATAGCTTTATATCATGAAAATGAAAATGTTATTGCTACCTCTTCATCTTCTTTTTCTATTTTCCAACTAAATACGAGTGTGAGTGACACGCATAAATGAATAAATTTGTTCCCTACGAAACTTGCTTACCCCTCAATGTGCTTAAGTTGAGCGTCCTTGTTGGGCGAATAGTTTTAAATAATAAATCATTGCTCGCAATTCTCGTCGGCATCTTCATTATCATCATTATTATCATGAACATTTTTTAAAATTTCCATGGATTACGTTTCTACATTTTCATTCTTTACAATTCTAGAACTTTCTGATGGGATGATTTAGATTGCATTTTATATCGAATTTTTTCATAATTATCCTAATTTTTTAAAAAAAAGTCTTGTAAACTTATAATTCCCTTTAAATAATTAATCCATAATTATTTAATTATTTCATTAATTTCATTCATAATTTTAAGGTTTTCGTTAAAACATTTTAAAGGCGCGCTTTTCTCAGGCAGGTGGTTGATGGTTTCTTGTCTTCGATCTCTAACAAAACTAAGAGACACCACCATTTTGATAACTTTCGCAATTATCATTATAACAATATTTCAAATGTAGATCTGCAGAATTTGTATATACGATAGTGTTGCGAACTATCGAATAAAAACTATCGAGTTATTCGATAGTTGCAAATGATTCATTTATTCGATAGTTATTTTTCGATAGCTTTTAGTAAACCAAAAATCATTCAACAAGTGCCTGTCAGAATTAGTAATTCAGAAATTGTTCAACGAGTAAAGTCCGATGATACCCAATTAATCAACTACGAGCAACGGGTAAACTGATTGTGTTGTAAACACATAAGTTGAACTCGAATAGATCGAGTGTATGAATAAATGAATGAGTGAAAAAAAATCATTCGGTAATTGAAATCATTCAGTAACTAACTATCGATAGTTGAAATCAATAGATTTCATTCATTTCACTTAAACACTAATATACGAATATTTACCTCTAAAACCTCTTGCGTTTAAAGACTAAGCATCCCTCAAACGACTCATTTTGAAATGACGTCGCTCATATTGATATCAAGCTGTTGAAATACAACTGGAAATGATGTAACGTGATTTCGATATCGACTATTTGTCTCGACGTTGACGTCGAGGTAGTTCGAAACGATTCGTCGCATCTTTCCAGCTCTCTTTCAACTGTTCAATTTGGTAAGATGTCAACGAGTGTAGTATCAAACAGTTGAAAGGCAACCAGAAAAACGAGAGATATTTCGATCCTTGGAATAAACACTGTTGAATTAGCGCACATACCGGGCGTTATAAGGTTTTTAAATAAAATTGCCAGACATTTATTCATAAGATGATTGATTGCCTGATTTTGAGAAATATATATTTTAAGATAACTCTCTTTGTTTACTTTCAGCCCATTTTTCTACAGCGTCATCATCATTCTTTATCAGCACCCCCGCCACCTTACTTTTCACGACATATCATGACATTCAAGTGGCGAATATAACAAAACCGACCGGCACACCACAGATTGATATAATTGTCAAGGATCTCATCGAGACGATGGCAATTGATTTTTATTATGCAAAGAATTTAGTGTGTTGGACAGATTGTGGGCGTGAAATTATTGAATGTGTCAATGTAAATACTACCGGCCCGATTTTAAAAGCTCCAAAACAAACTGTGATATCTTCGGGTCTTGATAAGCCCGAAGGACTTGCCATTGACTGGTATACGGATAAGATTTACTGGACGGATGGTGAGAAGAATCGTATCGAAGTTGCTACCTTGGATGGTAAATATCAGAAAGTTCTTTTTTGGACTGATCTGGATCAGCCACGTGCCATTGCTTTGGTCCCGGCCAAACGTCTACTTATTTGGACTGATTGGGGCGAGTATCCAAAAATAGAACGTGCCAGTATGGATGGTGATCCCCTTACTCGCATGACTTTGGTCAAAGACAACATTTTTTGGCCGAACGGCCTTACCGTGGATTTGGAAAATGAATTGATTTATTGGGCTGATGGTCATCTAAAGTTCATCGATGTAATGAAACTGGATGGCAGTAATCGACGGAATATCGTCAATAATCTTAAATATCCGTACAGTCTGACTTACTTCGATCACCGCCTTTATTGGACGGATTGGTCACGCGGGTCTTTGAACGCTTTCGATTTGGCCACAAGAGACATGAAGGAATTAATCGACACTCCAAAGGCACCGAACTCGGTGAGAACGTGGGATCCTTCGCTGCAGCCTTTTCATGATAATCCGTGTATGCACAATAACGGTAATTGTTCGCACCTCTGCCTACTTTCCACCAACAATCAAGGCTTCACCTGTGCTTGTCCCACCGGAGTAAAATTAGTCACGGCAACAACTTGTGCCAATGGTTCGCAGGAGATGATTTTCATCGTACAACGAGGCCAAATCAGTAAAATCTCGCTCGATTCTCCAGACTACACAATATTTCCGCTTCCTTTGGGGAAGGTGAAATATGCAATCGCTATCGATTACGATCCTGTGGAGGAATACATTTACTGGTCTGATGTTGAAGCCTATACTATACGTCGCGCGCGTACCGACGGATCTGATATCACAGATTTTGTTACATCGGAGGTTCGACATCCGGATGGTTTGGCAGTGGATTGGTTGGCAAGAAATTTATATTGGACTGACACGGTGACCGATCGAATTGAAGTGTGCCGTTTGGACGGGTCAGCACGCAAAGTGCTAATTTATGAACATTTGGAAGAACCTCGAGCTATAGCACTGGCTCCATCGCTCGGCTGGATGTTTTGGAGTGATTGGAATGAGAAGAAGCCTAAAGTGGAACGAGCATCTTTAGATGGTTCCGAACGAGTTGTTTTGGTCTCTGAAGATTTGGGTTGGCCAAATGGTATTGCTCTGGACATAGAAGCAAAAACAATTTACTGGTGCGATGGTAAAACAGATAAGATCGAAGTGGCCAACATGGATGGATCTGATCGACGTGTTGTAATCAGCGACAACTTAAAGCATTTGTTCGGCCTTAGTATTTTGGATGATTATTTGTATTGGACAGATTGGCAGCGCCGTTCAATTGATCGAGCCCACAAAATAACCGGGAATAATCGAATAATTGTGGTCGATCAATATCCAGATCTGATGGGACTGAAGGTGACACGCTTACGTGAGATTAAGGGAACCAACGCTTGTGCCATACGTAATGGTGGCTGTTCACATTTATGTTTAAATCGGCCACGAGATTATGTTTGTCGTTGCTCGACAGAGTTAGAATTGTCCAATGATAAGAAAACCTGCGTGGTTCCCGAAGCATTTCTAGTTTTCTCGCGTCAAGAACACATTGGACGTATTTCCATTGATTATAATGAAGGAAATCACAATGACGAGAAGATACCATTTAAGGATGTTCGAGATGCTCATGCACTGGATGTCGATGTCGCTGAGAGACGTATTTATTGGACCGATCAGAAGTCAAGGAGTATATTCCGCGCCTTTCTAAATGGTTCCTATGTACAACGTATTATCGATGCGGGTCTAATACGCCCAGAGAGTATAGCCGTAGATTGGTTGGCCCACAATATTTATTGGACAGATTCGGAAGCACGTCGAATAGAGGTGGCACGTCTGGACGGTAGCAGTAGGCGAGTTATCCTGTGGAAGGGTGTTGAAGAACCTCGTTCCCTGGTCTTGGACCCGAAAAAGGGCTATATGTATTGGACAGAATCTCCTTCGGATTCTATAAGACGTGCCGCAATGGATGGCACGGAACTGCAAACTATCATAGCCGGGGCTAATCATGCAACTGGACTAACAATGGACCCGGAGACTCGGCGTCTTTATTGGGCCACACAATCACGTCCCACAAAAATAGAATCAGCTGACTGGGATGGCAAAAGGCGACAGATTTTGGTTAGTACCGATGTCGATGAACCCTATGCCGTTTCACTATTCAAAGATTTTGTTTACTGGAGTGACTGGAATACTGGCGATATCGAACGTGTGCATAAATTAACCGGTCTTAACCGCAGTCTGGTGCACAGTGGCATGACCTACATAAGTTCATTGCTGATATTTTATAATAATCGGCAGACCGGTAGTAATGCGTGCAAAATTAATAATGGCGGCTGTTCGCATTTATGTCTGGCATTGCCCGGACGACGAGCTATGACTTGTGCATGTCCAACTCACTACACTTTAGGAAAGGACAATTTGTCATGTATTCCACCGAAGAACTATATAATCTTCAGTCAAAGGAATAGCTTCGGTCGTTTACTACCCAATACATCGGATTGTCCAGATGTACCCCTTCCAGTAACTGGCAAGAATATACGTGCAGTTGAATATGATCCTATATCTCATCACATATATTGGGTAAGTTCCAAAACATTCGTTCACAACCAGAGTATTCCTAATCAATGCATTTTCAATTCAAATAATTTTGCAAAGAGATTGCAAAGAAAATGATTCCGACGAAAGGGGTTCCAAGATTGTTCTGACGAATTGTTCTGTCTTGATGATTAGTGTAGTTTCTAAGTAAAACAATCACAATTAATATCAATTTAAATAGATTCCAAAGTAAAGGTTTCCAACGAATAAGTTTTCCAAATTATTTCTATCGAATACTTTGATGATTAGTCTTAATTTGGAAGAGTTCGATAACAGAGATGCAGATTTGGAATTATTTCTAAGTAATGAATTTTTTATTAATATTTATTTGAAGAGATTCCAACGAAAAAGGTTCCACAATTATTTCCGTTGAATACTAAAGACAAACATTAATTTGGAAGATTTTGACTCTGAAGGGTTCCGGAAGGAATAAAGTTTACGAAGTTAATTCCATTGAATTTCTTTTCAGATTGAAGGACGCAGTCATAGTATCAAACGTTCTCTGGCAAATGGTACACGTGTTACCGTATTAGTCGGCTCCGGGTCGCAACCATTTGATATTGCGCTTGATGTTATTGGACGGCTACTGTTTTGGACATGTTCTCATTCGAATAGCATTAATATCACCAGGTTTGTGTTCACACCGTAGTATCATTATTGTCCAAAAGTTTTGACATTAAGATTTCCAATTTTTCCTCAAGCTTTGATGGCGATTCAATTGGCATTATCGATACGGGAGAATCTGAGAAACCTCGCAATATCGGCGTTCACGCAATGAAGCGTTTGCTGTTCTGGACAGACGTCGGTAGCCAGCAGGCCATCATGAGATCTCGTGTAGACGGTGCCGAACGTGTTATTCTAGCTTTTAAGCTTGAAGGTGTTACCGCCTTGGCGTTGGATCAACAGAACGATATGATCTACTATGCTCACGGGAAACGAATCGATTCAATGGATATAAATGGAAAAAATAAGTATGTTTAAGTGCTTCATAAAATTTGAGTCATTAATCAGGTGAAATGTCTTCGTAGGAGAATGCTTGTGTCTACGCATATATCTCAAATCGTTTCGATTGCCGCTCTGCAAGGATACGTTTATTGGCTTGATGACAAGACGGGCGTTGAACGTATAACGATAACGGGCGATGGTCGTCGTCCAGAGATTCAACGTCTGCCACAAATCACCGACATTGTTGCCGTTTGGACACCGGAATCGAAATTGTTTCGCAATCACAGCTGTCTTCATGGTCGCACGAAATGTTCGCATATTTGCGTAGCCTCGGCTGAAGGTCGTTCGCGTGAAACTTGCTCATGCCCTAAGAACTTAATGCTATTGGAGGATAGGCACAATTGTGGCGCTTTGCCAGCCTGCGGTCCCGATCATTTCACATGTGCTGCACCGGTAGCAAGCAATGGACCGAACAATGATTTGAATAAAGATTGCATTCCGGCATCTTGGCGCTGTGATGGTCAAAACGATTGCCCCGACAAATCCGACGAAGTCGGTTGTCCATCCTGCCGACCCGATCAATTCAGTTGCCAATCCGGTGAATGCATTGACAAGTCCTTGGTTTGCGATGGCACAACAAATTGTGCAAATGGTCATGATGAGGCAGATTGTTGTAAGCGTCCCGGTGACTTCCAGTGTCCTATTAACAACGTAAGTATTATAACATCCTTTGAGTAATCGAAAATTGATCTATATTTGATTTTCTATATCTCTCCTTTTGTCCACTCGGGCGTTCGACCACTTGCAGGTTTGCATATCAGCGGCTTATCTTTGTGATGGTTGGGATAATTGCGCCGATGGTGCTGACGAAAGTGCCGAAATGTGTTCGCAAGCCAACACACGACGCATGGCACCAGCCTCCGATAAGAAAGCTTTTATGATTTTAATAGGCGCGACGATGGTCAGTATTTTCTCAATTGTTTATTTGCTTCAATTCTGTCGGAGTCGTCTTGGCAAGAAACGTAACGAACCCAAAGACGATCAAGCCTCCGATCCTCTGTCGCCTTCATCATTAAGTAAATCGCAACGTGTTTCAAAAATTGCTTCCGTTGCCGATGCGATGCGCATGTCAAATTTGAATTCGCACAGCAGCGTTAATTCATACGATCGCAATCATATAACCGGTGCTTCCAGCTCGACAACTAACGGCAGTAGCATGGCAGCTTATCCTATCAATCCACCACCCTCACCGGCCACACGCTCACGTCGTCCTTACCGTCATTATAAAATCATCAATCAACCTCCACCACCCACTCCTTGTTCCACCGATATATGCGATGAATCGGATTCGAACTACACAAGTAAATCGAACAGCAATAACAGTAATGACGCTACCAAAATATCACCCACCTCGGCAGTGGCTGTTGCTGCCTCCTGTCTGCAATACCAATACGATTATGAACCATATCCACCCCCACCGACACCACGCTCACATTATCACAGTGATGTGCGAATAGTACCGGAGTGTCCACCATCATCATGCCCACCATCACCAAGTTCACGTTCGTCAACATATTTTTCCCCACTCCCACCGCCACCATCACCAGTCCAGTCGCCCAGTCGTGGATTCTCGTAACATTTCGAAATTTATATGTAAGCATATCAAAGAATCACAAAGTCAAAGCGAAGGGGGAAGCATTTCATATGATAACTTACACTCCCAATGGCATCTCTTTGGCAGAATTGGCCGTTGTGACGTCACTACAGAAATGACAAGCAAGCACCGTTTCGTTCAAAGATTCAGATTCAAATTCAAATTGTACAAATGCTCGTCCATTTTTTCGTCATTTGTTTTTGCCAAACTCTATATTTATAGATCATAGATAACACTAAACTATATTACATAAGCAGAAACTGGTCGACGTTGAGGAAAATTGATATTTATTTTTTTCTATTTTACGATCAGTTCCACCTGACCGCGGATTGATTAACATTTTCCTTAACTACCAGTTAATAATGTTAAAATACAAAGGCTTCCAAAAACAGATATATAAATATATATTTTTATAGTATTCGTAACAACAAAAACATATCTTGTACATATAAAAACAAACCCCAATTTTATTTTTCAAGTTTAGGGAAATATGAAAAAGTATAATCTATATAAAATTGATGATAACTTTATTGTATATAATTACATAATTTTTTTGAAATTCAAGGATGTTACGTTTTTGGTATTTTTTCCAAAATACGAACCAATGTTTTCCGTTGAAACTTAGGAATTCACAGAATTGCAATATATAATTTAAACCATTATTCCTTCAAATGTAAACACAAACACGCAATTGAATTTAACCGTAAATTCAAAAACAACAGTGTAATTTAATACTTGGTTAAAAATCTCCCGGGGGAAATTCTTCAAGTTCTCAAATAGTCGTTTAGCATTATTTGATTGCTTTCAACCCCCGCAAGCCTTTTAATTTCTGTTGTAAGAAAACCCTTCTAATTTTTTCTAACCATCTAAAAATTAAACCAGCAGGAATTCTTAATTGAAGGCTGTGGTTAACCGACTTTAACTAACTAACTAATCGTGCATTGAATTGTCAACTGATTCATTTCTCCAAACAAGAAACTTGAATTGAGAATAAAGCAAAAGCAAAACTGTTTTTTAACATGTAGTTAAATCAATTTGAAAAGAAACAAAGCGAACCTAATAAATATTTTATTACTAAAATCCATAAATAATTATAGACTGCTTTTACGTAATTATTAAACTTAATTAACAATTGTAATTTAAGTTAAATTTTAATGTCTAAATATTGTGCCAATATTTTTTTTTAACTAAAAAAATTATCTGTTAATTATGCATGTGTCATTGTATACATATGGTACAAAAAGGTGTGTGGGCGTGTGTGTGTTATTGTAACCTTCTTATCCATAAATTAGCTTTAAATTTTAATTAATTCTGCTGTTTCTTCCAAAACGTATTACAATAACAATAAAATAAAACACCACACTAGACACACACACACACGCAAACGCGCCATATCCACACCTATCCACCACTCGCACTCTTGAATAAGCCGAGAATAAATTGATTTATTTAGGTATTATCTGTTAACACCAAAAGTGCCTCAGTAATTATTTAAAATTTATTTCATTAGTATGATGTTTCTTCATTTAAAATCTAATTTAGCAAAGGCTAATTAGCTAAATTAAAAAAAATAAGTAATAAAATCGATATCAATATTTATATGAAAACGAAGTTTCAATCGAATTTCGCATTAGGCTGGAAAACTTTTATAAAAGCGAATAATCCAAAACGTTGACAACTTTATATATTTATTATTTAAACAAAAGGGTTACGTAGGAAAGAAAGATTTAAAGTAGTAACAGATTACTTTTACTCACTCTTTCATTTTAAAAGCGGAAAAAATAGGCAATTAAAACTATTCTCGATCCCTTAAAACCGTATCCACTAAACCAATAATAATCATTACTGCGGCCTTGATAATATTAACCAATTGAATTAATTTATGGATTCTAATATTAATTGATTTAGCTCCTTAACCGTTTAATTAAAAATTTCTAACATAAAATTTATTCCTTTTCCTTCCATAGCCTCATTTTTACTGTTTATTTACTAAATTTTTATTTCATTTCTGCTTAATTTAGAGCAAGTCACGTTGAATATCGCTTCGTATGACACAAATTTTATGATAATCATAAAAATGAGAAAATACAGTAATAGTGGTTGATTCTGGGCATCTATTGTCTTTATACAATTTAATTAGAAAATTGCTTCAAGATCATTTCAACGAGATATTCCAAAGCATCAATCCATCTTTTCTGATTTTTCAAACAACGTCAAAAATTAATTTCTTCGTCAGTTGCTCACAAATTGCTTAAGAGGAAACAACGTTACTTTCAGCTCTTTCGTTGTTCTAAACTGTTACTGCGGTATCAATATTAAACTTTGACTGACCGGATAATGGAGTCTATTGATTTTGTTGAAATCAACACGGACACAACGCCACCGCCGCGCGCACCATCCAAAGCGCGCCAGGACGAATGGGGTAGTGGTATTGAGTTCCTTTTTTCTTGCATCTCCCTTTCCGTAGGCTTGGGTAATATTTGGCGCTTTCCATATATTGCATTCCAAAATGGAGGCGGCACTTTTGTTATACCGTATCTTATCGTATTATTCGTTATTGGTCGCCCTGTTTATTATTTGGAAATAATTGTTGGCCAATTTTCTGGACGCAGAGTAATCAAGGCTTTTGATATGGCACCAATTTTGAAAGGTGAATCGAAAGTGATGGTAGTTTTAAGAAACATTATTTAGTTAAGTCTCAAGGGAGCATAGATTACGATCACTTGAGCATATATTACAATCACACATTATCCATAAACTTGTTTAGTTTTCATAAAATCTTGTGGATATTCGAATTCATAATAAGCAACAAATGATAAATTCCAGATTCTCGCGACTTATAAATATTTCATCCAAGAAATTGTAGATTGTTAAGCATCCAATAAATCGTGGGTATTCACAGTTTGCCCATCGCCATGAATCCATCGCCATCGTTATTCCATTACCATGAATTGCGAAAATTCCATTAGTATTTTATGTCAAAGAAAGTGTTTTTCATATAGTCAGCGATTTCATTACTTTCTTGTAAATTGAAAAACGCTTTTATTGAGTTGTGAATACCTCTTTTTTATCACATTTTTTTACCACAATGAATATACTGCAAATTCAAATTAGGTGTCGCTATCGGCCAAGTCCTCGCCACAACCGCCTCAATCACATACTATTCAAGTATAATGGCGCTAACGTTACGATTTTTTATCGCTTCATTTTCCTCCGTATTGCCTTGGAGTTATTGCCACTCGGAATGGGGACAGCTCTGCCTCAATAACAGTGAAGCAAAGTCAGATAATGGAAACGACACCTTGGGATTATGGAGTAATATTACACGAATGTCTTCAGCTGAATTTTATTTTCAGTAATTTGGGTTCTAAATTAAAAAAAATTGTAGATTTTCTAATTTAATATTATTTTTTATACAGAAATGAAATTCTGCGAGAAAAAGAACAAATTCATGATGGTATCGGTTGGCCTAAGGTTGATTTAGTTGCTTGCTTAGCAATCGCCTGGATTATCATAGGAAGTGTTTTGATAAAAGGTGAAGCTGATAAACGAGATTTATAAACTTTGGTCTTTTTTTAATTGTTATGATTGTTTTCTCATTTAATCAGGTGTCAAAAGTTCTGGCAAAGCTGCTTATTTCCTGGGCATCTTTCCATATGTGGTATTAATAATTTTACTGCTTCGCGCTATTACACTGCCTGGAGCTTGGGATGGTATCGTTTACTTTTTCCGCCCGCAATGGAAGGAACTATTGAATCCTTTGGTGAATATTAATGAAACGATATTTGCGAAATTTCATATAATTATTATCCCTAAACAATAATCAGGTTTGGTACGCAGCAGTTACTCAAGTTTTCTTCTCTTTATCCATTTGCTTTGGTACTCTTATAAGTTATGCTTCTTACAACCAATTCTCTCGTAATGTTTACCGGTAAGAATTTCATTATAAAAAATCATATTTAATGTTCGAATTTTGTCCAGAGATATCGTAGTTGTAACTACAATGGATTCATGTTCATCCATTATTGCCGGTTGCATTACTTTCGGTATTCTTGGCAATTTGGCACTTTCATCTAAAACCAAAGACATAGCCGGTGTTGTTAAGGGTGGCTCTGGTTTGGCATTTATTTCTTATCCTGATGCTATAGCAAAAATGGAAGTATTTCCGCAGGTACGGTACATCATCCTCACCTAGACCAACGTAAAGCTATTCCCATCGCAATGGGAACACAATCAAAACTGTACTACCTAAAGGCATTCGCATTGCTTTTCTTTTTGATGCTTTTCGTTTTAGGCATAGGCAGTACAGTCGGTATGGGTTCATGTATTATACGCGTTGCGCGTGATCATCACGATCGATGGCCCAACTGGTTATTGGCATGTTTTCTGTCATTAATAGGCTTCTGCATTAGTGTGGTATACACGACACCTGGTGGGCAGTTCATATTAAATCTAGTCGATTTTTATGGCGTATCCTTTACAGCATTAATTTTGGCAATTGGAGAATTAATAGCCGTTAGTTGGGTTTACGGTACGGTGAATAATAAATAGATAGTAATATGTCCATAGAATTTTATATTTCATAAACAATTTAGGTGTTAAGCGTTTCTGTGAAGATATTGATTTTATGTTTGGACAAAAAACCGGAATGTACTGGCGTTTGTGTTGGACGTTAGTAACGCCGGGGCTAATGATCGCTGTACTAATATATACACTAATTGACATGAAACCTATCACTTACAAAAATATAGATTATCCAAAATTAGCCCACGGTAAGTAATTTTGCCTGAGACCTCTTTACAAGTTACACTTTTAAACATGAAATAATTGAATGGTTTCCATTTCATAATTTTTTTATAGTTTTCGGCTGGATTCTGGCAGCCATAGGTCTTCTTCAGATACCTTTATGGGCTCTTTACAGAATTTTTTATGAAGAAAATAAATCATTAGGTGTGCTAAAGGTAATTTAATGCTGGAAACGATTCTAAAACTTATTGACAATATTTTCATCCAACCGTTACTAGCGTATACGTAGTGCTCTTAAAGCCGCCAGAGAATGGGGACCAAGAGATAACCAGATACGTGAGGAATATTTCCATTTTAGACGTAGAATTTGTCAAAAACCTCATGATAAAATGTAAAAAAGTCCATTTAACAATTAATCCCTTTTGTTTTTCTTTTAAATATAACATTAAATTACGCAACATAATTCACTTGGTCCATTTTCGTTTATTTCATTTACAATGCGTCGTATTCACTGCATCCGTAACAGATACTTCTGCTGCATAAATACGTTTCGTTATAAGAAAATCTCGCATAATTTTAAAGAAAGTAAACTGATTTGTCATGGCTAAAAAGCTTATCGATAACACAAAATGCCATTCAATCGCATGATATAAAAACATTAATTGTAAAGCAATTAGAGAACCCTGGACTAAAGAAAGAGTCATGTAGATGATTTCCGGGTTATGAAATAGTTTCTGAAATTGAGGTCTATGCGTTAGCCTAATATTTATCCAGAAAAGCAACACTTACATAAAAACGCAAATGACTACTACTTCCCGGTAGAGCCACAGTTACTGGCCCACTACTTCGGAACAATTCGCCAGCATATCGTACAACACTACCATTAGGCCAAGCAATGGTTTTACTCCAAACACTTGGCGGCAAACTTATTCCGATAGGTCCACCATGTCGTCCATCTAAACGAAACCATTGACCCAAATGTAAAGAAGCGCGATGTAAGATATCACTATATTTCGCAGGAAAGCAGAAAACCGTGCACATTGTGAATCCACTCAACCAAATAAATATTATATGTTGCGTAGCCCATAGCACATTATAGTAGATGAACTTTTGTGCAAAAAAACATGGCACAAAGCCCGCATAATAGGCATTAATGATTGAAGTGAAGATTACTTGTTTGAAGCGATTATTGAAATCATTTTTCAATACTTCAATTTCTTCTCGTATCGCAGTGGGGCTGGATGAGCAGCAGTGCAAAGGCATATCGTTAAAGTAGGCGCCTTCGACTACACAAGTCGTGCGCAGGAAAGGTTCAATTTGGAAACCAAATATTAACAGATAAACCACCAGGCTAAAAAGAGTTGAAGATTAACAAATTCGTGCATATAAAAAACTTAATCTTACGGATAAACGAGTAAAAAGAATGACAGATATGTTTGTCTTGTATAGATCTGGGCTATACAAATCGCCAACAAAGCTAGCATTGCTCCTGCGAAGCTATACTTCATAACAGATCTCGATATTCTTTCCTTTCCTCCAGACCGAACTAAAAATTCCAACACACACAATGAGAGACAATAAACAAGTCGTCGCCCCGTCATCAATACTATGAAAACTATCAAGTAGGGTTCAATTAAGTATAGATTCTGTAAGATAATAATCGGTGAACACTCTCGCGATTAGAGCCCATTATCATTTATTAATTTACAATTGTGTGATCGGTATAAGATCCCGGTAACCACCAAATAGTACGATAAATGTTAATAAACTGCATTGCCGCTGAGCAAGTAACGAACATAAACATAATCAGTTCATTAAGTATCTCTGAATTGCCATTAGATATATCTGGAAATGGTATATGTTTTGGCATTGACGCTCCAGAACTGCCTCCTGCTGATATTTTATTTGTGTCGGCATTATTGCCATTTCCACCACTTGATGTTGATGATGGTGCATCGCTACTATCATTGTCCAATTTCATTTCACCTTAACTCTTTATATAGATAATAATTTTAATATTTTTGATAATAGTTTTGATATGAGTATTTATTTCAGCATAAGTAAACAAATAGTCGCCTGGCGGCTGTCAAATGAAAATTGTTCTTGTTATGCACAAGAATTAATTAAGGCAATTTCTGAACTTTTGATGTTGCCATTTCGAAGAAACTTTACAAAATTTTCTCAGGAATCATATTCCCACAATATTCCTGATTTAATGCTAAAATATGCAAATCAGTAAAAGCGTAGTGGCCATAAATCTCACAGATTTTGGTATGAATTTTCGAAAAAATGAAAAAATTAGGAAGTGTTAAATTTTTTGGCGCACATCGTTGCACTTATTCTTGTTTTCGTTTTCTTGACAAATGAGAGGCCCTGGTATTTGAAAGCTCGGTCTGAACTCTCCGTCGAATATTTGCATAGAATTTCTGTGTTTGCGGTATTAAAATGAATTTATTAAATGTCAATAATTGCATAACTTTAGTCGATTAAAATCTATAATTTAATTTAGAAAATGTTTCAGGTTTCACTTAAAGTTTTAAGTCTCATAGTTCTTAGTTCTGTTATAACTCCAAGAGCTCCCTTGATTGTGATCTCTAATTTCAATGCCATGCTGTTTTAAGCAGTTCCTTAAATCATCACATATATCAAATAAGTCATTGCTCTTTAAAGCAACTGCTTTTTCGCGAATAATTTTCCTCGACCTTATTATATCATCTAATAAAGCATTTAAATTCATAACGGATCCTTCCTGTTGCAATACGGATTGTGAACTTGTTATAAATTGAAAACCGAAATTTTCTAATGATTTCTTCACGTAATTATCAACTGCTGCAACGACATCTAAACTATTTGTCGATATTGATTCACTGCCAATGTTATTGTTTATGTATTGGCTCGTTGTACTAATTAATTTAGAAAGTTTGGTACGCAGCAGTTACTCAAGTTTTCTTCTCTTTATCCATTTGCTTTGGTACTCTTATAAGTTATGCTTCTTACAACCAATTCTCTCGTAATGTTTACCGGTAAGAATTTCATTATAAAAAATCATATTTAATGTTCGAATTTTGTCCAGAGATATCGTAGTTGTAACTACAATGGATTCATGTTCATCCATTATTGCCGGTTGCATTACTTTCGGTATTCTTGGCAATTTGGCACTTTCATCTAAAACCAAAGACATAGCCGGTGTTGTTAAGGGTGGCTCTGGTTTGGCATTTATTTCTTATCCTGATGCTATAGCAAAAATGGAAGTATTTCCGCAGGTACGGTACATCATCCTCACCTAGACCAACGTAAAGCTATTCCCATCGCAATGGGAACACAATCAAAACTGTACTACCTAAAGGCATTCGCATTGCTTTTCTTTTTGATGCTTTTCGTTTTAGGCATAGGCAGTACAGTCGGTATGGGTTCATGTATTATACGCGTTGCGCGTGATCATCACGATCGATGGCCCAACTGGTTATTGGCATGTTTTCTGTCATTAATAGGCTTCTGCATTAGTGTGGTATACACGACACCTGGTGGGCAGTTCATATTAAATCTAGTCGATTTTTATGGCGTATCCTTTACAGCATTAATTTTGGCAATTGGAGAATTAATAGCCGTTAGTTGGGTTTACGGTACGGTGAATAATAAATAGATAGTAATATGTCCATAGAATTTTATATTTCATAAACAATTTAGGTGTTAAGCGTTTCTGTGAAGATATTGATTTTATGTTTGGACAAAAAACCGGAATGTACTGGCGTTTGTGTTGGACGTTAGTAACGCCGGGGCTAATGATCGCTGTACTAATATATACACTAATTGACATGAAACCTATCACTTACAAAAATATAGATTATCCAAAATTAGCCCACGGTAAGTAATTTTGCCTGAGACCTCTTTACAAGTTACACTTTTAAACATGAAATAATTGAATGGTTTCCATTTCATAATTTTTTTATAGTTTTCGGCTGGATTCTGGCAGCCATAGGTCTTCTTCAGATACCTTTATGGGCTCTTTACAGAATTTTTTATGAAGAAAATAAATCATTAGGTGTGCTAAAGGTAATTTAATGCTGGAAACGATTCTAAAACTTATTGACAATATTTTCATCCAACCGTTACTAGCGTATACGTAGTGCTCTTAAAGCCGCCAGAGAATGGGGACCAAGAGATAACCAGATACGTGAGGAATATTTCCATTTTAGACGTAGAATTTGTCAAAAACCTCATGATAAAATGTAAAAAAGTCCATTTAACAATTAATCCCTTTTGTTTTTCTTTTAAATATAACATTAAATTACGCAACATAATTCACTTGGTCCATTTTCGTTTATTTCATTTACAATGCGTCGTATTCACTGCATCCGTAACAGATACTTCTGCTGCATAAATACGTTTCGTTATAAGAAAATCTCGCATAATTTTAAAGAAAGTAAACTGATTTGTCATGGCTAAAAAGCTTATCGATAACACAAAATGCCATTCAATCGCATGATATAAAAACATTAATTGTAAAGCAATTAGAGAACCCTGGACTAAAGAAAGAGTCATGTAGATGATTTCCGGGTTATGAAATAGTTTCTGAAATTGAGGTCTATGCGTTAGCCTAATATTTATCCAGAAAAGCAACACTTACATAAAAACGCAAATGACTACTACTTCCCGGTAGAGCCACAGTTACTGGCCCACTACTTCGGAACAATTCGCCAGCATATCGTACAACACTACCATTAGGCCAAGCAATCGTTTTACTCCAAACACTTGGCGGCAAACTTATTCCGATAGGTCCACCATGTCGTCCATCTAAACGAAACCATTGACCCAAATGTAAAGAAGCGCGATGTAAGATATCACTATATTTCGCAGGAAAGCAGAAAACCGTGCACATTGTGAATCCACTCAACCAAATAAATATTATATGTTGCGTAGCCCATAGCACATTATAGTAGATGAACTTTTGTGCAAAAAAACATGGCACAAAGCCCGCATAATAGGCATTAATGATTGAAGTGAAGATTACTTGTTTGAAGCGATTATTGAAATCATTTTTCAATACTTCAATTTCTTCTCGTATCGCAGTGGGGCTGGATGAGCAGCAGTGCAAAGGCATATCGTTAAAGTAGGCGCCTTCGACTACACAAGTCGTGCGCAGGAAAGGTTCAATTTGGAAACCAAATATTAACAGATAAACCACCAGGCTAAAAAGAGTTGAAGATTAACAAATTCGTGCATATAAAAAACTTAATCTTACGGATAAACGAGTAAAAAGAATGACAGATATGTTTGTCTTGTATAGATCTGGGCTATACAAATCGCCAACAAAGCTAGCATTGCTCCTGCGAAGCTATACTTCATAACAGATCTCGATATTCTTTCCTTTCCTCCAGACCGAACTAAAAATTCCAACACACACAATGAGAGACAATAAACAAGTCGTCGCCCCGTCATCAATACTATGAAAACTATCAAGTAGGGTTCAATTAAGTATAGATTCTGTAAGATAATAATCGGTGAACACTCTCGCGATTAGAGCCCATTATCATTTATTAATTTACAATTGTGTGATCGGTATAAGATCCCGGTAACCACCAAATAGTACGATAAATGTTAATAAACTGCATTGCCGCTGAGCAAGTAACGAACATAAACATAATCAGTTCATTAAGTATCTCTGAATTGCCATTAGATATATCTGGAAATGGTATATGTTTTGGCATTGACGCTCCAGAACTGCCTCCTGCTGATATTTTATTTGTGTCGGCATTATTGCCATTTCCACCACTTGATGTTGATGATGGTGCATCGCTACTATCATTGTCCAATTTCATTTCACCTTAACTCTTTATATAGATAATAATTTTAATATTTTTGATAATAGTTTTGATATGAGTATTTATTTCAGCATAAGTAAACAAATAGTCGCCTGGCGGCTGTCAAATGAAAATTGTTCTTGTTATGCACAAGAATTAATTAAGGCAATTTCTGAACTTTTGATGTTGCCATTTCGAAGAAACTTTACAAAATTTTCTCAGGAATCATATTCCCACAATATTCCTGATTTAATGCTAAAATATGCAAATCAGTAAAAGCGTAGTGGCCATAAATCTCACAGATTTTGGTATGAATTTTCGAAAAAATGAAAAAATTAGGAAGTGTTAAATTTTTTGGCGCACATCGTTGCACTTATTCTTGTTTTCGTTTTCTTGACAAATGAGAGGCCCTGGTATTTGAAAGCTCGGTCTGAACTCTCCGTCGAATATTTGCATAGAATTTCTGTGTTTGCGGTATTAAAATGAATTTATTAAATGTCAATAATTGCATAACTTTAGTCGATTAAAATCTATAATTTAATTTAGAAAATGTTTCAGGTTTCACTTAAAGTTTTAAGTCTCATAGTTCTTAGTTCTGTTATAACTCCAAGAGCTCCCTTGATTGTGATCTCTAATTTCAATGCCATGCTGTTTTAAGCAGTTCCTTAAATCATCACATATATCAAATAAGTCATTGCTCTTTAAAGCAACTGCTTTCTCGCGAATAATTTTCCTCGACCTTATTATATCATCTAATAAAGCATTTAAATTCATAACGGATCCTTCCTGTTGCAATACGGATTGTGAACTTGTTATAAATTGAAAACCGAAATTTTCTAATGATTTCTTCACGTAATTATCAACTGCTGCAACGACATCTAAACTATTTGTCGATATTGATTCACTGCCAATGTTATTGTTTATGTATTGGCTCGTTGTACTAATTAATTTAGAAAGTTCAGAAATCGCACGTGCCGTATCAAAATCTTGCCTAAAATAAGAATCGATTGAAATGCTTGCGAGTTTTAGTTGTCGTAAAATTGTATTGGAATCAATATCAGCACCCATTTTTTGACCGTCCAAGTATGCTCGACAATCTGCTCTGAATGATTTAAATTTCTCTAAAGTTTTATTAGAATTTTCCATTAGTTCATCATTATATTCAACGGGATTCCGATAATTTGAGAGCACGCAAGCCATTCTGAAAGCATCTGCTGAATATTTCGCAAGCAACTGATCCACAGAAATTGTATTTTTGAGAGATTTTGACATTTTTTCTTGATGGCCTTTTACAATTAGGTGGCCTGTATGAATCCAGTAATTAGTCCATTGTTCTGTCCCGTGATAAACGCAACTTTGGGCTTCCTCATTCTCGTGATGTGGAAATTTCAGATCTAGGCCACCAGCATGGAAATCGATATTTTTACCAAAAATCAAGCTGGCGAGAGCGCTGCACTCGATATGCCAACCGGGTCGCCCAGATCCCCAAGGGGAATCCCATGAAGGTTCATTTTGACCGCTTCTTGCCTTCCAAAGAACAAAATCCGCGTCAGATGATTTTATGTTCGGCAAGGAAGATAACCCTATCGCATCTTGATTGGCTTTTTGCAATTTACCGTAGCGGGTAAATTTTTTCACATCAAAATAAACTGAGTTATCATTCCCTACATATGCATTATCTTTCAGCATTATTTCTTTAATGCAAGCTACGATTTCAGTTATAAAATCTGTAACACGTACTTTCATATTAGGAAAGGATACATTCAGCCTTCGTAAATCTCGCCAAAATTCCATTTCGTACTCCTTACTTATCTCCTTCCAACCTTTGCTAATTTCATTACTTTTAGCTATAATTTTATCGTCGATATCAGTAATGTTCATAGCAGTAACGAGATTAATTCCGAAATGTTGCCGTAAAATACGTTGAATTATGTCTAATTTTACATAGCAGCTTGCATGGCCCAAATGAGCTGAATCATAAACGGTGGGCCCGCACGTGTACCAAGAAGCGAAGTTCTCATTTGGCAAAACAACTGGAACTAAACCCCGTTTTATGCAATTGTACAATTTAATACCAGTGTCATATCCTAATGGTTGTTGCCATTGCTGTGTGGTGAATTTTCGCTTCGCCAGGGAGCATCGAAAAACAAAGTACCTTCTGCTACAATAAAACTAATAAGATTTGATCACTTCAAGATATTCACTACACTTACCACGTTCTATTTATGGTAATACTTGATTTCATATTTTTTGTTTATTATTATTTACTAATAATGGACAACAGCACCAAGTTTAATTATGCGGCCTCAGCATTAGCTGTGTTTAGGTTATAAAACCTACATTTGTAAGAAGTTGCCGTATCTGAGAAATATGTTTCTTTTATCAGACATTAAAATTTGCCTTTAATTATTGTACGGTCATATACACGCAAATGAGTTTCTATCACTTTAAAAGTTCGTCCTTCTCATTTAAGCATGGATTGACAAATTGGAAAGAAATTCTTCCATACAGATAACCCCGTGAATTGAACGAAAATTTATAAAAATATCGGCCTTCATAAAAGGTAGCAACTTGGCATCACTCTTTTAACAGATTATTATGACAACGATCGTTTCAAGCAAATTGCAAATTTTATTGGTACCAAATCACGTAAATAATTTGAACTGGAAATAAATTTTTGAGCATTACCAATTTTTTTTGACAGGATGATACGTTACGAAGGCGAAAGTGAAAAATTGGCTGATGAATCTTCTTGTGCGGGAGTACGTGCTGACTTAAAAATGTGCTTGCTAGAAAGCGACTGTTGCAAGAAAGTTTGGCCCAATACATTGGTTCTTAAAATTCCTTCTTTAAATTTGTTCTACTTCGTAGGATCACATGACCCCCCGTGAATGTCTTCGAACCAATAATGTTCCATCGGAATGTCAAGTCTTACGAAATACATTTTTCGAGTGCAAGCGGTCACTTGTGAGTAGCTCTTTAAATTCTATTGTAGTGTATGTGATGAAATCATCTTACCCTTTAATTTTCAGTTAGATAATAGGATGCGTTTCCGTGGACGCAAGGGATATTAAAATCAAATTATATAGAGTAAAGGCATTCTTTAAATTTTTATTGTAATTAAGGTTATTTTTAATAAAGTTAACTAAATTTTACCCTTCTGGATAAAATATGCCTACAATTATCTCTTAAAGCTATGCTTATATTAATTCTTAATTTCTTCTTCTGCGTACTCTTGAGATACGCCATGCGTTGGGTTCTTCATATTTATTATAAAGTGGCTCCAAACGTTGATTTTTCTTAAATTTGCTTAATTTGGTAGGATCGGAGAATCTGAAGAAAGATGGAGCAAACTCAACAAGCCATTTAGGATCGATAGTGGTCACTTCACGCATGTATTCCTTTGTGGTTTGCACCAACTCATGATAAATTACCCATTCAGGCTGTCGATTAAAGAGAGCACTTGATGGATGTATGTACACCACTTGCGAGTCGACGAGTGTTCGATACCCTTCTTGGGGATCCTTTTTGGAAGCATTCCTAAAGAAGCCAGAACAGATAGCTTTCTGTATGCGAACCGAATTCTTTCCAGCTGACACTACATCCAGTTTATGGCGATCCATAATACCAAGTAATTGTTTTCTTACATCCTGGGAACGTTTAAGCGTACGAATTTGAACAAAATTTTCATAACACCAAGCATTTGAAAACTTATTATTCTTCCAACTGTTGTAAACGGCAAGCAACGTTAAATGGTCGCCTGCATGATAAATGATTATTTCTTTTTATTAGCGCCAAATGAGTCGAAATTTACTTTCTTACCTTCGGCTTGATTAAATTTCGCCTTCTTTTGATCGGCCAACGCTTGCTTATCTTTCGGTCTATAGAACACATTCTGAACACTCAACATGGAAACAATAGTAAGAATTTCATCAGAACACTGCAATGCCACCGACATGATGAGCATTTTCGAGAGATTTGGTTCTAAGGGAAATTCAGCCATTCTTCTTCCTAAGCGTGTAAGCAATCCTTCATCGTCCAAGGCCGACAATGAATGTAATTGTTCTAAGGCCATAACCAAAGATTCTACTGGTGGGGCATCCATAAAATCGAAATGCAATAAATCGTTAATACCCATCGTTTTCAATTGTAACACAGTAGTAGCCAAATTTGTACGCTGAATTTCTGGTACCGGAGTGGGTAGCATTTCATCACGATAGGCTCTCTCCGTATACAAACGATAACATTTCCCTGGACCGGTACGGCCAGCACGACCAGCTCTTTGTTTAGCAGCAGCCTGGAAAGCAAATATTTTAGAGCCTATAAGACGAAAAACCAAAATATTCAATCACTAATTTCACTTGCCTGGGAAATTGGTGTAACTACCAGTGAATCCATTCCAGTTTTTGAATTATATACTTTTTGTTTAACAAAACCAGGGTCCACAACATAGAAAATTCCATCAATAGTTAATGATGTCTCCGCTATATTCGTAGCAATAACAACTTTACGGCTTCCCGCTGGCGCTGGATCGAATATTCTTGTTTGCATTTCTGATGGCAATGCCGAATAAACAGGCAAAATAATTAATTCTGGTACATCAGGACCCAAGCTTTTCATGCGTTCGTACAGAATCTCACAAGCGGTATCGATTTCTTCTTGGCCAGTCAGAAAGAGTAATATATCCCCAGGTGGCTCACGTAGATGTATCTGCATAACTGTTATAAGTGAAGCATCCAAATAATCAGTCTCAGGCTCTTTGGTATAGAGCACCTCAACAGGGAACGTACGACCAGGTATGGTAAATATTGGTGCCTCGAAAAAATATTGCGAAAACTTGACAGCATCGAGCGTAGCCGATGTCACAATTAATTTCAGCTCCGGTCGCTTTTGTACCGCAGTTTTAAGTAAACCAAACAGAACGTCGGTATGTATTGTTCGTTCATGAGCTTCATCCAACATGATAACTGAATAAGTTTTCAAATCCGCTTCTATTAGACATTCCCGAAGCAGCATACCTTAGAAAATTAAGAGAAACGTGAGGGAGAATTTATTTTGTAAAAAATGGATTCTACAGATTATCTTCTAATGGATATTAACGACCAATTAATTAAGATCTGACCTCGGACGGTAAGTCTGGAATTCATATATAATACATACCGTCTGTCATGTATTTGATAACCGTATCCGGGCTAGTGCAATCCTCAAATCGAATGGTATAGCCAACTTCTTGCCCCAGGCGGCAACCAAATTCTTCAGCAACACGTTTCGCTACCGACATTGCAGCAACACGACGAGGCTGTGTACAGCCAATTTTTCCTCGTGCTGTGAAACCGCACTCGGCGAGATATTGGGTGATTTGTGTTGTTTTACCGGAACCCGTTTCGCCAATTACGATCAAGATCTGATTATCCGATACAGCTTTAATTAAATCATCCCGTAATTTATAAATAGGCAGAGATTGACGCTGTTCCATCAGAGATAAATCTGTTTTCTTGCCAAAGGAACTTTTTTTGCCGCCAATAACATGTTTCTTCCATTCGGGTACCTCCACAGGAGCAGCACCAGTTCCACGCATACTAGCCGCTAATGTACGTCCGTGATCTTCATCGGGCAATGGATCAATCCAATTCTTGTTAAGATTTGTTGGCAGAGCCTCCATGTCCTGTTCTCTCTGCAGCATTTTCTGTTCGCGCCGTTCTTTAGACAAAGCTGATTGCATCATTGCTGCTTGTGCTAGGGAACCATCGGGATTTTTAACAATTCGAACAGGAGAGAGGTCATGCAATGCACGCCCATGACCCGCTAGAAATGGTGGCTCTTCTTCAACAATTTCTATTTCAATATCCGCTTCGTCATCCTCTTCTTTTTGTAATTGGCCGGTTTCTTCATCAAAGTCTGGCATGTCACTACGATCCAAAATACCTGAACTGATCATTTGTTTTATTTCCCAACGTTCGGGACTTGATATACGCGTAACTCGCTTTCGAGAGTCATTCTCATCATGATCTGTACTTCCATTCTATAATAAAGCTCTCAGAAAATTATTAAAAAATTGAATGGATGCAATCTGCGACTTACCTGTAAATTAAGAAATGATGTTGGCACAAATGGACGATCAGGATTCCGATCTCTTAAATCATTAGCTTCACCATTCGCTGGTGCATGCGATAGTGGATTTAGGTCTTGTCCAGTTTCTTGATTTACTTCCTTCATCGATAGAGAAACCTTCTGTCCCGAAATTGACAACACTTTCACCTTTACGGTGGTATTGCGACTAACCACATCAGTAACATCAGTTACTCGGCCCTCAGAACGCAGCTGGGAGATATGTACAAGACCCTCCCACCGCTTCCGAAGGCCAAAAAGTTGGACGAAGCAACCAAACGGAACAATATTAGAGACTTTCCCGCTATATATTTTGCCAGGCTCGGGATCATCCGGCAGTGGTTCTGGCGCAGACTTATCTCGTTTATGTTCATGTCTATGATGCCTTTCATTTGATCTCGTTCGGGAACGCCAATTACGATCTCTACCTCGGCTATGAGATCTGGAGCGTCGCCTGCTTTCGAAACGGTCCCTGCGCTCCCTAGACCTTGAACGTCGTAGACGTCGATCATCATGCTCTTTCGATCTAGAGCGATGCGTACGCCGGCGCCGATCTTGAGATCTTGAACGCCTATCGTGATTCTTCCGATTTCTTGATCTAGATCGCGATTGATGACGTCGTCTATTACGTTCTCGTGATTTAGATCGCGATCCTTGTTTATAATGTCGGTGATGTGATCGAGAACGTGACCGGGATCGTCTATTTTGGTGGCGCTTCTCTCGTGATTTGGAACGCGAACGAGAATGTCGCTTTACTTTTTTTCTTTCTGCTTCCTTTTTCTCATTTTTGAATGCCGGTTCTGCAGCTTCTAACTCCAACATCATTTTATCAACCACATCCAAGTCATTAGTTTTATTCCTTTCTTTTCCACTTTGATTCACATCTTCTTCTTCGCTTTCACTGTTGCAATTACTACCAAATTTATCGTTTGGTAAAGCAAGACCAGGAAACTTTTTCGCGAGTTTCTTTGTTTTGGCAGCTTTATCTTCCTTATTGCTCTCTTCACCGCTGGAATTTTCATCACTTGGTTTCATTAACTTAATAATCCTCTGGAGATTTGTTATGAAGGAATCTGGAAATTCTGCTCCATTATCACATAAAGCCTTCTTAAACGCTTCGAAGGATTGATTCCTTCCTTCCAAGTCAATGATGAATTCTGCCAAGTCCTTATCATTAATGCCTAAATGATTTTCTAATTCCGTGCAGATTTTGGAGACCAGAGACAAGTACTCTAGTTTTCTTAATTCTTCCATATTCTTAAATATTTACACGATTTTCAGTCTCACTGACATAGTATATCTTGTTTGAAAGCAGAGATAATTAGATAGAATACTTCGCACTGAACACATGTACAGAGATGAAGAGATAGGACACTTCGTACTAAATAACACGCATTTGTTAAAAATAATCACAGAACGGTGCAAATTTAGCTGGAATTTGTACTTATTTCATGGAAACGCGTACTCGCGTCAACATCAATAAAAAACATGAGCTCGAGTAAAAGGTGCATTGGTTTTCAGCAACAAAGGCTTGGTGAATATGGTTGTGTTTTCTGAGGATTTTGGATAATTTTTGAACGAAAGTTACTTTGTGATTGTTAAACAATAGTTCAACTATGAATGGAGTGGAAATTGGGTATTGGTTTTGATTTTTCCTAACTTTTAAAATACAATATTTTGAACTCAGCTGGGGGGATATACCACTCTTCGTGACCCCGTTACAGTCGTTGCAGAAACCACACCACTTTTGTTTGCAATTTCATTTCGAAAAACAAAAACAAAGCATTGAACGGCCATTCAAATGATTGCAAAGTAATATCGGCTTAATATTATTTTACAAAAACCAAAACTAGAGTTGCATTTCAAGAAGTTTCCTATCTCTTTAACTCTGATCGGGTACGGACATGTTGAAATTTATTCCCAATTATTATGCAAAACAAAACGAAGGCATTTTTTCGATTCTCTTATGTTTCCATCAATTGTTCTTTGCTTTGACAGCTTGTAGATAAGCAGCGAATAAAACTTCAGCTGACACGAATAAACAAATGTTGTTAGCGCTTAGTGCATTCCAGTCAAAAATAATAAAAGTTTATAGCCTTAAAATGTAAGACCAGGACGAAACGAATCGTTGACGCCGAATTCAAAGAAAAACGCGTTAAAACGTAGAAATTTCGTCATCCTATATCGAAATGGTTTTTCCTCGATAGTTTTTATTCATTCATAAATCAACAAACGAGTAAATCTGCCATTCAGAATTAATAATTGCCAGAAATTATCTATAAATTCAACCATTATATTTATTCGATAGTTTTAGTAAAACATTAGTAAGACCCGATACCCAAGTAATCAAACAAGAGCAACGGGTTTGAGGTAATGTTGTATACACAGCTGTAGTTCTTCGGCGTCAAATGCCAGAAAGCTTAAACACAACCATAGCAGCTGGCTGCTGTTTGTTCAGCATCAGTGATAAAAATAAACAATAAGAGCTGGCAGCTAGCAGCAAGTGTCAAAAAAGATATAAAATAACCTGAATTGATAACAATTGCTTTGTAGCAATTGTCATAAAAATAAAAAAGAAGGAAAGAAGATAAATACTTCCGCTCCTACAGAAAGTTAGAAAAAGCTCGACAGCTGGCAGCTACCGGCGTAGCAGTGGAGTGGCGTAAACTTTAAATAAAACTTTTTTGTAGACCTCCATAAGAGCCTATGTAATTTTGACAGATAGACTCGCTGCTGGCTTGCAGCTGCTATGGTTGTGTTTAACCTTTGACGAATAAGCTGTTATCTCTGTGTTAAAAAGCCAAATAAAAGGGCCAGTGAATGAAAGAATAAGAGAAGTGCCGTGTCGTGAAGTGAAGTGAAAGAACTTCGACTGTAGAATTCAATGAAAAATGTAGAAAAATTTGACCGACGAAACCTTTTTGGTTTCGTCAGATTTCGTCAAAAATTTCGCCTGACATTCCACCGATAGCTTTCGTTATTACCTGGTATGCATTGAAAGGCACTAACAAAAATTGTTTATTTCGTCGGAAGCGCCAGCGGCCATATTTTTATAGAGAAGAGAAGCGGGAAAATCCCTTCATCATCGTCTTACATTTTAAGGGCATTATTTAATAATATTCAAAACGCCGTTTAGCATGAGGGCTATATTTGTTGCCCGCAAACAAATGGATGGCGAATGTTATAAACATGACCTCGCGACAGTATGAATATCCTCGCCGAGACTTGTCAAAATTACAGTCTTACGGGAATTGAGAAAAAATAAAACTGTCGCGCTGCTGACGCGTACGACAACGACAGTAGCAGAAAATTTTCTACTTTTTTGTTGTCGTTCGCCTTGTTTTTCTTTTCTGCGTTTGTTTACTTTAAATGACATTAGCAATTAATAGAATTGTATTGAAATTACAGGCACGTTCTCTGCTAACTTCAGCGCCTGCAGAGTTTTGATTTGTCGACGCGACAACTGTCGCGAGGTTGTGTTTATAGCATAACGGAAAACAGACTTTCTGGCGTATTCTGGCATTTCACCGAACGAACGTGAATTTCGCATGAAGCGAACGAGCTCGCCTAGAAAACCATATTCTGGATTCCCTTCGTTCACTACAAGCGAGTTTTACGTCATTTCTCCAGTTTTCCCACTCTTTTGTTTACATTGCTTAAGTTCGCACATTTTGCAATAGATGACACCATTAGTTTATGCATTAAATTGTTATTGTGATGTCATTCCTAAACGATTAGTTTTTGACAGAGGGTAATCTGTAAAACAATTATAAAAAATTTTGTGCGCAATCGTGCATTTGAGTTCTTCAGCTCTGCTGCGTTGGAAACCAATTTTTTTTGGTCCTTCCTTTCATATCTATCCAAACCTTGGCACATACTGAGCACAACTTGAAAACTGTTTTTTAAATAATTATCACAAAATATTTTTTCTTCCTTATTTTGCTCGCATAATTACCTGCAATTTTCCAATGTTTGATTTCCCATAGAATAATTAATAATTTTATTGCTTCAATCTCAACCCTTTGGTCGACAAACGGCCTCCAACGACCAGCTTTCAGAGTTCTCTCAGAATGACAGCTCGTTCGTGCGGTGAATGTGAGCAGAATACGCATTTTTAGCGAGAAGACGTAAGAAGTATGATAGTTGTTGTTGCTTCTCGCTGGCTAATAAAATGCTCGTTCATTCGCTTGGGTAGAATCGGAAAAAAAGAAACGAGAGCATTTAGCGAAGCAAATGTCATTAAGCGAGCTCGTTCGCTAGGCCAGATTAACCCCCTTTATTTAAGAAATGACGAATGTTTTGCAAAATAAAATTTGGTGCGGCTTGCCAAAGCCAACATCGCGGCCTTTCTATTCGACTCGTTTTCCATAATAAAGGTCTTCCCAGAGATAAAAAGGTAGAAGACTCGTTGCTGAAAATTGTAAATTCCTTATAAAGGCCATTTTGATTTTTCAAACTTTCAAATATTTTAATTGTCAAATGATTAATAATAAAAAAATACCATCGGTTTATACCTAAAGCAACCTTAGAATCGGTACCAGTGAAAATACGCACGTGTAGTGCCATTGGCGTGACTACAAATTTCTGGTGAAACTCACACCAATTTTCTAAAAAACCTGTACCTTTTTATGAATGTGTGCCGAAAATTTGCATGGATCAGTGCAAGTGTCCTATATCTTTATCTCTAGCTTTAGTTTCTCTCCATAAAGAGACGTATTACAAAGAGCTATTTCTTCCCTTTGTGCTTCTTGTATAAAACGTATGGAAGACGGCGGGATTTATATAGCAACATGAAATAGTAATATGGCTTCCCAATCGTATATTACAATAAATAAATTGCTTTTACTTTGTCACGAATGTTATTTAGAATTACTGTCAGATGAGTAATCGTCTCTCCTCACCGTCAACGTGTGTACACTACGGCCGGTCAACAAACTTCTAAGCTTCGACAATCAATCTGTATTTAATAGCTTCAAAAACGGTGAAGCAGCTCGATGCTCGCGACCACACCGTTGAACTACTGAACACATAGTCAGAAATACCTATTCACTCTGATTTAAAAATCGATTGGGTCTTTTAAAAGCCATCTCTCTTGGAAAAGTGATCAAATCTTTTAAAAACCAGCGATTTTCGGAACTAGTGATATTCGTTCCACCATTTCTCAGCCACAGGAAGAGCAACTTCGTTACTAAGAAACGAACTTGGTTCTAATTATTATCGTTTTTCTGTAAATCATTCTTTCAGGTTTGAAATGTTCTATTTTAAATGAACATTATAATTGAAACTAAAATTTATACATATTATAAATTATGATGCATGTAAATTATGGTATTACAAGATCGCTTGTTGGATGAATTGTATAAACGTGATTGAAAAGTATCAGTCACTGGTAGGAACGTTACCAAGGAATCCCGGAATCGCTCCACTGTAATTTCGATAACAAATACAGACACCTCAGCTGACAGCAAAGCAAAATTGAAATGCCAAATGCTTGTAAAATGTAAACAAACAATAAAAAGAACGAGAGCATGACTTAAGGAACACAGAATAGAGAATCGTAAATATAATAGACTGAAGGTATATTGAAAATCAAATCACATGGATCCATTTATATTCTTCAGCGTTTTAACAATATTCTACTTCATAACATTTTTCTTACATTGTTTTTTTAAGGTGTGTAAATCAGTTTTTAGCCTCGGAGCCAATAATTATAATAGTTTTTTTAGAGTTGCATGCAATATCCATACGACAATTTCTTGAAGAGCAGTGGCCTTCAGATCAAATTTTTGTCATTGAAATGGCATACCACGGCATTTAACCGTGCTGTGTTCCGTTGGGGCACGAGCAATAATTGCACGCGAAGCTTTTTAACGAAATCATTTACGGTTGGAGTTTTGGTGTCTCTCTTGTTGCTGCCAATCGCAATAGTTATCCTCTTTATGACAATATTTAATAGTAGTGAAAATGAGAATATACAAACAACCAATAGTGGCAATAAGCATAAAACAGATGTAGTTCAGTTAGAAATACTATTGCCTGGTCTTAATTTACCGCTGAATGAAATTGGGTTTTACATTACTACACTTATGATTTCCACAGTTGTGCACGAGTTAGGGCACGCTTTAGCAGCAGTTTTGGAAGATATACCTATTACTGGTTTTGGATTTCAGGTATATTCTAAATTTTCGATGTAAGAATTTTTTCATTTTTTCCTTGTTTCATTTTTAGATTTACTTCTGTATACCTTTGGCTTACACTGAAATATCTAATGATCAACTGAATTCTTTGAAGTGGTTCAAAAGATTACGAATTAACTGCGCTGGCATCTGGCATAATATCATATTTGCTACCATTTGTTATTTTCTCCTATCAACAATCGGTTTTATGGCCACGCCTCTCTATGCGATTAATAAAAACGTTGTCGTCACAGAGTTGGCGAAAAATTCACCACTACGCACAAAAGATGGTAAGGGTCTTGCGGTCGGTGATATTATTTCTCAAATCAACGATTGTCACGTCTATAACGAACATACTTGGTATCGGTGCTTGCTCCACGCCCTCCACTCAAAATCAGGATACTGCGTTTCTTCGGATTTTATACGATTTAATGATGAAAGCATTGATATTTCGCACCATGGTAGTGATGGAGTGTTGCAGTGCTGCGATGAAAAGAATGCAAAACTTCGCTGTTTCGAATACATCGATGACTTTAGCAATGATGCCCCAGTGGAGATTCCACAACATGTTTGTCTTGATGTGCGTCGCACAATTGAAGACTCCAATGGATACTGTATTCTTGGTACTCCTTGTGATGATCACGGTTTCTGTCTGCGTCCTTTATTACGAAATACATCGACAATTTTAAATATTAAACGTCTTCCATCACTTGACAATAACAAGCATAAAATTAGTAATGTAATTTTTGCCGGTCATCCGACTGATGTAACACGATCGGTACGTATTTCACCATTTGTTCCGAAGCAACAGTTTGTGGGGCCTTTGTGGGGTGATGTTTATTCGCTCCTCCTTAAGTACAATATTGTGTTTAGCATTGGTCTAGCATTAGTGAATTCAATACCATGTTTTGGTCTGGACGGCTGTCATATAACGACTACCATAATCAACGGTTTTCTAATAAATCGCATAACTGAGCGGGCGAAACGTGAAGTTATTGCGTTTATTGTTACAAGCATTGGAACGTTATTCTTCGTTTTGGGGGTATTTAAGGTATTATGGCTAAGTGTGATGCGAAAAATATTTGGAATATTTTCGGTCTTATTTTTTAGTTCTTATAGCTTGAGTTTGTTCATGATTTCCTCAATTTCTTGAAATATTTACTTGTAGACCAGTTTTGGAGCTGATTTAGCGCACAAATATATTGCATTTTTACTGGATAATAAAATATACACTAAAGAACGAGGGTATATATATATATATATATATATATATATATATATATATATATATATATATATATATATATATATATATATATATATATATATATATATATATATATATATATATATATATATATATATATATATATATATATATATATATATATATATATATATATATATATATATATATATATATATATATATATATATATATATATATATATATATATATATATATATATATATATATATATATATATATATATATATATATATATATATATATATATATATATATATATATATATATATATATATATATATATATATATATATATATATATATATATATATATATATATATATATATATATATATATATATATATATATATATATATATATATATATATATATATATATATATATATATATATATATATATATATATATATATATATATATATATATATATATATATATATATATATATATATATATATATATATATATATATATATATATATATATATATATATATATATATATATATATATATATATATATATATATATATATATATATATATATATATATATATATATATATATATATATATATATATATATATATATATATATATATATATATATATATATATATATATATATATATATATATATATATATATATATATATATATATATATATATATATATATATATATATATATATATATATATATATATATATATATATATATATATATATATATATATATATATATATATATATATATATATATATATATATATATATATATATATATATATATATATATATATATATATATATATATATATATATATATATATATATATATATATATATATATATATATATATATATATATATATATATATATATATATATATATATATATATATATATATATATATATGTATTTAAGTTATAATAAAATATTTATTTTAAACGCTTTTTTTACATAAATTTTATTTTTTAGATAAAATTTATTTATTTATTAACGATATTGTTTACTAATTAATCGCTTAATGTTTACCAAATGATTTTAAGCTTGATATTTTACCATACTGAAAATAAAGTCGACGAAGTATAAACCATCACTTTTGTGTATCTTTACTCTGTTGCCCTTTGGCGCGTACACCGCTCAAATCAAGATTATTTTCCAGTTCTGTTAAACTACGTTTTCCATGTTGCAACAACATTTTGATTGCCAGTTCATCAGATTGGTTCTTGTTTGAACGGAAATCACGACGTGCCCACTCTCGTAATTCATTTTGAATGTTTTTGTCTGGAACCGAACGAATTGTGCGAAATATTTCACGGTATAATTTTAGTACTTCCTGTCGCAGAATAAACTAAAATATGATACGTATTTATTACTTCCATATTTCCATAAGAAATACACTTTTACTTGCTTTAAAGACAGAGTTGTTTTTTGTATTTTAGTCATATTTAAATTTTGTGTGTTATTAATTATTATAACAATATGAATCAGTGTTAATATCGATTGTAATTCGCAATTTCCAAAACAGCTGACCTTATTTTTTTCATAAAGCTAGTTTGGTGAATATAAACTAGTCTATGAGTTGCCAATGTCAGCTAAAATTAAAGATCGATAAAGAATTGGCGAACAAATTTGTGTGCTCTTGTTTTTACTTTTAATTAGCTTGAATAAAAACTATAAACTATGAAATAAAACTATAAATAGAGAGGAGAGAGAATTAGCTCAAATCATAAGAAGTACTTAAATACCTGATGCAGTGTCAAGAGCCAGCAACGTGAGTTAAATATTTACATTAATTTATTCTGTTGTTTAACTCCGAATGAATTGAATCAGAGTAGCTAACCAATACATTGCATATCTCAAGCAACATTTAATTTCTACACACAATTTTTTTGCTTCTCACCACACATAAACGGTGGTCAATTATTCCGACAGTGAGGTGGTGTTCCTTAGGTCCTTTTTCACCGATCTTTGTTTACCATCAGAGTGATTTGCTATTTTGTTTTCCTTTGCAATTTGAAACGAGTGGTCGTGCCGCCGGTGTAAACTAGTGCGAACAAGAAGAGTGAATCTCGCATTCTTGCAAAGTAGCGGTTATTTATAACATACTTTCATTTCGAACTCAGGGGGTTATATGTAAAATGTACGAAGAAATTAAGGGCAAATTCGTTTTGATAGGCTTCGAATAATAGCAAAAATTATAGGCGCTGACAAATAATAATGAAATGAAAATTGTGATATAATATGTGAATATTTAAATTAAGCCATTAATTAATTAAAGAAAATTCATCGATTAAAGAAGTAAATAACAATATTTTGTATTGATTATAAATATAAAAATGTTTACAGAGAATATATATATATATATATATATATATATATATATATATATATATATATATATATATATATATATATATATATATATATATATATATATATATATATATATATATATATATATATATATATATATATATATATATATATATATATATATATATATATATATATATATATATATATATATATATATATATATATATATATATATATATATATATATATATATATATATATATATATATATATATATATATATATATATATATATATATATATATATATATATATATATATATATATATATATATATATATATATATATATATATATATATATATATATATATATATATATATATATATATATATATATATATATATATATATATATATATATATATATATATATATATATATATATATATATATATATATATATATATATATATATATATATATATATATATATATATATATATATATATATATATATATATATATATATATATATATATATATATATATATATATATATATATATATATATATATATATATATATATATATATATATATATATATATATATATATATATATATATATATATATATATATATATATATATATATATATATATATATATATATATATATATATATATATATATATATATATATATATATATATATATATATATATATATATATATATATATATATATATATATATATATATATATATATATATATATATATATATATATATATATATATATATATATATATATATATATATATATATATATATATATATATATATATATATATATATATATCACAACATGCAATATAAATCAAAATACAAAAATGTGTTCTTTGTGAACAATTGTTTTAATTCGCGTGCGATACGTAAATAGCCAATGTGACGGATGATGCATTCCAACCATCATCCATCCATCTGGTACGTCAATCTTGCCATCGTAAAGCATTAACTATCGTCGTGGTTCATTCGAATTTATCCGCGGATCTGTAACGATGACTGTTTTGATGAAACTTTATTATAGCTTTTATAAAACTTTTCTTGAAAACCATATGAAAAGATGTAACAAATAAATTGTTTAATACAAAATAATAAAAAGATTAATTGAAAATGGAAAAATCATATGCAGAGTTAAACTAAATAGCTGCGAGGAACAATTTAATGATCATTACAATATACATACTTATCATGAAGTCAAACCGTCTTGAGAATCTGTTTTAGAAATTTTAAGTTTATTTTTTGGATATTAATGTAATACAGGCAGATATTTTGCAGCATTTAATTATCATATAAATTATCATACTGTTTGTATGACATTGCTGCTGCCAAGGGGAAGATTAATTCTTAATATAAATTCCTTTAAAATCTATCGGTTTTTTTATTGTTTGAAAAACAGAAATAACTCAATTCAAGACAAACTAAGATTAATGACAATTTTTTACATTTGGTGACTAACTTACTTAATCTCATTTCTTAAAGGGGTTAATCTAATCAATTAGTTTAAATTGGAACCCATTTTAATTTATTCGTAGTTTAATTTAACATTTCTTTTGATTTCTTAACTTCAAATTATTGGCTGACTAGCTTGATGGTTTTATAATTTTAATTATTTGTAGATCTAGCTATTTTAAATATTTTCATTTTATCAAAATTATTTTATTTTAGAATAATTTTTAAATTTTTTTAAAATTTATGTAAGATGTATTTAAGCATTAATGTATACCCAAAATACTCTCGAGCTCCCCTGCAATGTCTGAAAAAATTTTCAAACGGAAAAATTGATAAAAAATTTTTAATAAAAAAAAGTTTATAATGAAAAAATATTCGAAAAAGCAAAATTGTGAGATATACAATTTTGAGGAAAATGGAGAGTGGAGGGCAAGAAATTGAGAAATGTTAATCCGCCCATTCAGTTTCAGCGGAGTCTGCATTCATGGACGCTCCCCTAAATGCGCTTTTGAAATGAAACTATTTTTATAAAATAAAGTCTAAAGCACTTTTGGTTTCTATAAAAAGTCTAAATTAGAATAAATAATTTATATAAGCGTTTATATATAATCATTTGTAGTGTTAAAACTTTTTTCTATTCATTAGTCCTTCCTAAATGTTTTCCCTCTCTCTCTCTCTCACCAATTCAATCCCCCTATCGATTATATTTATCAAATTACAAAAATCCGGTCTGTTTTTAGTTTTGAATTATATTCATTTGCTGTTGTTGTTTTACTGTTTTTCTTCGGATTTATTTATAGTGTAAATTTTTGTAATTTCTTTTGGATAATTTCTTTTGTGTGAGTGTTTTGTTTGTCCAATATTTCTCATTCATTCATTTGTATTCCTCAGTTTCTTCATCATTAATATCATTCTAATTTTCTTGATATGTCTGCCAAGCATTTATTTTCGAAACTTTGTCTCGTGCATTCTTCAAATTCAAAATAAAATGAAAACAATGCGGCTTCCCAATGTGTTCATCAGAGAAAAAGAGAAAGAAAATTATCGATTCAGAATGAGATTAATAAAAAAATGTGTATCAAAAAGAAGAATTGGAAACTGAAAATAATATAAAATGATTGACAGTAAAATAATACTAAAAAAGAAAATAATACAAAAATAGTTTATCATAATACAAAAATTTCATAATTAACAAAAAAGTGATGAAGCAAAATGAATTTGAGTAAGAGCAAATTGCATTTATTTGAAATTTTCAAATTTGAACTTAAGGCAAAAGACGTTAAGATGGAAGACATTAATCGCGCCGCCAACATCTAAACAGATAGCAGTTATATATTAATGAATTTATTCAATTATTTATTATTAAAAATGTACACAATTGTTGTTTCTGGGTTTTATTTCGTTTCGTGAGTTTAACCAATTTTTATAAAATCCATAACTGGAAAAATTTATTACATAACAAACAAAAAATTTAATGTTACAAAGAAAAAAATATAAATCAAACTGAATTTGTCAAATTGATAATAAAAGATACCGAATTAATGGGAAGAAGATATCAATCCGAACAAATAATAAAATCGAAAGAATTTTGTTGATTATAATTTCGATATTTTTTGCTCACTTCTGCTTGTATTGCTTTTTTGTTTAATTCAATTATTATTTGCGATTCTGGTCAATCGGATATTTTCAGTTATTCGATATGCTTTAACATTTCAAGAGATGTATTAAATTTCAACTCGCACACACACAAACAGCGACGCATACATAAATTCTTACACTACAAAAAAACTCGAAATCTTATTGCCTCGAAAGCGTATTCACGTATTCGACGTATCCATGAATTAGAAAAAAGAAAAAGTATAAAATAAAAATAGGTGGACAAGAATGGAAAAAATATATAAAACTACGAACAAAATTAATTAAATTGTGTTTGCTAAGACTATTACTAAGTTCATATTTTCGTAAAAATATCATCGATAGAAATGGTGGAAAACGAAATACAAATACAAACTAAAATCAAGAAAATAATGTAAAAAATGAATATGCTCGTAAAACAAAGAATAATAAAAATAAAGCCAAATCGTTATTACTAATAAAAAATATTTTAAATTTTTGATTGTGTAAATAATTGTTTTTTGAATTACATGCATAAAGATATATTTTGAATTTGTAAAAAAGAGAAAAAAAAGAAATGCAAACTAAAATTTAAAAAGCGACCAACTTTTTATTCCTCAAATATAAAACGGTTTAATGATAATAGATTCCAATACGGGATATACCCTGCGAAAATTTGTGATGGTTATTTACTTTATTATAAAAGTAATAATAATATAAAAAAATTCAAAAAAATTATCTTTTATGAAATAGTTTACGAATTTTGAAATAATTTCAAATTAATTAACTCTTTTATTAATTTTGAAATAATCATCTAAATAATTTCGATTTCGTCCAAACTGAAAAAATTATCAAATAAAATTAAAACACTTCTCTTGTTCTTCCCTTCTATTTTTAGTCTACTTTTCTTGTCTTTTAAGAAAAATGATGCTCAAAAGTATTTCAATGTTAAATATTTTATAAATTTTGTTTTTCTCTCGTGTGTGATTAATAAACGTGTTCGCGGTCGTATATTGTCATGATTTAATTTAGTTTTCTCTTTTCCTTTAAATTTAGTGGATTTGTATTTAAACTAATAAACCAAAATTAAAAAGAAACTAATTTGCAAAGAAAATTCTTTATACATTCAGACATTTCAAAGTGATCTGTTTGATGTGTTAAGCATGTCTACTAAATCCTCTCCACCTGCAAGTTCAACAACAAATACCGAAACGTCATCATCAAAAGCAGCAACAACAGGTGGTGAATTGCTAGTCAAAATCAAAGCTGAATTACCAACAGACGAAATAAAGGTTAGTTTTCAGAGAGGAAAAATTTTTTCTTTGGAGAGAGGATTTCTTGGATTATTTGTTTAGAAAGAATAATCGAATTAATTAGAGAATATAATTTAATTCAAATTCTTCCAAGACCTGCGATAGCACATCCCTGTCTATTAATCCAAAAGAAGGTTCCCAGTTGGTTTGGCTTTATAAAACTCACAAAGAGAAGCTGCTCACTACTTCCTGATTTTTTTTAATGAGAATTAAAAATAAAAAAAGTGAAACGTCCGTCTTTATCAATAAATTACTGTTTATGGTCGAAGATGTTTTATACTTTTACAAAGTATTCCCTATTGGGCGTCTATTACTCAGAAGGTATCATTCTTTATGAAAAGAATTCTAACTATTTTTTATAAAGATCAGTTTTTATTCACCACAGGTGTTTTAATTAAAGGAATAAACCGGACAGGGAAAAGGCAGTCGGGGCGGCAGTTGGTGGTTAAGAACTGTAGCATAAAATTGACACCCATTAATAAAAAACTTGTTCATCGATATATCTTTACCCTGAAACTTCTTTTGAGTCTATATATCTGATTTATGTATGTGTGTATGTGTGTGAATCTATATTTATTATTTATGTATGTTAGTATGTGTGCATTGGTTTGTATGGCAATGAAATCTATTTTTTTTCTTTAATTATTTTTATTTATTATTATTTTCGTGCTTATTACATAACTTATTACATTTTATTTTGAAAAAATTCTTAAAAATATTGCATTTTGTTAAATGGAATTTCTGTTTTCTTTTTAACTGAAAATTTTGTTGGCTTTGTTTTCGTTTGACTGAAATACATGGAAGTATATTTCATTTCTTGCAATTTTTAAAATAAGTTTCGAGGTGAGAGATACAATTTCTCATTTTTTTAATTGTTTTAATTGTTTTAATATTTTAAAATTAGCAAATGATTTAATAATAAAACAATAATGAGAAGAAATACCTCAAAAAAATGACCGATACTTTCGATGATTTTGGCGGTCATTTCTTTCCGTCCGTTCGCAAAATGATCAAAACTTTATTTTAAAAAATCGTATAATACAAAATTTCAAAATCATATTTCATGTAAAAATATATATATAATTAGAAAAAAAAGTATAATTATACTATAGAATATATTTTGTATAACGCTAGAAATAAAAATGAAGCGCCTTTGAATCATTTGATCATTTAATCAAAAATATTTATATTTTCTTTTTATATCTGGATCTACTGTTGCATATGTTTTTGATATTCATGCGTTGATATTCTCATTTCTCTCTGTTCTCCTTTGCTTTCTTCGTTGCTTTCCTTGTTCTAATAAACCTTTTATATATTTCTTGGTAGCCGAGGCGATTCGCCACTGAAAGCGAGATTAAAATTAGGCTATAAAAATAGAATCTCAGGCAACAAACCAAAAACCACAAAAAACTCAAAATAATTTGAAAAAGCCAACAAAGGGAGAGAAAAAGAGTGCGAGATAGGATGTTTGGAAAAAATTATTTTATAGGATTTTTTAAATATTTTATTTTCGGGCTATCGACCCCTTCACGAACAATATAAAACAGCATGGTTTTTGTAGTGATCCAAATGAAGTATCATATATATTTTTCGATAGTATGTTTCAATATACTGTATTATATATACATATATAGTCACGATTAGAACATTTGTGGTCCTTCAGGTGTTACAAACTTGTATTTTTCTGAAAGATTTTTGAAGAATCTTAATTTACTATAAACTACGTCTACATTAAGTTCAAAAGATATCATCGCTGAGAGGGTCTATGTGGTATAATATTTCTGATTGGTAAGCCTTTAGCACCCTTTTACAAAATAGCATTTACTATCGTAAAGCGATGTAACATTTGTTAGAGATGTAAACTTGACTTGCAATGACTTGCAAATTCCAATTTACTCTAAGTAAAGTAATAGAGATTATGAGTAGTGAGTATGATTATGAGTAATTATGATTAGTGATTATGAGTAATACTGCTATTAGTAGTATTAGGTAATAAGAGCGGCAGTAATGGCAATAGTAGTAGCAGTAATAGTAGTAGAACTCGTAGTAGTACTAGAAACAGAAGAAAAATTCGTAGTAATAATAGCAAAATTAGAGGCAGTAATAGTGGGAGTAGACTGAGAATTTGGATATTTTGAATTCATTTTCAGAGCTAGAAATAAACCCGAAAGGCTTTGGATATTTGAAATTATTTCGATGTAATTTCAATGCCGTTTCAAGTAACAGACATGTATTCGTATGCATTTGTCCAACAAATTCATAATTGAACATTAATAGCTAACGCATGCATTCACTCGCGGAGGCACGCATATATACACTCATGCACACACATTTATATGTTATATTCGATATATAATTCATGATTATTTTTGATAATTTCAGGTAATTTTTTTATCATTAATTTGATTGTCTAACAAGAAAAGTTGTTGTTGTTGTTTTTACTGTTGAATATGAAGTGAATGTTATATACTGTTGAATATGAAAGGTATAAATATTTTCCCGCCAAAGTAGCATAAATTTCAAATTGTAACGCACTACAATTGTGATATATCGGATCGCAGTCGATTACTTCTCAAGAATGTTATAGGAATTATTGAGTCCTATCGTTCAATACTTTTTCGTCATTATTATTATTATTATTATTATCATTATTATTATTATTATCATAATAACTTTAACTAAGGATATTACGAAAAAGTATGAAGTATGAAGAATGAAGAGTACCCAAACTTCGACCAGACTAGGGTTAACAATAAGTTAATAATAAGTGGGAATTTTTTATTATTATTATTATCATTTCAATACGTATACACACGTACACATCCACACGTGCACATTAATTTTTCTTCTTCAAAAGTATATTTTCCAATTCCTGCAAACTTGTCTATAATATCGAATTATATTTACGAAATGGAAGAACATACAAAAGTATCCGATGTTTCAAAGAACCGACTAAATGTCATGTAAGAGCCTGAAAGAAGGACGTCATTTGATCCCCACTTATCGATATTTAGTTACATTTTATGCCCCTGACGGAACACTGAGAATTTGTACGTATCCATTCACACGACTGATAAATGAATACTAGATTCTATAAACACATTAGACGTCTGAGAAATGCAGAAATACTTGTACTTACGAAGGGATGGTTCAATGGAATGGGCGGAACCTAATAATAGATATATTGAGCGTCTCTCCGCCTATTTTGCTTTTGCGACATTAAAAAGACCTATATATATATATATATATATATATATATATATATATATATATATATATATATATATATATATATATATATATATATATATATATATATATATATATATATATATATATATATATATATATATATATATATATATATATATATATATATATATATATATATATATATATATATATATATATATATATATATATATATATATATATATATATATATATATATATATATATATATATATATATATATATATATATATATATATATATATATATATATATATATATATATATATATATATATATATATATATATATATATATATATATATATATATATATATATATATATATATATATATATATATATATATATATATATATATATATATATATATATATATATATATATATATATATATATATATATATATATATATATATATATATATATATATATATATATATATATATATATATATATATATATATATATATATATATATATATATATATATATATATATATATATATATATATATATATATATATATATATATATATATATATATATATATATATATATATATATATATATATATATATATATATATATATATATATATATATATATATATATATATATATATATATATATATATATATATATATATATATATATATATATATATATATATATATATATATATATATATATATATATATATATATATATATATATATATATATATATATATATATATATATATATATATATATATATATATATATATATATATATATATATATATATATATATATATATATATATATATATATATATATATATATATATATATATATATATATATATATATATATATATATATATATATATATATATATATATATATATATATATATATATATATATATATATATATATATATATATATATATATATATATATATATATATATATATATATATATATATATATATATATATATATATATATATATATATATATATATATATATATATATATATATATATATATATATATATATATATATATATATATATATATATATATATATATATATATATATATATATATATATATATATATATATATATATATATGTTTATATATATGGTAAAGGATATCCATGCCAAACTCACGCCAAACGGACGAAGTATGTGAATATAACTTATCTTTTCGAAAGGAGGGTATAAAAATATGATGAAAAATAAATTCAAAGATAGAGAAAAACTTGGATAAATCGGGTACATATAAAAAAAGTATTGCATAATGTGTGTAATTATTTTCAAAATAGTGAGTTTTTAGTAGGCGAATTTCTGTAAGAAAGCATAAATTAAACAACCACACCCCCTTCAAGGCAAATAATGTTGTTTTCATTAATGTACTTCTTACAAAAATTATTTTCAAAATCATATTTTTACAGCCTATTTGCCCAAAAATAGCAAGAACGTTTCTCTGAAATTTTAAGATTTTGCGTATCCGTTCTATCTCTCTCAATTTGAAAAAGCTTTAATTTCTCAAATTTTAATTTTTCTATTTTAAATTTCAAATTAAATTATAATTTTCCTTTTATAATCTGCCCACTGTACAGAATTAATTTACATTGTTCTTTTCATGATGTGACGAGTTGTTTCTGCTCATACATGCGTCGCTGCAACTGCCTTCGTTTAGCTTCTCTTGTTTGGCGTTATTTGATATTTGACTGTAAGTCTAGACTGCATTTCAAAGTTTAAAAATGACTGTGAAATCATCATCCTAATATAGAAACTCTGGAAATAGGAGACGACACTCAACGATGTTATGCGCTTTTTAGTATTACTAGTGCGACTACTAGTTATTGTCGCTGGTTGCTTTTGTTGTTGTTTTTATAGTTGAAACTATTGAGTATAGAATAGCATAGAATAATGATGTAAACCAAGCTGTGTATGTTTTGCAGTGTTGCTTTTTTGTTGCTGTGGTTGTTTTGGTAGATTCTATTATTTGCCGCGGAAGTTTTTAGTGGACCTAACGAAGTCTGCACAGTAGTGATATTAGTGCCCGCTTTTGAGGGTGGAGAAGGCTTACTGGAATATCATCTAACCTTAAACAACTACACCTATAACCAACTCTATAAACGTAATATAAAACCAACCAACATTACTGACTGACTCTAACTCTCTAACATTAACTTTCCTTTGATCTCTATGGGAGATGGCGGTTGGTGGAGGTGGCCGATTTCCGATGGTTAATGGCACTACCCTTTGTGTTGAAAATTCGGAATCTGTTTGCGATACGGACCAGGTTAGTCAAAATTACACTCACCTTAATGACGACGATAACTAGCATAAATATGATTTTAGAACCCTTCTCCAGAAAGAGGCAGATGAAACTAAATGATGTTTCGGGTCTTTATAAGAATTAATAAAGGAAGGATACAAGGACTTTGAAACAATGTGTACAGTAAAATCTGAAAAAATACTGAATTAAGCCGGTCAGATTTATTCTTAAATGGGTGTGTGCGTGTGTAGGTAATTTTGGTTGTGCTTTTAAATAGTACTAGAATGCTATTTGGATAATTAAATGCGATAGAGTTCGATATTTTTGTAAAATTTAGATATGTAGCTTTATTTTTCCTTTCTTCGAATTCCCCAGAAACACTCTTCCTCTTCTTGTATTACCAGCCAATTGAGCCATTATATAATGCCAATTTAACCAAAGGAGGATTAAAGGTTTTAAATATTAACCACTTCATCATCTTCCACCTCTTCGTGCTTGAGTGCTCTACATAATTCTGATTTACTTAAACTTTTTGTGAGCCAGCTGAATCCAAAGACTTCATAAAGTACTATTATTTATTCTTTGTTTTACATTAATAAAATAACGGGTTAAAAAAGATCTAAGCAATAAAAATAATATATTATAGCCAGAAACAAAGAAAGCTTAGCTGCAAAAGGAAGAGAGAATTTAAGAGAGATTGGGAGTAATTTTATTATTAATAAATTTGTAAATTTTCTATATATAAATCATAATTTAAATCTTAAATTATGAATAAATTTAATAAAAATCTAGACAAACTATATTCTTATCTGTACGCTTGGAGTGGCTCCTATTCATAGAGACTTATTATAATAATTTTAATCGAAATGATGAGCTGTGAGTAATTTGATATTTTGTAATTTATCAAAGATATTGCGCTGTTATTTAAGACGGCCGTACTCTAAAGGCTGTTATTATTACTATTCCTGTATGTATGAAAATATACGAAAAGGTATTTCGAAACATTTGTGGTAATGAAGTCTTTTGTAATTTAATATGAACGATATTGTTGATGTGATGTCAGATACGGTATTATTTCGAGTTTCCCTTTTATTTGAATTATTTTTACAATACGAAATATTATTCCAGGCACGAAAAATATGAAATTATTGAGGTATTCACTAGATATTTCTACATTTAAATCTTCCCCCGGTAAAGTTATTTTCAAATAAAATTATCAAAAGAAGAGAAGAAGTAGACGTTTGCTTCACACAGAACACCCTGTATATTAATACGGATCTGTGAAAACTACACTTGAAATAGAAGTTGATTAAAAAGGTTGAATAAAAGTTATTAAAAAGGTTCAATTAAAATATTAATATATGACAAAATTATAAAAATTTTCAAGTTTTCAGATTTGTCACTTCAGGAAAAAAGGGCGCGCTCAAAACGTTATCAAATGCTCGTTAACACGTAACGTTAGTTGTAAAAACGTTAGCAGTGAAAAGGATAATATTCTTAATTAAAATATTTTTCAATTTTTAAGTAAAATTAAATTTTTTAATATTTTAAAATAAAAAAAGATTAATGATATGGAAAACGAAAACGACTTTACTAAAATCCTTTACTGATCCTCCTTCATTATTTTACTCAGTTCTTCTTATTATTTACTGTTTTCACAATATATTCAATTCATATGCCAGTTTCTAAAAAGTGTGATCCTCAAAAGCAGACCGCTTGGGAGATCTGAACAAGACCAAAAAAAAAAAACAGTCAACCTACTAATCAACCACCGATGGACAGACATATGCTGAATTGCAATTTTATATCCTTTTCATGTGTTTGAATTTAATATCGCTTAAGTATTGAATAACATCAGAGAATTTGTGATTGTGATTATCAAGGTCTGGTGCGATTGCATGTGAAACTATTGTAATAATTTTGTTTGAATCTGTTTGGATCTGTTGATGAGACTGTTTTCTTTTTTACGGAAATATATGAAAGAGAGGATTTGACGAAAAACGAGTTAGTTACTCATATTTGTTTAGGTTGAGAGAGACTTATCCCCCTTTTCTCTCTCACACACATGCCGGAATGTGATATTGTTGTTTCTGTTGGTTGCAATTGTTAAATTTATAATGTTATTTTTACAAATTGAAGCTATAGGGTGGCTTTAAGACATCTTCTACAGCCCGCAACAACAACAACGACAAGAACAATAGTAATAAAACAAGTAAATTCGGCTGGTATCCGTTTCATTTAAAACCCGCCGCACTATATTCGTCAGATTTGTTAGTGACGTCGGCCTCAGAATATTTAGAATCGCCGCTGTTATATCTTTGTTGTTGCTTATGTTGTTATAGTTTTTCTCTGCCGTTTCCGTTTACTTCTCAGTTTACATTCTGGGTCATAAACCTAAAACATGGATACAAATATCAACAGCAGTGTCAAATTCTTTTATTGTTTTCAATTTTTCCCTCTTCTTTTCTCTCGTGGTTTCATTATAAAAAAAGAGAGAGAGAGAGAGCGTGGTTTGCAAAATACCCCGTAGGAAAATGTTGCAGCCTTGGCGAGAAAAAGGGGCAATCATAAACGTCTCTTAAAACTCAATCAATGATAAAGCCTTAGAAATAAATCAAGATGTCCTTAACAAATCTTCATCGATGGAAATGTTAGCCATGAAATATTAGTTTTCTATGATCCTACCGGGATATCTAAATATATGAGATACGTTGAAAAACATTGAGATATATATTTGATATTATCAAACACGTAACAAAAACATTGGCGGCATTGAAACAACAACAATGCGCCACTAAATTGTAATACGCTCTTTCTCATGCAACCCTTCCACTTCCAACGTCTTCTATCTTTTGGCGCGAAATACATTAAAAACTGAATTCGATACCCTTTTGAAAACTGAGATTTACGAAAGTATCAAAATTACATTTGTGCACATTTGTTGTTGTTGTTGTTAATACGTTACCATTGCTTTCTTATCAAATCATTGTTATTGCTAAAGCTCTTCATGATCAACAAATGTACATACCGAACAAAAAATCTTAGAATTCCTTGAATGAAATCTGAAGAAAGGTAAAAAAATTAATGCTCCAATTAAAATAATTCCAAGTTAAAAATTTCAATTTACTTAAAATCATTTGTAAGTTATTTTCCAGCGAAATACAATATTTCGTTGAGTAAGCATTTGATATTTATATAGATCATATTTACACAGGGTGCTTTACACATATTGCATCAAATGGAATCCGGATACATTGGAACATATGGGTTTGTCTGAAGCAATAAATTTTTCTTGGAGGATAGAAAAAATTTCCCTAGTTTGGGCGCTAAAGCAAAAAATTAAGAAAAGGCCAATAAATTAATGACAAAATGTACTAGCAGATCATTTCCTGTTTTATGTTTCTCTTATTTTCTATATATCTTTTCTTTGTGAGTTTCCTTAAGAAACCCTTAAAGTTAGGTTTTGAAAACGCCTTCAAAACCACAATTTTTTCCGACTTCCACAACTCTGTAAAAATTCTAATCAAACTCTTTAGACAGAGACGATATACGCAATGCCTTTCGTTTTCAAAACAATTGAAGATAATGATGTATCGAAAGACACTCAGTGCAAAAGCTAGCCTTTCCTATTAGAAGTAGAGTACTTACTACTTCACTGCCTTAATTACTATTTTATAACATTCGTAACGGAATTACGGCTTTCAATTTTTTTGTAAATTGCCCAAATTTCCAAATGTTAAATCCTTAATTAAGAAGACCGTGTTTTAGTACTCATTGAAATATATCTAGAGAATCATCTCGTTATCAGATCTACAATAGAAAGAAAAAAATTAGTTCGACAAATAAGTGAATAAAAGACAAGATGAAAACAGGTACTGGGTATCCTTTGTCGTTTTTAGTTGTCTTCCCTTCGTAAGGTCCTGCCTTCTCTCTTTTCCAACTTAAATAGACTCATAAAAGATTATTGCCTGCCAAAGAGCAGGAATGAATTAAGTTTACTTGTGCTCAGGACGGGGAAAAGTGAGACGGCGCATAGGAGTTGTCTAGGCTCTTAGTTGACTGAGAATGAATCCATATCAAGCAGAGAGTATCAAATTATTTTAATTAATTGATTTTCTTCGCCAGCGGATAAGGTTTCAAACAGTACAAATCAGAAATTTAGACTCGCACATAGATCACAAAAAGCAAAAAAATAATGATATTCAACAAAAATAGAAACAACAACAACAACAGCTGCTACATCAGCGGCAATGCTAGAAATAGCAATTGCACGGGAATAATAACAACACGTTGTAAAATTAAATGATGAAATTTGAATACATAGATATGGCAATGCCGCGCGCTTAGTCAATTATCTTTTCTTTCTTCGCACAAGCGTCAAATTGCACTGTTTCGAAAATGTTTTAAAATTATTTAAAAACGGCAAATTGCTGCAGCTAAATGAAAGCTCAGACAAATAAAATGGTTAGTAGTGTGTGTGTGTGCGCATGTGTGTGCGTCAGTGAACGCGCGTGCATATTTGTTTGCAATCCCAATTTTTCTGCTAGTACGTACTGTTGTGTTTGCTGTTGACTCTACGTAGAGGTCGCACCTGAAATGTAATCGATACCATGCGGGAGTCACTGCTGAATGTCGTTGCAATAATTCTGTCATCTGAGACTGGTACTGACTGCGTTTGGCTCATGACAAAGCATAAATATAAAAACATACACATGTATAAACATATATACCAAGTTGTTTTTATAACTTCAAATGGACAAATACTAAAGTGTATCGCTTTTTTCCATTTCCATTTAGTATAATATGTTTTAACATGTTTCTCCACAAATTGATAAAAGCCAATTAAGATGAATCCAAATGCCAAAGATATTACTACAGTATTAACCTGGTTTCCTCAGTCGCCGCATACCTTTTAATAGTTTGGTGGGAATAGCGTAATTCATTTAATAAAATCATTTTGAATAGGACAAATTAAACAATTAGTGATGACACTTGCATCTGGTAACGCAGCAATGACATTTAAATCGAACGCGTATTCATTTACAAAATTTTGAACTAGTTGTAACATGCTCTTTGGTTTTGAAAGGACCGCCAATTTTTCCGGAAACCGGAAATCGGATTTTGGTACAATAATTCGTTTGTTATCAATATTCAAAGAATTCAAATTTACGAGCTTTAGAACATTATCAGTGAAATATTTTCAGAAAAAAGAAACAATCAACAAACAAACATTTGTTCGCAATCGTGTCCAATTATTTCATGACTCTGTTCAACAGTTGATTTCAAGTCTATCATCATTATCATCATTGTTGGTTCCTGTCGCGTCGTTAACCCAAGTGCCAATGTATTTCATTGACACCTGATATCCTGGCACGCCACGACTTCTCCGATTGCACGGCATATTTGCATATGCTTTTCTCTTGTTACCGGTTCTTTCGGTAACGCATGGTACTAGAGCTGACTGGAACGCTTTATACCATTGTCATTGTAATCGGTATTCTTGAAGTTTCTTTGTTTATCACATTCTTTCAATCATACGTTCGCCCGTATGACGAACGAAAATCGTTCCAATTACAATTTGGTCGCGAGTATCATTTGTAATCCTCTCTGAACGAACAGACACGATTTGTTATATTATATTATAGTCGAACTGTGTGGATGACTGTCTGACTGACTATTCGTCTGTTCGTTTATTCCAACCTTCAACTAACTGCCTGACTGAGCAGTGGAGGACTTTCTGGTCCACAAGTTTAATTTCAGACGTATCAAATTACATTTATTTCATTTTCGTGCTGGGAACAGCTTTAGTGGTTTTTCGGTCTCGGTTTGTTATGAAGGAATTCGCTATCGAATTGACACCTGTATTGATTGCGGACGTGAATATTGGAGAAGCAAAGAGTACGATTTTGAAAACAGGATATAATTAAAATTACGAAATCTTTAATTAGACGATAAACAGGCGTTTTTAAAAATTATAAACACATCCTAGACAAAATCTTCGTAAGGAAATTATATTATTCTCAAGTAGATGTTTATCAATATTTCACTGATCGCAGACATTTTATTGCAGACATTTTTTCTATTAATTTATAAATTCAAAAGAAAATTAATTAACTAATAACTAAGTTCTATTTTAATTTCGTAAGAATACTTTGATATTTAAAAATTTTAATTTTCATTTAATTTTGAATTCAATTTTTGGTATTAATTTAGACTTCTACGCAAAATTTTTCATCCTCAAAACTTTAAAAAATGGTCGGTTATCGTCTTATTTCTAGGAGTACGCCGAGAGTACAATGAATGAGTTACTCGGCTGGTACGGATTCGATAGCGTTGATCGCCTAGATCTGTCTACAAAAAATAGTAGGAATATTTTACACCAGCCGTCTCACAACATCATCAACAATTTGAGCCATCAGCAATTAGTAAGGCGACGAAATCGAAATCGTCCCGCAACAATTCTCAGTTTACAACAAAATGCTGTTAGAAACAACAACAACAATATAAACAATAGCAATAATAACAGCGGCAGCAGGACTAGCACTAACAGGCATTGCTACGGCAACAACAACAACAGACACAGTACCAGCAATGCTAACAAAAGCGCTGCAACCCACAAAGGCAATTCCAACAAAAATAAGATGAATTTTCAAGGCGTTGGTGGCGGTTTTGGGGGCAATGAAAGCACTAATTCAGACCACGACACTCGAAGCTCTAGAGAGGATGATTCAAAAAGTCCACATTCGGCTGGCAGGACTACAATTGATGAAAAACTAGGTAAATAATTAAAATATTAATTAGAAAAAAATACAAAAATGTGTTGAAATTTATTTAGTTAAATAAAATCGACTTTTTTCATTCATTACAAAATAACGATTTTAATTAACGATAGAAGAAAAAGTAACCAACAAATTTTAATGGCATATATATATTCGTTAAATATTAGTCATATAATTAAGTTAATAATGACTCCATGTAAAACAATGAAAGTACAAAAATTTAATCGAAAGAGAATAATAAAGGAATGAAGAGCGAGAAAAGGGATAAAATTTTGTTCATAACTTGAACTCAATGGGAGAATCCATATAAACCATTAAAAATAAATTTTGATATGAAATCAAATATTCTGTTAAAGAAATCGTCTAGTAAACGCTGGGATGTTGGGGGAATACAACAAAGTGCGCATGTATGACACTAGTGCATTATTATGACCTTCTACCGAAGGAAATAAGATCATACTGGGCCACGACGGATTCAATCGGACGCATCATAATCCGAATAACCCATTCCATCGTTTTTCTCCCTAAACACGAAGAAAATATTCAATTCTATACATAAGCACGACGCACACATATGCATACGCGTGCATTAGAAAACCACTTCAACCCAGTTGAAAATTTTACACACTAGACGCTATTAAAATAAAGTTGCAAATGCCTAAATTAATTTTAAAACAAGTAAGAACAATTACTTCCGCCTGTATAATAAACTTCTAGCTCGATTGCAATAAACAGTGGGCGGTATTCGCCCCCTAAAATATTACATTTCTCTTGTCTTAATTAGATATACTAAATCATCTTCAACATAACCTCGTCAAAAGATAAAATTTCAGTTTGGAAACTTATTGAGAAACTGAAAAATTGGACTTAAAAATGGGATTTTGTATAAAATATGGGCGTGACACCGGTTCATTTTGGACCATTTGCAATCCCAAACAGCCTTTGATGCCAATAAATATATCGTACCAAATTTGCATTCGTGATTTCCACGGACAGACAGACAGAGGGACATTACAATTATCTCAGGAATTTATTCTGAGTAGGATTATATATACTTTTCTGTACTTGCCACCCCCCTTTAATGCGTTACAAACAGAAAGAAGAAGTGAATATACTCCATCCCTTCGGGTGTAGGGTGGAAAAAAACAAACAAACAGAATTGCCAAAAGAGTGTTTCTAAATAATTTACAGAAATATTGCTGTGCTTATTCCATAGTTTCAAACGTCTCATCTCGCCACGCCTTACCAGCTGCTTCTGAACTATTTGACCTAGCCTTACTCAGCAAGGCGACACCTATAAAAGCATCAAGCAGTTGAAAAGCTATTCGAAAGACGAGACGAGACGAAACGAGACGCTCGATATTATGGATTAAGCGCATACATTAATTTTACAATCCTATACATGCCTTTTACAAAATTTCGTCCTGGGGTTATATTGCTTGATGAAACTAAACTCATTATTCCCTTTAAAGAAAGAGTGGGAGTGAGAGCGAAACATAATATTTTCAACTTCTCATCAATACTGAAAACTCATGTAGGAACTTTTGTTCTTTATCAGATCAGGTAACACTCATTAATACCGAACCCTTACATCCGGCTTTGGCATTTCTAGAATGTTCCTCGTAGCTGTCGAGATGATTAGGATGGATATATGAGAATGTTATTATCGATAAGGATGAAAATAATTATTCAGTTTATCCCGTTTCATTAAGTTTTGGTCGTCAAATTTTATAATTTCATTTTTCTTCTTCTTTAGAATTTGATAACTGCTGTTGGTGCCATCGACCTGTACAGGAAAATGCCCCGGAATTCCTTACAACCAGCGACGGACCGCGTTATTGTTCAGAGTCTTGTTTTGCCCAAAGCCGTCGGGCATGTTTTAAAAAGGCAAAAACATGCGATTGGTGTAAACATATTCGGCATGCGGTCAGCTATGTAGACTTTCAGGACGGTGCTTCGCAGCTGCAGTTCTGTTCGGACAAATGTCTGAACCAATATAAAATGCAAATATTCTGCAAAGAAACACAGGCGCATCTCGATATGAATCCTCATCTGCGCGATCAGGGTTTGGAAGCCGCAGTCGCTGGAAATGGTGCAGGGCTAATTACGCCCGAACTGTGGTTACGGAATTGCCGCAGCCGATCGGCATCCCCAGCGTCAACTCTTTCCGCGTCGCCTAGTCCTGCGACAATGGCAACAATAACAGCTCCAATATCACGCTCCTCACCAGCGCTTTTATCACACAACGATACCGATTACAAACCATTAATTTCGGTCGCACCAGTCTCTAAACTAATGTCCAAAAGTCCCAATATCCTGAACAGCCATAGCCATTCATCTAAGCACAGCCGCAAAAAGCGATCCCTGCGATCGAGTTTGTGTTCAGCCGAAATCGGAGCTACTGTTGCGAAATCGAATCAAACTAATTTGCAACGAGATTTTAATAGCTTGACTACCGGAAGTTCTAACGCGACACTAACAAATGCCAAAACTCCACTTAGTATAACCAAACCAAACAATATGCGTATAAGTCCAGGATGTCAACCACACTCTCTCAATTCACCCTCTTCATCTTGTTCCCCTACTACCAAATTAGCAGCTCCATCCTCGTCTCTCAGCCAGTTCGTCTCTTCCAGTATACAAGACTTGCAAATGAATATGCCTCCGCTTTCACCCATGCTTGAACATCCAGCACAGCCACCACCCTTATCACAAACATCATTGCATTCCCATCCATCATCCCTCTCAACGCATGCTAGTGTTGGAAGGCGTGCTACCACTACCACCACCGTACCGCCTACTTTTTTTGCACTACCGTTAGCAGGTCAATCACAGATAGGCGGCACGTTGCCACCACCATCACCGCAACTGACAAGCGGATTTCCAAGACGAACACCAACATTTTTACAAGGTGTTGCGCCACCATTTGGTAGTATTCCGCGCTTTATGACCAACACATCATTTCCACACAACTTTCAGCACTTGCCTCCACCGCATTCTTTATTGCATGCAGATTTAGGATCCTTTCCGCCACCCCTATTGGCTGCTCCACCGCCTGTGACAGTGATGGTGCCATATCCAATAATAATACCGCTACCCATACCGATTCCTATACCATTACCGATAATAGATTTCCATAAAGCGTATTTAACACCGGACCAACGTAAAAAATTTGACGAAGAAAGGGAAGCAGGACAAATTAATGAGGTTACGCAAAAAATTGAGGTTGATGCTGAGGAAGTAGCATGCGTGTTTGAATTGTTTAACGTTAATACGCCGGAAGAAGAGCCCTTAGATTTTACAAAGTGTAAAAATTCTCCACTAGTTGTCATCAAAACTTTCGAGGACTGTTCAAACAATCGTAAGCCAGAACCATATCCGGAACAATTGTGTCCTGTAACGGAAATGATTGCAAATGATTTTGCAACTTCTTCCACTGACACCGTTACTGATGTTAAAGCTGAAACCTCAAGGAATCCAGATCTGGAACCCAATGAAGAGAACATAGATATAAGTCCAGCGATATTGACAATACCATCAGCAGTTTTTCAAGACGATATTAATAGTTCATCCGGCAATGATAATGGAAAAGAAAAACTGCCAAAATTTAAAATAACGCGTCTTCACACAAAACGCACTGTGGTGCAGACCAAAGAATCCGAATGCAGTCGACCGCTGCGTAAGCGGAAACGAATAATCGATTGTGACTTCCAAAAGATTACAGTTTCCAGCAACAAAGAAGATGATAATGAGCAGATTGGTGAAGAAGCTGATCCTGTGACACCCGCGAGTTCTGCGACAACTGCGACCACATGCATTAACAGTCAAACTAGAAATAGTAGTAAAAAACATAGTACTTAAGATAGATCTTAGATATTTCATTTCATGTATTATTAAATGCATCGAATGCAAAGATTCTCAATAAAAAAACCACCCTTTTTCTATAATTAGACAACAAAATAAAATATTTAAGAAAAAACCAAAATGAAATAAATGTATGCCATCTCGTTTTAAGATAAAACTAATAGTCAGTTTTAAAGTTCATGCTAAAAAAAGTAGTCGTAGTTATAGTAGTAGTAGTAGTAGTAGTAGTAGTAGCCTTAGTGGTGGTAATAGTAGTCAACCGAACAGTGACAGCAGCAGAGTTTATATAATTTTAGTGTAATAGAGTGCAATTTTATCTTCTATTGTCATTTGTTTGAATCTCTGAAAGTTATACTTAAATTCTTATTATTTTCAAACTTAAGTGTTAATTAATATCAATCCTAAGGATTCTCTAAATTATTGCAGATATATTAATTTTTGTTACCTCAAAACTTGTTTAATTGTTGCGAACATGTTTGAAGCATTTGCAATAGTCTTAATTCTCTTTTAATAAATAAATTAATATATTTATTTTATTTTTACATTTTTAAATGACAGAAACTGTGAATACAATAAAATATAATTAATAATAAACATGATGCTCTATAACAAACTATTGATACATTGATTCATATTTTAAAAATACTTTTAATTTTTATTATTGAAAAAAAAGTTTAGAAGTAAATGTTGACAAAAAATTTACAATATTTGAAGGAGAATTATGGAAAAGTTTCTAAAAAAGCATACTTATTGTTAGAGGTATATAGATTATATGATCTCATAACCCGCCCCCTTCATTTGACAATATTCTGATATGGGAGGACGATTTTTGATGACCACGCCTCGGTAGCAATTTTTCCAGTAGTTTAGCGATGAAGAGACTGATACTCTTCACTTCATATAATTATGTAGTGTTACTTATTACTTCTCTCTTCCGCGTCTTTCCATCCGACAACCATAGCTTCTCTGCCATATTGTAATAGTAAAAGGAGAGCCATATTGGGTTCGTTATTCTAGCTTCCCCCTTATGATGTCCGCCCATAACAGATTCCTTCTGGTTACTTAAATTAAATTAATTAAAACATAAATTATTAATATCAAAATCTATTTTCACATTTCAATGTTTCTTAATTAAATTGAAGACAAATGAAGCTTCTTTGAACCAAATTAACAAGAAATGAATCGATTCGCTAATCTACGGTGAGGTAACAGAAACTGCTGAACATAGTAAACCTTTCATTTGGAATGATTTTTCCCGAAATGCAAATAATGCAGTTCAATAACCTCGATGTGCTTTTTAGCAATATGATTTATGTCGTGGCCCATTTCTCACCGACACCATCTTCGATTTTAATTCCTTCCTTTACATTTTTAATTATATAAATCCCAAAGTGTGATTTGTCCATCTATGCCGGCAGCAGCCATAATCGTAGCCTTCCAAGTCCTAATCTTTCCTTCCGAGTAAGCAATGTCCATAATACCGCCAGGTTTGTGTTCCATCAGTACTGCTAAAGGACGCAGGCTTTTCCAAGAAAAAATTCGAATACGAGCATCCCAACCACCCGTAGCGAATACCTTTTGATCACCACGTATGCGAATACAATTAATACCAGCGTTTTTAATTAAAACTTCGGAACAATATTGTAGTTTCATATTTTCGCGATGATAAGAAATGATAACTAGTTTCTCGCCTAGGAAGAAAATGTAAACATTAAAAAATCGAAATCAAGTTTATTCAAATTTTGAGTGTGTTACTTGGACCAGCCACAACACCACGATTTGTAAGAGGATCATAATCAATCGCCATAGGATTGTCTCCGATTTGTACAATATCTATATATCGTCTAGCCATTAAATCCCAAGTCAAAAAGTGCCCGGATTCGTAGCCAGCCAGAATAAAAATTTTTCCGTTACTCATAAAAGGCTTCAAGCATGCTATAGTACCCAGTTTTGGCAACTGCAGATCATCAGGTACAAGAAATTGTGCAGTCGAATCGGCCGGACCCTGGGCAGTTTTCAAATCGAGCACACCAATGCAATTTTCATCATGAGGATAAAAAAGCAGTTCACTGCCTTTACCACCATCAGTTTGAAGAAGCACCGACCGACAAAATGCTGCATGAGCTCCAGTGACAGTATGCTGAAGTTTATAGCAACTGTTCGATAGGGTCCAAAATTGAACGGCGCCACCTTTCTGCTGCGTGATTAACATCTCTGTTGCGTGATGCAGGCTATTAACTGGCTGTGCACCGGTCTCAAAATTTATAGTAGACCGATTAGTCTGTAATCGAAATCAGTATAAGATTGATGGTTTCAGATTTATCGTGCCCTATTAGTACTTACCGCTAGGTCCCATAAAAACACGCTTCCATTTCTAGTGCCGGCAAACAATCGTTCATTTCGATAAAAACAAATAGAATGAATCGCTCCCATCTCCGGGGAGCGAAAACTAAAAACCGGATCTGGTGGAAGTATTGCCATGGTCCTAATCCGTCAAATCTGAAACGATTTGAACACAATATTTTCCACATTCTAGATTAAGTATAAAAACTTTAAAAATGTACGTACGATGAGTTCGCTAAGATTCATACAATGCCGCGATTACTACTTCTAAAGGGAAATAAAAATACGATAAATCAAACTGTTTATTCAAAGCAGAAAAAAAAAATTCGGAATAACTAATGATGTGGTTATCACAATGTTTGAATTCAGCCCCGTGTGTTCTTTACGGTAGGAGTGACGTCTTGACAGATTTATCTCTGGTATTGGCATATAAAGCAATGTCGGCGTTGAATGCCAGCTGGAAAGACAATTTCTGATGAGAGGTGACACGAAGATACATCGCTGCAAGTTCAAAATAGGGACCCAAGCCCTTTCTTAATGGAATTTTTCCCACCGTTACTTTTCACCATTACAAACGTGAAACGAAAAAATTTTGTCGCGGAAGTCCATGACTGGATTTTGAAGCACTTACATTCAATGAACACTACGTTATATATCTGTAACCAATCGAGATATCATGCCAGATATACCATTTCAAAGCTATTTCCATTGTCTATCATTGATATTATATACCTCCTTGTCGATATCAGTGCCTATAAAGGGTTACTTCCCTTGTGTAAAAAAGATTCACCTTTTTGTATAAAAATTATTTTTCCTTCCTAAACGAATACATCGAGGTACCAAATTAACCATTTCTAAAATATCCATCTTACCTTTCAAACGATGTACCGCATGATATGCTAATTACTTTGGTTCATACACATTTATTTAATTAAGCATCACCAACAGAGGTCGAAACTTTTATGACTTTTATAATAAAAGTCATGAAATAAGAGTTATTCAATGACTTTTATTTTAAAAGTTTTCAGATAAAAGTTATTCGATGACTTTTATTTTAAAAGTTTTTCGATGAGAGTTATTCGATGACTTTTATTTTAAAAGTTTTTCGATGAGAGTTATTCGATGACTTTTATTTTAAAAGTTTTTCGATAAAAGTTATTTGATGACTTTTATTTTAAAAGTTTTTCGATAAGAGTTATTCCATGACTTTTATTTTAAAAGTTTTTCGATATGAGTTATTCAATGACTTTTATTTTAAAAGTTTTTTAATAAGAGTTATTTAAGACTTTTTCGTACTATAAGTCTTTTGTTGATGAGGTAGATGGTGGTCAATACGAGCTAACATTGAGCTACGATATGATGAAAAGAATGGATCTTAGCTGGTGGGTTGGAAGATGCACATATATAGAAAGTATTGTGAAATAGATTTTTTACATAGTGGGAAGTGGGCGGGGGCCACTCAATACCGGTAAAGGGGCGTTTCTTACGAAAAAATGACTTTGCGTCAATCGGTAGCAAATGTCGCGAAACGCATATAAAATCAGGTGGGAGGGGGAGTGGCCGCCCCAAAAGGGCGTAGTGGGCGGTTTTTGACAAAAAACTACTTTGCACATTCTTTTCATCATATCGTAGCTCAATGTTAGTTCGTATTGACCTACCTACGATCTACCTCATCAACAAAAGACTTATATAACGAAAAAGTCTTAAATAACTCTTATTAAAAAAACTTTTAAATTAAAGTAAAAGTCAACTTTTAACTTTTATTTATAAAAGTAAAAGTTAAAAGCAAACTTTTACTTTTATAAATAAAAGTAAAAGTTAAAAGTATACTTTTACATTTAAAAATAAAAGTAAAAGTTAAAAGTAAACTTTTACTTTTAAAAATAAAAGTAAAAGTTAAAAGTATACTTTTACTTTTAAAAATAAAAGTAAAAGTTAAAAGTAAACTTTTACTTTTATTTTTAAAAGTAAAAGTATACTTTTAACTTTTACTTTTAAAAATAAAAGTTAAACTTTTACTTTTAAATAAAAGTTTTGAAAATAAGAGTTATTTTCGAGCACTGATCACCAATCCTCATATGACCGACCTTCAGTCGCGTCAGAGATCAAAACCGATGGCGGAATTCAGGAGAAAACGAATTTTGAGGCAACATTGAGGACTGTGTAACAATTGTAGACTGTGTAACCATATCTCTATTGGTGCATTCCTTATATGTCTCCCGTTTATAGTTTCTGAGATATAGCTAAATGAATTTAGATTTTTAAAATCCATACTCCGAAACGAAGCATCACAAGTTTTAACGTTTGTTGGGTTTACCAATGCCAGTATAAACAATAACAAGAAATTGAAAAAATATGGAGCTTAACTTAAGCCCCTGTCCGTTCTATTCATTTGCGTATTTATATAGATATAATTTCAGAATAGGGGTCCAAGCCCTTTTTACCGTTAGAAACGTCAAAAGCAAAAAATTTTGTTCCGAATGTCCGCCATTTTGAATTAGGAAACACTTCAGTAAATGGAACATTATATCTCTGTAATCAATCGGGATACATGACGGCAGACATGCCATTTCAAAGGATTTTCCATTTTCTACCATTAATATGTTATACCCTTTGTCGGTAAAGAGTTAATTAATTTTCGTAAAAATATACACTTTGTATAAAAAAACTATTTTCCCCTCCTAAACGAATGCATTAATGTACAAAAAGATTCCCTCTTCCAAAAAGTCCATCTTTTTACCTTTCAAACGATGTACCGCATCATACACTTATTGTTTTAGTTTATATAGTTTTATCTATTTAAATTATGTTTATATAGGCGAAGGGGTCCTGATAAAAAGATTTTTATGCAAGCACTTAATTTCACTGTGAGTATTCTCTTGGCTAAGCATTATAATCCTAGTCGCGGCCGAAGGCCGCTTCCATAAGAGGACTTTTATGCACACACTTCATTTTATCATATGTATTCTGCTCGTTAAAGATTATGGTCCATTCCGTGGCCAAAGGCCGCCTATCTTAAACGAATTTTATACAAGTATTTCATTTTACCGTGTGTTCCGTTGGTTGAGCATTATAATCCTAGCCGTGACCGAAGACCGCTTTTATAAGAGGACTTTTATAATTGATTACTTGACTACCTGATTACGTGATTTTATAATGTGTATTCCGCTGGTTAAAGGTTATAATACTTGCCAGGGCCGAAGGTCGCTTATATAACAAGCCGCCTATGTAAAGGGACTTTTATGCAAGAACATATATTATGCGTTATAATACTCACATATGGTGAGTATTCTGCTGGCTGAGAATCCTTGCCTATATAAAAAAAGAAGTTCAGAAAGAACGAGGGACGATCTTTTGAACATTCATAACAGAAATACTCAATACTTGGGTCTTGAAAAACGGGCCTTCCGACTCTTGTGTGCGCCCACGCCCACATTATACCGTGTCCCAAACCCATTTAATGGTATTCGATATCGATTGGCGCAATGTAATCTTTTTGGTAAAAAACGCCCCTTCGTTCCCCTATTGGGAAGTACACACCCCGTACCGCCATGTCCAAATCCGTTTCAAGATATTTCCTATCGATTGACGCAAAATAATTTTTTTATCAAAAACCGCCCATTACGCCCTTCTGGGGGCGTTTACTCCGACCCCCACACATGAAAAGAATGGTTCTTAGTTGGTGGTTGGAAGATGCAAACATATAGAAAATATTATGAAACAGATTTTTGCATGTTGGGTAGTGGGTGTGGGAGTGGGGACCACTCAAAGCCGCTAAAGGGGGGTTTTCTCACGAAAACATGACTGCGCTAATCGGTAGCAAATGCCGCGAAACGGTCATAAAACCTTATATCCGTTTCGGGGCATTTGCTACCGATTAGCGCAGTCATGTTTTCGTGAGAAAACCCCCTTTAGCGGCTTTGAGTGGTCCCCACTCCCACACCCACTACCCAACATGCAAAAATCTGTTTCATAATACTTTCTATATGTTTGAACCATAGAACTAAGAACCATTCTTTTCATCATATGGTAGCTCAATGGTAGTTCTACATCTACTTCATTAACAAGAGACTTTTATTACGAAAAAGTCTTCAATAACTCTTTTCGAAAAACTTTTAAAATAAAAGCCTTTGAATAACTCTTATCGAAAGACTTTTAAAGTAAAAGTCTGAATAATTCATATCGAAAAGCTTTTAAAATAAAAGTTTTTTAATATCTCTTATCGAAAAGCTTTTAAAATAAAAGTCTTTGAATAATTCTTATCGAAAAAATTTTAAAATAAAAGTCATTGAATAACTCTTATTTCATGACTTTTATTATAAAAATCATAAAAGTTTCGACCTCTGATTAAAATATATTTCCATATATGTATTATAAAAGAAGCCATTCCATCTCAGAATTATAGGAAACCAAAATTTTAATAGCGCCATCTCTACACCGATGAGTCTAGTAGAAGCTAATCCACTAATGTCAAATGTAACAAAAAGAACATAACTCGCTGGTCGCCATTTTGATTTTTAACATAACTTTGTGATGAGCGGCGGCCAAATATTTCATGGAATCAGTTTCTTATCCATATATTTGCAAATTTAATCTATTTGCAAACTAAATCTTAATAAATAAGTGTATAAAAGGTTATTGCTCCAAGAAAATATTACTTCACAAGTTTTTGTGATTAAAAAGTAAGAGTTTCATTTTACGCCTGGCGTTTCATTCTGTCTAGGAGCACGAGAAAAAATTGAGATGGAGAATGTCGTTGCCTTCAACAACGAGGTTAGTATTCTCTACACATTTGCTATTCGACGGCTATTATAAATCAAAGGAAAAGGATTTTTTCTGCAATAATAAATTTCGTTATGTACTTTTTAACAACACTGCTTACTATATCCCAACTTGCTCTAAGTGCCGCAAACCTCGCACCTCACACCACACTAATAGTATACTAATGTTCGCTATATCGTTTGTCGAATTCTTAGGATCGCCAATTCAATAATTTTTTGTTTAATTTGCCAATTTGATTGAGGTGTTGTTTGCTCTAATTAATCTCGGCTAAAAAATTGTTAGACGAAGGGACTACATTAAATTTGTGTTTTCTGTACATTAAATATTCTGGAAAGTTTTTCTTACAATTATGTGCATTCATAATCTTTATTTTGCATTTCTATTGCTATCAATTATATTATACTAAAAGTCTTAAAATCCCCCTTTTATTTTCAGCTTTCTGGGCTTTATGATTCCAAGCCACCCATTTCGAAGGCTAAAATGGCAGCTATTACAAGAGCAGCAATGCGTGCCATTAAATTCTATAAACACGTTGTGCAGAGTGTAGAAAAATTCATTTTGAAATGTAAACCGGAGTATAAGGTTCCTGGTTTATATGTTATTGATTCTATAGTTCGCCAGTCACGTCATCAATTTGGTCCCGAGAAGGATGTATTTGCGCCACGTTTTGCGCGAAACATCAAAGAAACGTTTGCGAATCTTTTTCGTTGTGCACCAGAAGATAAAAGTCGTATTATACGCGTGCTCAATTTATGGCAAAAAAATAATGTATTCGCTCCGGAAGTTATACAGCCAATTTTTGATCTTGCCGATCCGAATCATCCTATTTATCAAATGCAGCCAGTTCCAGCTGCCACTGCTACTGCTACTGGTGGTGGAGTTGGTGCTACCGGTAATATACCCAGTGTTGCCATGAATGATATGCCACCGTCAGCAAACGGTTTACATAACTCAGTTGCATCAGTAGATATGAATATGAGCGGAGTTAGTAGTGTATCTAAGGGATGTCCACACAGCGGTTCGACAATTGATGACAAGATTGCTATCCCAGATTTATCTGTAAGTATTACACGCGAAATCATTCTAATTTCATATATATGTCGATTGTGGAGAAGAAAGCTTTCCTATTTTCTTTTATATTTTTAATTTTTATCCGCTAATATACGTATTCCTTAGTCTTTAAGTCATGAAAAAGCCCAAAATGTGCTCGACAGCAGCACCTTAAGGCAATTAGAACATATGCAGCAATATCTCAAGCGTCAAACGTCTACAGTAAATTCATCTACGGATGGGCCAACCTCAATTAAGACTTCATCGCACGATGTGTATGGGATGCACAGCTCCAGTCACAGTCTTAATTATTGTAGTACAATTAAAGGCTTTGAAGGCAAAAGAAGTAGTAGTGACAATTCCTCTTCAAAAAATTACAACACCGATGGGTCTGTCGAATACTCTAAAAGCTCACATGATTTTGGAAATGGCGATGTTCTCATTGGTGATAATACTTCCTCGGCACAGGCTTCGAATTTGCTAGATGTAATTAAATCACTTTCTGATGAAAATATTATTATTGTCGTTTTAAATTTATTTTGAGGCAAATATTTCTGCAGGAATTTCTATTTGATTTTAAGAACTTTCTTGGTAAAATATTTCTCAATAGAAATTTCCATTATCTTTTCTTTGAAATTTAACAATTTCGAAATTTTTAAAAATCGATATTCCAGTCTTCAGTTTAAATTCAGAGTAATGTTTTTTATATTTTTTTTACGACTTTATATATTTTATGGGTATTCATACTTTATTCTTATTTTGTTGATCTGCTTAGTTTCAAATTTTCATTCTTATTTTTTGTTTGTATTTTTCAGACGAACAATTTGAAACAATTGCTTAATGATCCGAATGTGTTACGTCAGTTGCAAACGTTGCAAAACTTTCAAAAGTTCAAACAGCAAGAAGATAAACAAAATAAATTTAATGAGATGCGCATACAGGAGCAAGCGTTTGAGAAACATTTACAAAATGTCCTTAAAGTAATCAAATACAATGCGATAACGTTTTTCTCTCAATTCATACCAATCCAATAATTTTAAATCAAATGCTAATTTCCTATTATTCTATCTCAATGCTAGGTTTCTTCTACTTCTTCTGTTATGGTTGGTAGTGGAGGTGGTGGTACCGGTAATGACTCAAGTGATCCCAACAAAGAAGTTGAATTCATTTCGGAGGAACGAAAAATTGAGGTATATAATACTTTATCATACTTTAATATCTCAAACATCGTAATAAAACACAGTAAATTAGAATTATTCTATTAACAATTTTTAGGTTTTAAAAAATATAAATTTCTGTCAATATAAAAATCTATTTAGTATTTGAAATTTTTTATGATAGGTAAATTTTTGAAAATTGATTAATCTCGTTTCCGTTTTGTGCTGTGAATAATTCTAATTTAGTTGTGCTGACGTGCATTTACTCAGTTTTTTAAGGAAACAATCAGCGTTGATACCATGATGTTGTTATACAAATAATTGCACAAAAATTTTGAAAAAGAGGCAAAATATCATTCAACGATATTAAGGAAATGTTTCTTATTATTAATCACAAATACGAAAGAATTGAAAAAAATACAGTTTTTATTTGCCTTTTTTTTAAGTTCTCGTCTGGTGACTCGAAAAAATAATTTTACATGAAATTTTATTTAACGTAATTCTGAAAAACTAGAAAATTGTTCGCATTCATTTCATTAGTGGTGGATAGGAAAATGTGGAGAGGTCTATTTCCTCACTTTTACTGTGTTAATTTACTGTGTTGAATTTTGTCATACGACCAGACGCGGGCTTTAAAAGAAAAAGGAAGGTGAAAAAAACTAACTATGCAAATGAGGTGAAATAATTTTTATAAAATTCGTGAGAACTCTATTATAAATTTGACTAACTCTCATATATTTTGGCTAAATAATTGTGGTCTTTTCTTGTAAAAGCTGCCTCGTAAAATAAAATGCATTTAATTTCATTGAACAGTAAAATCATATAATATCCCAAACATTCTCGATAAAGTCGAGAAATATTCAAAAAAAAAAAAATATACTGTATATCATCTATAACTCCTTCAAATGTTCCCAATTTATATAATATTTAAATTAAATAATTGCTACGAAAACAAGCATAACAAACAACCTTAAAAGCCTTTGATTAAGTCTTACGAAAAAGTGCCTTCTTTTCCAAGCGAATACTCAAGTGCAATGTAATTCTTGGTACAGCCAATATTGCCGTATATCTGCGATGAACATAGTCAAATGTAATAGTTGTAGCCTTCTTCACAATTCAGACTTAAAATCGATTTATTAAGGAAATTAACCTTATTTGGTTTGGTACATTTTTTGGAGTGGTTTTCGATATAACCATAATATTAATAACGTAAATAACGTAAATTTTTAAATTAACCGAAAAGTTTGCAAAGTATGTGTAAATGGAATTAAATTTCAAATACTTTTAAATTTACGATTTACACCTATGCAACCAATATGTAACCAACATAGTACTAATATGGATTACATATGGATACTACATATGGATAACCTCTTAAATTGAAAAATTTTAGAAATAAATATGGATATGTGGAGAAATTGTCTGAAACTTGTGCATCGAAAAAACAAAGAAATTCGACCAAATTTCGAATTTTCATATTCTATTAAAAAATCCAATTCTTATATGTGATGTGAAATTTTATGGTCGTCAGTTATTAAAATACGAAAGCCGTTTGCTCAGAATTAATCGATTCTTCTTATCCTACCAAAGGGTCACCAAAAATGATATATTAAAAATACCCCAAATTCGAAATTTACATTTCATGGAATAAATAATTAATTAATAATAAGTAAGGGCGCTATCTTCGGCCCGGCCAAAGCTTATATACCCTACACCCAAAGGTTATATCCGAATTTCTAGTAGAGATGCGGATCACGTCCACTTTTTGGAAAATAATTTAGTACTCGTGGTTCAGTTCCAGGATCAAATTTTATATTCAAATTCGCTTTATAAACGTTGAAATTAAGCTTTGTATGTGCATACATTCATATAAATTATAAAAAGTAAGCGCCGTTCTCATCATGTTTCGCCAATCTTCAATACCTGCCTACAATACCAGAGAATATTTGTGTCAAATTTCATGGTCATATCTCTTTTCGTTCTCGTAATCATGATTTCAACGGACAGGTAGATGGACGAACTAGGCTAATTCGATTCAGGAGATTGCTCTGAGCCAAATTATATACTTTCCCATACCTGGCACACACACGCAAACGGGGGAACAAGCTTAATATACCCTAAACCCTTCAGGTGTAGGGTATAAAAAAATTAATGAATGAATGAATTAATTATTAATTGATTTAGTAAAATAGTTAAACATGATAATTAACGTTTACGCGATTGACAAAATTTAGCGCTGCCCTTGAATCCCCTTGAAATTATTTAAAATTATTGAACAAAATAAAAAACAATACTACTGCAATAACTGGCAATGACTTCACATATCTCCCCCTTCCTCCCCCCTTTGATACGATTTAAATTTCAATTTAAAATTGAATATGAAAAGAGTATTGAATTGAGACAAATCAATTAAATTTTATTTGGTATAATTAATCTATAATGAACGAAAAGGTAAGGACAAATAATGTTTTGAGATATTCAGCCGGATCTGGTATAACAACGCTTGCGTAGCGAACTGCTGGTAAGTGATTTTAAACGTATTGCTTTCTTCACTTATTTAAATTTCGAAGGAGTCATAAATTTCAATTTCAATAAGAAAGAAATTTGCTCAAAAAAATCAGTTATTAAGACCCGGTTCATAAAATAATTTCAAATCGAAAAAAGGTGAATATTAAAGAATTAAGTTGTTGTAAAGCACACACGTCAACACCACAAGACTGTACGAAGACAATCTGAAGCGAAGATTCAATTGAACTAAATTTAATTGAATTGAATTGAAAAATTAAAAAAAATATTTCAATGTCTTTATCATTTCAGGTGAAGGCATGTTTCGTCCTGTATCTCTTCCTTTCGATCCTAGCCAAATTAGAACTCCAATAGAACTCGTGCTTATATAATAAAAAATTGTTCTTTTAAAATAATTTTCTGAAGGTTTGCAAAGAAATTCGTGCGTTTACACTAATTAAAATAAAGCGAACTGAATAATTAGTTCCAAATGAGTATTGAGTTCATTTAGAAATCTAATGCGGCTTAATCCTTAAAATGTTTATTTTCTATTGTTTCCTAATGTTCTTAATATATCCAAAGAAGTAACATTTGAAACAACACCTTCATCTGGGTTTCCTCGTCTCCTCTTCTTCATCCTTTCTTCCCACAATATCGTTCTATATTTCTGTAGTCTCCTTTATCCGAAATATATTCAAGATAAACTACTTGTTCGTTTACAATTAATCATGAAATAGGTTATCACATTGGATGGCAATGATTCTCGAAGTCCAACACCTGAACGTTATGTAAGACGCCGCAGCCGTTCCCGTTCTCGTGAGCGTAGCGGTGGCAGAGGGAACAGTCGTGATCGTGATCGTGATCGCAGGCGTCGCTCTCGCACACGTTCACGTTCACGTAGTCGTTCACCGAGATCAAGTCGTCGTCGTTTATCACGTGATCGTGCTAATCGTGAAAAAGAAAGAGAAAGAGAACGTGAGCATGAGCGTGAGAGGCGTAGGAAAGGCTTACCGGAGATCAAAAAGGAACATTTGAGCGGTAATTTTATTTTTCAAGTCGTAATTACAAATTTTTCCATTTTTATATTAAATCAATTCATATTTAAATATTTATTTATTTGCAGAAAACAAAAGAGAAAAGACAGAGAAGAAAAGGAGAATTTTTTTGAAATCGCTAATAAATGCATTAATCAATAATTTCATTTCAATATCAAGCGATTTTAATAAACAAATTACGAAAATTAAAATTAGCTATATAAAATTCTTTTTTAAATTCGACAGAATTTCATGATTATTGTTAAAAGTTTTTATTTTAAAGAAAATGTTTACTTTCTAATCTAGCTCCTTTTTTTGAATTGAAGCAAAATTTAAGTCTTCGATGTATTTTCGTCACAATATTAATAGAATATCTTTTTGTTATCGGTTTTCAAAAATTGAAAATGAATGGCTTGTACTTGTGAGTTTTTATTTTCAATTTAAACCAAAAACTGAATTATTTCAAAACTTATTTATTACATATTTTTAACTAAAAGTTTCTTCCTTTTTTCTCTTCCAGCATTGATTGAGTTGTTGTTTTCGTCGTGTGTGTGTGCCTTCAACTGCAAACTAATCAGAATCGTTCCAAACGCAAAGCGTCTTTGTTACAATAAATGCTATAGGTTTTTTTTGAGCAAATTTCTTATAGTCTAAAGTTTATTTTAGTTGTTTTCTATTTGATGAAAAGATGTTTTTATTAAAAATTATACGAAAGCCGATTATTTTTAAAGTAAAAAATAAGTAATTTATTGAGAGACATTAAGGCCGATATGGTCAAGTTTACAATCATATCAATTATAGTTTAAGAGTATCCATACAAATGAATATATATAATAATTATCAGTATTACTTAATCTATACGCCGGTTATTTTGGAAGTGACCAAATGCAAATAATGAAAAATTTTATTGATGGGTTTAATGATGGTAGAAACTTTTTAACAGTTATAGTATTTCTCAAATCTATTTTAGAATTGAAATCTATTTAAATTGTCGTCTAATTTGCACGAGAGTCTCACAAATATGATTGCCATTAACACACTATTTTAAGACAAATGTATGAACCCCAAGATATCCGAAACTAATAGCCCGATTGAATTTTAATAATTAACATCAATTATCGATATGTTCGATAACGACACTTTCTCGGATGATTTAACGATAAGTGGTCCCTTTCCCTTTCCTATCACTGCGCAAAATCGTAGACACGCAGAAGTAGTTTTCTCGTAGTAAACTAATGCAGAAAGGAACTCAAATTTAGGTCTATGTGGATTAGTAAATTTGGATATAAACGCTTTAAGAACGAGATCATATTTTTTCCTGAACTGCCCAAAATTCAACTCTGTGGTGACCGATCTTCATTACGTAAAAACCTCGACGACTATTACCAGACAGAGCTATAATTACCTAAATCTTTTCTAAACTTGAAAATTATTTGTGTAAAACGCTTTGAAATCTCGGCTTATTTTATACGGATGATATCGATTTGATTCGTTGTTGGTTGGGTTTTTTTAAGGTTTTTTTGCAAAAATGAAAATGATTGCTCTAAAAAATCGGCAGCGCGATATAATCATCTTTCTAACGACCTATTATCGATGGTCTTAAGTAGCCTTTTGATACAGGTGTTTAATTTTTAAAGCAAAATATTGGAGACAAATTCAGTCTCACCAATTCCAGGCATTGGAACTTGCGAATTTAGTTAAAACTTTTGACACGTATTAATTTTTCTCCTGAACATTTTTGACCTCTTTGATAGAATATCCTAAGATGTGTCGAAAATGACGCATCCGACTCTTCATATTTTTTAATTATTCACAAAAGGATTGAATTATGTTATGAATTTTCAAAAAGTGTAACGAAACAAGTCTTGAGTGTAAAGTTGGCAGTCCTAAAATACAATTTGTTTATCTTTGCATTCAAAGAGTCATTAAATTTGTATAAGAATGAATGCATCGATACGTGCACGCACGCAAATGTCGATGAAACTAAACAATATCTCAATCAACGCGGATTGATAGACAATCGCTTCTAATTTTATGATTTCTTCGTTTTGAAGAGAAGAAATTGACCGGGATTAATTGAATTTGATATATTTGCTCATTATTTATATTTGCTTTCTTTTTCTAGTTTGTAGCACAACGTTATGGGTTGGTCATCTCTCCAAATTGGTCTGTCAAGAAGAGTTGTCTGATACTTTTGGTGAATTTGGTGATATCATAAGCATAGATCAAATTGTGCCGCGTGGTTGCGCGTTTATCGTAATGAATCGTCGTCAGGATGCTTACAAAGCAATGCAAACTTTAAAGAATCATAAGCTCCAGGGTCGCGCTATAACAATATCATGGGCTGCGGGTAAGGGCGTCAAAAGTAAAGAATGGAAAGATTTCTGGGATTTAGAATTGGGCGTCACTTACATACCTTGGAGTAAGCTTGATCTTGCGACCGATTTTGATAGTCTGGAAGAAGGAGGCATGTTTGATGAGGATTCAATGCCCGCTTGGATGAAAGATAAAATTAAACATATGAAGAGTATTAAAGCAAAAGCCCATGAATCAGTTGGTGCTGTCGCTCCTTTGGCACCTCCACCGCCTTTAATTTTCAGCATTGATACGACTCAACCACCGCCAGCACCTCCTAGGCCTTTGACAGGACCTCCGGCGCCACCACCTGCTTTGATGAATTTGATGGGTCCACCGGGGGGACAGTATCCAATAGCGCCTCCAATGGCTGGAGGTCCAGGACCGCGTGCGATGTTAGGACCAATGACTTCTGGTATCGGACCGTTATCCGGAATTCCAATGCCGCCAAGCATGGCCCCTGGCATGCCGCCACCATTTCCGATGATGCCACCTGGTATGATGCCACCTAGCTATCCGCCTATGCCCCCTGGACAAATTGATAAGGCTCGAGGAATTATTACTGGTGCTGATGGTATATCGTCACTTGGCCCACCGCCAATAAGTCAATATATGCCAATGGGAGGGCCGCATCCGATTGGGCTTCCGCCACCCGGCCCTTCACATTTTCCAACACATTCAAATATTCCAACGAATACCATGACAACATCCTCTGCCTCCATTAACGACGACCAAATGGATATTGAGATGGACGAAGACGACGGCTCGTCGAACGCCGCTGGTATGGTCTTCAATCAACCGCCACCTTTGCTCCATGGTGGTGTTGCCACTGGTCATACTTCCGCCATTGCTGGAGTCGGAGAAGACGGTAGAGGCGACAAATCAAGAGATTATGATCGAAGAGGCTCTACAGCCAATACACATTGGAGTGGACGAGCAGCTGAGGCTACCGATAGTGAGGGTCCCGACGCTGGTGGAGTATCCTTCCGCAAGTGGGCAGAAAATGGTGGTGGAGAAGGGGAAAATGACAGACTCCAAAATTACGGAGAAGATGGGAGGGAAGGTGGAAGTCGCAATGGGCCTGTTATGAATATGTCCCCATTAGATATGAATACGTCATTACAACGAGCTGAATTCGTGGATGGTAAGTAAATAAGTTTTGATAAATTTCGATCGCAGTTTTAAAAAAAATCCTATAGATTTCAATAATCGTGGTCCTCGAGGTGGAAATCCAAACGGAGACTTCCTTGCGACAAACATGCAAAACAGATTCAATCAACCAGCGAGTTTGCTTCATCTACGAATACCTCCTCCAACGTCATTCAATCCGCGTATGAGTGGTCCATCCATGTTTATGCGTGGTCAAGGTGGCGGTGGTGGCAGACCTCAAGGTACGAGTTATTATAACATTATCTTTATGAATTTAATAACTTGTTTTTCCTTGTATTTTCTCGAAATTTCAAATAGGGTTCTTCAATGATCGTGGTCCTTTTGATCGTGGTGGGCGTGGCAGTGGTGGGATGGTGCGCAGTGGCCGAGGTGGTCGTCAGAACAACTGGCGTGATGATGACGGTGACAATGGTGGCATATTTAAACGACGTATGCCGGGCAGTGTTAACAGTGGCAATCGTTACCGCGATGGTGGCGTAGATGATCGATATGGAGGTCGTGGTCTAGGCAGTCGTCGTGGCGGTCCACAACGTGGTGGTGACCGTGATAGACGTGAAGATAATGATCGCGGAGGACATTCTGCTGATGATGGGAATAGCCACCAGTCATGGGATGACCGCTATGATAACCTTTCCGGAGCGTCTACTGCTAACGAAAATGCTGCAACTAAGCCAGACGCTGGCAGTGAGTCAGAAGAAGATTGGGATCGAGATCTGGACAACATTAATGATAGCAGTGCTATCAATAAACCAAATACCCATACGATATTCTCAGATGACTTAGAAGAGTTCACTAAAACAGAGGAAGAGAACAATAGCAACAACAACAACAACAACACGAATTCATCATTGCCGGAAAATTCTAACAGAAAGTCAGGGGATGGATCGACGGTATCGGGGATAATCCGTGCGCCTCCTATAGCCCAAGATACGCCGCTCTACGATGAACTACCGCCTCCAGTCGCCTCTTCTGGTGCTTCGCAAGGTAACGAAAGACAACAACATAATACGTCTGCACCGGACCTTCAAAACACTGAAACGGAAGGGCCATTGGATGTTTAAGAAGTATTGCCGGCACTCCATCAAGGGGAGAATAATGATTGTGGTGATCGGACAAACAACTGAATGAGGAAAGACAGTTAATTGGCTTTAACTAAATGAATTATATTTAAAAGCGCTAAATATTTAGTTCAGTAAAGGTTATATGAAAGAAAATATTGCTATTAATGTAAAGCGTTTTAAAATTATTATCTATATGTCATTCAATTTAATACGAGGTTGGAAATTAAGAGCCGTTGCCGGCATCAGCTGTTAATACAGCGAGTGCATTAAATGGCAAGGTTTGCCGAGCAGCCTGATCAATATTTTTTGCAATATTAATAATTTTTGTTTTTCGAATAGATGTGTCTGTGCATCTACTAGATTTGTTTTAATCATTTCCTCTTCATTGGAAAAATATCCATTTGAAATATATAAATATTAAAATAAACAATTTGCAGTTTATATTTAACGAAATAAATCACTTTATACTCCCAATAGTTTGTTTACGTTAACATGTTTCAATAAAATTCCTCCATGAAAATCCAATCTTTAAGCAATCGCTTGCAATTTATAATAATTATTAATTCATCCAATTCTAAAGTTCAAAAATGGTGTCTTCAGGTGATTTTTCTAAACCACTTTCGGAAAGAACTTTTTTCGAAACCGTCTATTTATATTTGAGCTGAGTTGCCATTAAGGCCCTTAGTGCCATCTTTTATTTATTGCTTGGAAATATAAAAGTAATGTTCACGTCATAACGCCATTTACCGACTGTGCTCAAAAGAAGCTCAATTCTCTTGAATAACAAAAATATTGAATATGTTCAACAAATTATAAACCAAACCAACAAATATAGAAATAAAAAACCATTTGAAATTGGAGAATGAGTTCATTGAATTCGATCATTAAAATACTGGCGTATAAAACAAAAATCGTCTTGAACTTCCGGAAAAGAAAACGAAATTATTCTCCCAAAAAGAAAATTTTTGTAATTGAATGCCAATACAATTTATATAAAAATCAAATATCTAAACCGAGATATTACACTCCCAGTAAAAATTAATGCAATTTTTATAATGTAGAGACGCTGCATAAAAAACCACTATTTTAACCACTAAGAACATAAATAACATAATCCTATTTTTTATGAAATAATTGTCAGAAAATACCGCTTGCTGCAACTAAATTAATACGAACAAGTGTCAATGATTCGAAGACGTCACATTGGCCACAGGTGACTGAAAGGTCTTTGATACTCATTTAAAAGGATCACCATTGGATATTTACTTATTCTTGAAATTATAACTTGGTTTTATTTTTATTATAAGAAATAACATTGCTTAAACATATTTCTGCAAGATCCTGCGAATACAATCAGCGCCTTTACTCCGCTGCATTTATTTTATCATTCTCCTCCAAAGCCATCCTCATTTTCGCGTTTTGCTTCTCGCGTATATCTTTAATAGCTTTCTCTATTTCGGCTTTATAGGTCAGATTATCTGGAGGATATATCTCCCGTTTAGTTTTAGTAACCCATTCCTCAAAATATCGTGGTTGATTGAATATATAAAACAAGCTAACAGGAAAAGCCATGTACAATGCCATTCTGCCAACTTCTAATGCCCAACCACCCATTGCGTTACTTTGTAGGGGCTACCTCTCGAACTCGAAGATATATTAAAGTTAAGATCACAAATTATTAATAACATTAATCTTGAACAAAGGGCATCTTCCCCGATTATTATTTTGGTGTCCATAAAATCAGCTTGTTGTTCGAAAAATTTTCATTCTAGTGCCCTTCAAACTGATGGTTTTCTTTGCATATGGTATTGTCAATAACAAATTATAATAACTCAAATGACTACACTATCACATCTTTTACTTTCGAATGCGATCAAAAATTCAAATTAATTTAAATTAATATTTAATACAATTTCATTTTTAATAAATAGGGACATCGTTGATTTCTGTCATTTTTTACACACCAATTATTGCATGTGCTTACAAATAAATTCAAAATTTTATTTTTTTAAGAAAAACGATAGTCATATATTTTCAATACAATTTATTATCATAAATTAATTTATAATATGAAAAGTTTTAAAGGTTATTTCATAGATTACAATAAATCAGAATTCAGAATTTTGTTCTTAACAAATTTAAACCAGACACCCTTTTAACCATCACTCTGATTATCTATATACAAAATTAAGGGGGAAAAATTCATATAAAAACCTACGGCAAAATTCGATCAAATAGTTTAAGGTAAATAACTAGAAACTTCCGCTTAAAAAAGTTAAGCATAAATTGTAATTCGAACGAAGATCTAAATTTAAAAACTTCAAACGCCAACAGATTTTTCAATCGAAAAATACACAAAAATTATGGTATATAACTTTTGTAATAAAAAAATAACAAAAATAAATTTTTAAAATTTCGAAGCATAAAAAAGAAAAATAAAACCGTGCAACAGTTCAAATATTCGAGTAAAATTCAGTGATTATGACAAATCCGCACACGTAAACAGAATTAAAAATTTTAAAACGATGTTTCACCGGGATACTCGGTAATGAGTACCTTTTTCGACAGCAGATAATCTTGAGATTGCCCATGATTTTCTTTATTTGCCACAACTTCGATGCCCGTTGAAGTAAGAGTATTTGTATTTGAAGACGACGGTAAAGTCGTCGTTAAGGAAGACAATGATGTTGCTGTAATCGTCTTGCTGCTCCTGCTGCTACATCCACTTCTGTATATCAAATTGTCATTATTCCTTTGTTGCGGTAACTTGTCTAAATCTCCTGTCGCTGCGCGCTTGCGGGCATTGTTAAGTATTATGAAAGGATTGTTCGACAATCGGTTGATGCGACTGATGCGAACTGAGTTTATGGACTCAGTAGAGGAATTGTTCGGTTTCAAATCATTGTCATTGATAATGCGTACATTCTCAAGTTTAGCCTCATCGTCAGGAGGTTGATTTCCATCTAAACAATGTATTAAACTTGGACTAAGTGAAACATTTAGATCATCAATGTCATGAGGAGCATTAACATCGTCCGGTTCACCAGAAATAGAAGAGCCCTCAGAACTGGCAATGAGCAAACTGCGTTTGCAAAGATATTCTCTAATAAGAAACAATCATTATTGGATTTCTGAGGTTGTAGAAAAGTACTATACTCACTTAAAATTGTTACTTAAAGTTTGAGGTGGAGAATGCGAAGTCTCCGACGTCTTTGTTGGCGATGGGGCATTGATACTGTCATTACGTGGACCGCTCGCATTCTGATTTAATGGGAATGCCATTGTGCTATAGCCGTCTAGTGCATCTTCATCAATATTGAGTATTTGTCGTGGAATACTTTTCTGCTGGAAACTATTCACCACAGCACTGCTAGATAACGAATTTTCTTCGTCTTGCTCACGAAAACTAATAAGATCTGGCTGACATGTTGTTAGATTTTGATCAGAAGAGCTACCGCTAGCCAGAGAACTGGTTGTTATCATCATAACGGGCTTCCGAGAGCGTGGAGTCATAATTGATTCCTAAAATAAAATTAAAGAATCAATGCCATTCTGTACGAAATAAAGAAGACTGAATAATCTAAGATAAAAGAGGATGAAGTTACTCCAATTTGAAAATCATACATCGTATGCTAAGAGAAGATTAATATTCGAAGATTTTGTATCCTAACATTATTTAAAGGTGTTTCAAAATACACATACGTTAACGATGTGTATTTATAACGATGCGACTGAAATACTCAAATCAATTAGTTGGCTAGTAAGCTGTTACTTACTTGCATAGATTTTGGCATGCGTTGAGTAGATTTCGTTATGGGAGACATAGACCGCCTGCCTAGCATTAGAGATGGTGTGCTGGTAACCAAATCGAGATTGCGGTAAATGTTACTGTTTTGCAACAAATGCTTGCAGCTGGTTGCGCTCGCATCAGGAAATTCTGAACTTGAACTAGAACCTCCTCCTTCCCCTATTGCGACCAACAGACTATCCTCTTCACACAAATTTGTACAAACGTTTCCAGCACTAGCAGTACCAAAATCAATAAAATCAGCAGTACCAACTTCGTTATCGGCTACGGCATATTTCTTTTCCTTCTCTTTTTCTTCAACGTGATCGTTGAAAATGTTTTCACTAAACTTAATTTCAAATGGTTCCACATCTTTACTTTCTTCTTCGCTTTCATAACAGCTTCCAGGGGATTTTAGCGAAGATTCTTTATTCAATATTGCCGGATCCTCCTTCTTAGTTATCTGCTTAATCCTCTTTGTTGTCGCTGGAGTACTAAAAGGGAGCTTCAGATTGCCCATACTAACGCCTTTCATGAGTTTCCGAGTCAGCGACTTACTTTTACAGATAGGTGTTATTTGCAACGACTGATCTTCATAAACTTGATTTAATGATTTATCATTGAATAAATAACTTAAATTCGGCTCGGATTGATAACATTTTAAATCACTAGGAATTCCTTCCAAATTATGGTCTGTAGGAGAAATATTTGAATTTGAAGTTTGATATTCATTCGGAGCGATCGATTTCTTCTCTAAGCAATTATTTGCTTCCTCGATTTTGGTTGTTTTAAATGATGCAATATTTTCTTTATTCAGACAATTTTGGGCAAGCGATAGCATGGTCATATTAGAAAGTGATGTGCAGGACATATTAATGGCGATGGCATTTAAATCGCTTGATGTTTGACGGCTTACGGGTGCCGAGGCGGATAGCTTCAGTGTGGATTGCAGTGAGAAATCGTCACTGCTACTGCTGCACATTGACGAGGCCGAAGATGACGATGCCGACGATGATGATGAGGAGGAAGTAGAGGAAGTAGAACCCTTGTCAATTCCATCTTTATCAACTTGATAATAGGCAGAACGCGACAACAAGAATGATGAAGAGATGGATTTTTGCAATGGATGAGTTTTAGGGCCGAATGATGACAAATTAGTGTTAGTTATTGCGGTTGGAGATTGTTGTGGAGGGAATGACATACTTGATACTTTAACTGTTAGTTGATGAGATGGCATGCGATTAGCCACTTTTGATAAAGCAATTGGGGTTACTGAGTGACTGGACGATGGCGAATTGATGGCACATGCTGAAGCTGTCGCCGGACTTTGAAATAGTACCCGCATTTTTGAACCTTTTGCATTCGAAAAATTTGGTGTCTAAAATAATTGCAGAGAAAAGAACAAGAAGGAAGATCGATTTTTTTGTTAACATTTTTGAAATAGTTTTCAAAAATTATCTACTCGCATTTTAGTCATCATATCAGATATCATGCATTATTATGATAACTATTACAATTGTAACTTATAACAAAATAGCATTTACCGCATGGTTGCATGATGACACCGGTGTTTGTTTGGGTGTTCGCGATATAATACTCTTGTGAAATATATGTTTCTTTATGGAATCACTAATCGATTTAGCACTTCGTGTAGCTTCAGAATTCTTTAACCGATTCATGACAACCAACTGCAATGGAGTTCCTGATGAGTAAAAGATATTAATAAATGTTAATGGGAAAGTATACTGATTTGTTCAGAAAGTAATTTCGTCCTTTTTTAAAGAAAACGCAGCGGAAAATTATTTTAAGAACGCATTATACGCGATCTCAGTTTACCTCGGCAATCTCTCAGATTATTATTAACACTCATCACCTTTACTACCTTAGTGTCTTTTCCGATTCCGATGCATTTGTAACACCAAAGGACCATCTTTTACAGCCAGTGTGGCCACCGGAATTTTTTCAATCGACTGAGAATACGCAGCAATTTTTTTTTCTTTAGCGGCTTTTTTGTTTTTCCCAACAGTTAAAAAATATTTCACTAAAGCCTCCCTTTAGTCAGCTTCTTAAATAAATATGTAAGGGCAAAAATTGTCCAAGTGTGAAGTTAGCTATGGAAAACTACAATTCCTCAAAACTACAAACTCAATTTCTAGAAAACCCATCAAATTTATTCTTGCATTAAATAAATTAATCCTTATTTAATGCTAACTGACCTTGTCCATTCTGTTTATTAAATTGCTTAATCAGACGTCGTTTTTTTGATGATTCCGGTAAGCTTTGTATATGCGCGTAGAGCTGCGCCAGCTCCGTGTCTGTATTATTAGCGGTATGAGCGGCAGCGGTCTTTTCACGATCGACAAATGTGTACACAGTGTTTACTGTTGATACATCCGAAATAGATTCGTCAAGTGTACATTCCGGTGACATAGTTTTCTTGCGTTTACGCTCTAAAAAGTATGCCCTTATATCAGTGGATAATCTCGCCGGGACCTCAAACACTTCAGCACCTTTTTGTATTAGATATGAAATTACTGTAGACATTTTTTTAGCGACATAATGCAGAGCTTCGGGTGGTAAATTACGTGGACAAATTAAATGTGGCGTAAAAATCGTTGCTAAATTATCAGCAGTCATTTTATTCAAATCAGCTCGAGAAGCCACCGCATGCAACATTTCAATAATTTGCTCCAATAGCTGACGATTCTCGGATGGTAGCAATAGTAGTAGAAGTTGCATTGAATTCAAGAGGTGTTCTTCACGTTTTATTCGTTCCGGATTTTGGGTTTTCCTTAGAGCGTATGACGAACGAAAAGATGATAACGAAGCAACCTTGCCTGTAGGGGCGACGTGTAGCGATGTTGCCATGCAAAGTGGTGCTATCTGCAAATGTGCTGGATAGTGAGCATCAGTAAGCAACGGCTCTGGCAGGTCTGCAAGATATCCTTTGAACACAGTTGCACAATCATGAGCCGAATAACCGCCGATAATTAAATCAAGCGGTTTTTCTTCTTGGATTTGTGAACGTAATTCATTTTGACGTGATATGGAGCCAGTTTTGCGAAATAGACCTTCTTGCGTAATGTCTGCGAGAAAAGAAAATTTGGATTATGTAGAAAGATGTAAATTGTGCCTGCGAGCGAGGATGGTTTTACTATTTTCTTGCATTAAAAACTCTTTTAGCTCCCTTAAATGGAAGAAAAATCCACGATCTATTTGCTGTTGTACGCTTTCAGATGGACTATTACTGACACTGCTTGCTCCCTTCGTGTAAACAGCGCAGCCACTACTTCCAGCCGTGGTTTTATGCTTTTTTGAAAAGCGATTCCACTTCTTCAGCTTTCCTTTCTCCTCATAAATGATTTCATGACAGGGGAAGTCAAATCTAAAATTATATATTCATTTACACTTCTTGCATTCGTTCGCTTTTACCCACTGATAAGGATCAACTCACTCGTCTGTGTTTAAATCCAATTCAAAGGATAGGTGCATGCGTACCAAGGATTTAAATTTTTCATAATTTGTATCGCGCATGTGCAGCGCAATTTCAATATCTGTAAGATCACTAATATTAGTTATATCCAAATCCATTCCTTTATTGATTCAGAACTGAGGAGTGCAAGTTCTTCTGACCACAAAAAGCCCTGACAATGCGTTCAATTGAAATCTATTCTAGAGCTCAATTTTGTACAAGCTTCATTGCAACACACCATTCTACAGTATTTTATTAACATTGTCTTTAATACTGTGTTTAATTATAATGATAAAGCGATGATTAACGCTTGGAAATTGGGATAAATTACAATTTTACCACGAAAAAAAACGAGCAAACCGATACTGACATTTTAAAAATTAAGCAAAAAATGTGTTGTGCCCGCAAAAACGGCATATAACAGTTTAAAGCGCTCTGGAAATTATAGGTTTCGTTTAACATTTGTTATCGACCCTGGAACGTTGTTTACACGATAGACGAGATGCCCACTTAACACATATTCAGAACGTATTTAGAATGTATTGACATCCCGTAGAAGTGAATTTTACTTCTTCGGAATTTCAATACATTCTGAATATGTGTTTTGTTTATAGCTTGAACAGATTGCTGTCTGGTGCTTTACTTGGACACCTGCCATGATAGGCTTAAGTCCAAGGCGGGCCATCCCGCACGGGGTTGCGAGTACGAACTCTGTGAACGTACCTTTTTTTTGCATATAGCGACAACCGACGCCCATTTCGCTTACGGTAGCCAACCGTAGCTTTATCATGTACCTGTGGAAGCCCGTGTGTGGGCAGGACATTCCTCGCAGGTAACTATTACGGCACTATCTAAGGCCTTGTGCCGGTGGGGACCTCACCGGCACTTGAGTTGACGGAGGCGGCCTCCTCGCGCAACTCTCGCGGAGACTCAAGGTCTCTACCCGCGTGTCTTTGGGTGGTAACCACAGCCACCACGAAGCTCCCACTAGGGGGCCTACCCACGATGCACTATATGCGTGGGCTTTATATTAGCGGGGTTGGAAAGACCCCTATACGTCGTGCATCACCCGTGGTACCGCTTTTAAGCCTTCGGTGAGGCCTCGGAACCAGGGTGCATAGTTCATGGCTAGTGAACCAGCTTGCACTCTGGTCACTGCCATTTTGTTGCCCACACCGCAACGGGACTGGCACCCGATTATAGCTTGAACACATAGAAATGCTGCTTTATTGCGGCAGCCAGCAGAAATGCCAACATTTCATTGGCTTCCATGGAAAGCGAGAGAAAAATAATGGCTGCCGGGAAGCAAAATACGCTGGCTGCCAGGTAATAGATTGAAAATTTCTAATTTGGAAATTTCTATTCTTCCTATTTTGTTTCTGTTTTTGTTTCTTATTTGATCTGCGTGAACGGAATAGTCTTACACAAACTTCTTGTTTATATTTTGCAAATAATTTTGACATTTGCTGGCCGCTGAATTTTGAAAACTCGCTGCCGATAAGTTTATGTGTTCAGCAATGAAATACTGCTTTCCCTTGATATAACGAAGCATTTCTGTGTTCAAGCTACTACTTTCACAGAAACTTTTATAGATTCCCAAAAGAAGTACAATTGGCCCTATTCTGGCTTTTCTGTTACTCTGTTATAAAATTCTGTTATGCATTCATAACAGATCGTGATCATAACAGATTTGTTAAAAGTGGTATTCTGTATCGTGAACCTTTATGATAGTCTGTAAACGCATATTCAAACAGGAAATCTACTACGAATTCTATTCAACTGACGGATGTCAAAGAATTTAAAAATTTTTCATAACAGATACAAAAATCTGCCTTTTATTCTGTTACAGATCATAGCAGATTCTGTTAAAGATTTTGCCGCACAGAATACGAATTTTGGTTATGATAAAAGATAAATTTGACAAATAGAAATTTTGTATGTAAAAACATAACAGAATAACAGATCTTTTACATAAAAGATTTGCCAGAATAGGGCCAAATATTTTATTATAAATAAAAATTTAAAAAAGGCGAATAAAATAAATAAGAATTATTCGATATTAGCATTAATTCTATAGTGACCGGCCTTCAATGTATCAAACGCATGTTTATTCCTCTCTTACAAGCGGAGATAATCTCTGATCACAGGTTCATAAAATTCAACTGACATTTTATGAACAAATAATAGCGTGGAACACATGGAAATTACTGTTTCTGCCGGCAGTGGCAGAATTGTCAAAATTTACATTGGCTCTTATGGGAAGTGAGAAAAAAATAATTTCCGTTGGGCAGTAAAAGCAGTTTCTGCCAGGTAATAGACTGAAAATTTCAAATTTTACTGCCGTCTGCTACCCTTGTTCTTCTTATTTTGTTTCTTATTTGAACTGTACGAACGGAATATTCTTACACAAACTTACCCCCTCAAAATGTTAGGCGAAACGTACAACGTTTTTTTGTCTCCCTTTTGTGTTGTCCTCAGTTTTTACTCGATTTGACAGCTTCTAGATAAGGCAGCAGATAAAAATATGGCCGCTGGCATCTCCAACGAAATAAACAATTTTTGTTTGTGCCTTTCAATGCATTCCAGGCGATAACGAAAGCAACGGGCAAAATGGCAGGCGAAATTTGCGACGAAATCTAACGAAACCAAAAAGGTTTCGTCGGTCAAATCATTAATCAGTTTTTATTGCTTTCTACAGCCGAAGTTCTTTCACTCATTCACTTCTCTCATTCTTTCATTCACTCGCCTTTTTTTTTGCTTTTTAACACAGAGATAACAGCATAATCTTCAGACATTTGAACGCCGCAGGAGTTGTGTGTGTATACAACAATACCACAAACCCGTTGCTCTTGTTTGATTAATTGGGTATCGGGTTTTACTCGTGTTTTACTAAAACTATGAATTAAATATAATGGTTGAATTATTCGATAATTTCTGGTAAATACTAATTCTGAGAGGCACTTTTACTCGTTTAGTGATTTCTAAATGACTAAAAACTAGCGGAAAAAACTATCGAATAAATGGTTAGTTCATAACTACCGAATAATTAGGTAGCATATGTTCGATAGCTCCCAACACTAGCAACAAACCATTGGAAGATGGAACTACAATCGTAGAAGTCCGACGAAGGTTGACGAAAGTTCTACATTTTGACCACACCGGCGCGTTTTTCTTCGACGTCGGCGTCAACGACGCGTTTCGTCCTCGTCTTACATTTTGAGGGGGTTATTGTTTATATTTTGCAAAGCATTTTGACATTTACTGCCTTCTGTCCGAGAAGAGTATGTGTTCAATGCTGAAAAACTGTTACTGCCGGCAGAAACTGTAATTTCTATGTGTTCAAGCTATTACGGGAATTGAGAAAAAATAAAACTGTCGCGCTGCTGACGCGTACGACAACGACAGTTGTAGAAAATTTTTTACTTTTTTGTTGTCGCTCATCTTGTCCTTCTTTTCTCCGTTTGTTTACTTTAAATGACATTAGCAATTAATAAAATTGTATTGAAATTACAGACATGTTCTCTGCGGATTCTTTGTCGGTCTTTCGCCGTGTACGGACGCGTTCTCGTGTTCTCTCTAAAAAAAAATACAAATCATAAACATCACAAAGGAAAATAAACACCAAAAAAAAGCCGTGGATAAACAACGGTTAAGCGATATGTCGTAGCAGGTACAAAGTTCCACAGAGACGCTACCTGACATGGAAATGAAGGATGCTCAAAAGATTCAGATTTTATGAAATAGATGGCTGCGTCCTTCAAACATAATCCCGCCGAAGGATTTTCCAGCGATTTATGAAAAAGTAGAGAATTGGTCAACCCAGGTAGACCCGCCAACAATACCCACAGAGGAGAATAAAGCAGAATTTCTGAATATCCCTACTGCAACTACAACGTCGGAAAAAAACAATACATTAATAGTGGACGAAAATTTAAAATTTCTTCTTGACAACGAACCGGAGGTTTTCCGAAAGGTAATCAGCAGGAAAAGGAGATTTCAACAGCCCAGTTCCTTGGAACCAAAAAAAATCAACGATCGACGGGCCATTAAGCAACAACCGCTTCAATATTTTACGTGTTGAGGATCCGAGTACCATAGAAGCACCAGAAATTACTGCGAACCATGGACAGAAGAAGGAGAATTGGTGCCCCCCGATTTTTGTCAAAGAGGTGAGATCGAAGATTATTTTGGATTTCATTAGGAATAATTTTAGTAGCAAATTATACTCGGTAAAATTTCAAAGTTTAGGCAGTAATAAGTTTAAATTGCTTGTGAGAGAGGTTGAAATGCATACTTTTTTATGGAGCATTTTAAAAATTCAAAGGTCGAAGCCTTCTCGCATACACCAAAACAACTAAAAAGGCCTTCAATTCTTTTGAAAGGATTGTCCGTAGGTTTTTCAGCTCAGGAAGTTGAAGCGGCGCTATTGGAATCAGACCGCTCATTAAAAATTACTGTCAAGCCTTTTCAAACTGGGTGGTCAGAGGAGAATAAGGTTGAATTAGGGATATTTATCTGCATAGTAGAAGACAGCGAAATGCTTAAAAATTAAAAAAAATAAAATTGCTACTTCAACATCGCTTAAGTGGGATTATTTTAAAAGAGAAGGCCCAACACAGTGCTTCAACTGTCAACGATTTGGGCACATAAGTAGATACTGTGCCTACTCGTCCAGATGCGTTAAATGTAAAGAAACGCACGAAGCTGGAAGCTGTAAAAGAGATTCGGCGTTAGGCGACTCGAAAGGACCAGTAGAATGTGTCAACTGTGGTCAAGCGGGGCATCCCGCGAATTTTAGAGGCTGTCCAAATAGAGCTAAATATCTGCAAGCTCGGGAAAAGAAGACACAATCCACTGTACGACAAAAGTTAAACACAGAACTATTAGTAAACCGCAACATATGCCGAAGTGTTAAAGGGATCAAAAAGTTCGACCCCGAGATTGATCGAGTTGATTGAACGAGTCGTTGAGGCTCTTTGAAGTTCCGATAACGACCCTTCTGACACGGCTGCGCGAATTTTGGCCTAGTTATAAAGCCCTAAATGACATTGACAAGCCTTGTGCATATTTAGAATTTCTTGCTAGTCTCTGTCCGTAATGCTGAAGTTATTATCTAGCAATGTAAATTCGATTATCTCTCCCGATAAATTAATAGAGATTGATTTGCTCTTAGAAGACTTACGCCCCACAGCCCTATTATTGCAGGAAACTCTGCTTAAGTCCGACCTAAAAAGAGGTTTTAGAGACTATAATTTTTTCTCGAATAATGCTGGAAGAGGTACGGGTTTGCTCATACATAATTCGGTAAAAGCAACACCACTACAATTCCAAAGCGACATTGTTTCAGCAACTATCACTGTTATGCAATTAACCAACACTTTTGACCGATCAAAATCCAGCTTAGGAATTGTATCTCTCTACATACCTTGCAATACGGGGCGATTTTTAGAAAGCGCCCTCACCGACTTACTATCAAAAATCGAACATTGCAATTATTTCATAATTCCCAATGGAAAGGCACTATACAATTGGTACAGTAAAAGTGTACTTAGTCTTAATATTATTTTCCCAGACGGCCAACTAGGCCCAGTTCCTCTTCTCACCTAGATTTCTATTTGGTCTCGTCTGGGCTAATTTCTCCAATCACAAACCACAAGAATTTCAGTTGTATTACTCTCGATGCTATCTCAGATCATTTCATTATTTTCCTCTCTCTGAAACCACACTGCCTTTCACCTCTACTAGTTAATCCCCCAACACAACACTCATTCGCTTATACAGATTGGTGCAAGGTAAACCATAGCTTACAACAAAGCATTGATGCTTTGAATATTGAGGCTACAAGAAATCTTTCGAATGCAGAGATTGACGAATTAGTCGCCTCTCTAACTGCTTGTATACAGGATAGCATATTTCTACACTCTCGTCAAAAAGCTGGTAACAAAAAGTATCTAAAAGTGTCGAGTACGACAGTGAAGCTTTTCAAGATCAGAAAAGTCTGGAAAGCCCAGCTTAAAAGAATTTTCCATCACGAAGGAAATAGAGTAAATGAATTGTATAGGGAACTGTGCGGCAGAATTAGCTGCTTAAGCAAATTGATTAAAGACAGGGTAAAATGCGACCTAAACGAGCAACTCAGAAACAGACTAACTCGTCTAAAACCCAGTCCTTCGGTATTTCAGGAAATCAATATGTTAACGGGTCGCAAACAAAAATTAACCCTCCTCAATTCTCCTATCGAAATAAATGGGGTCGCCCACACTTCTGTACCCGACAAGCTTGCGCACCTCTCCTATTTCTACACCGACTTGTATGGTGAAGATACACCCAGCCCGTTTTCTTCCCAGGCACGCTTGGTGCGCACCGAAAACTTTGCATTTTGGTCATGGAACGAAATACCCCTACTGCATAACTTCTCAGCTGCAAATACTGCTGTTTCCCCACGTAATGAAAACCTTGCGTCTAGTTCTCTCGTTGAGTCTATTATGAAAAGCCTCAATAATAAAAAATCAGCAGGTCCAGGCGAAATCTCGAACTTCGCCATCAAGAAGTGCTGTAAAGCCTCGATCCGACCAATTACTATCTTAATGAATAATTGCCTAAGTAATACCTATTTCCCAAACACATGGAAAAAAGCGAAACTAATTCTCATTCCAAAGAATGAATCATCTGGAAGAGTGGAAGACCTTAGGCCCATCTCACTCCTATCTAACCTAGGAAAAATCTTAGAGAGGATCATAATGAGGAAAGTAGAAACTTTTATAGAATCAAATAACATAATTCCTTGCTTTCAATTCGGATTCAGAAAGGGCCACTCTACAGAGCACGCACTACTGTATCTACAGGATATAATATTGCGCAACCTCAGAATAAAGAAATGTACAGTAGCATGTGCCCTAGACCTTAAAATGGCTTTTGACCTAGTCTGGCATGAAGGTTTATTGAATAAACTATACGTCTGAGACTCCCATTCACGTTTATTAGCATGGTTCGCAGTTTTCTTGATAACCATTTTCTCACTATCCACCTGGGTTATGAAAAGTCAAACCCGATTGCAGTCTTATCTGGCGTCCCTCAAGGCTCTATTCTCGGACCTTTGCTATTCAGCATCTTTATGCACGATTTCCCCAACTCGCCTTCTCAACCGAGTTCACTATTATACGCTGATGATACAATAATTTTCAAAAGCCACGTAAGACCACATATGGCGTTAAGCGAGGTTAGAACTCACTTAGGCAAAATCATATTATTTTACAAGAAATGGGGTATAGAAGTGAACTGGAAGAAATGTGAGCTAATATGCTTCAGAAACGCTTCAGGAAGAGGTCATCATACGGCCGTGAAGGAGAGCAAACTAATTTCCCTAACAATTGATGGACACCAAATTCCGCTTAGAACTGTTATAAAATACTTGGGCGTACAATTTCATCACAAATTAAAGATGAATGGCCATGCAGAAAAGGCCCTTAATAAATCTAAAGCAGCAGTTGCAAAGCTTAAGCACCTTCTTGGCTCTAAAGATGTTGAAAGCGCAACAAAACTTCTGCTGTATAAGACTTTAATACACATTGACTTGCGCATTCCCTACGTGGCTACAAATATCTCCCACTGTAGCTAGACAGCTACAAATATTCGAGCGTTCTGTGCTGAGAAAATGCATTGGTAAATCAAGGCGCCCATCGGGAAAATGGTATAGCAATAGTTTTATCTACAAGACTTCAAAAACGGTCCCACTATTAAACTACTTATTGTCCCTTGCTAAAATGAGGCTAGACAGGACTAAATATCACGAAAATAGTTTAATAAAAAATATCCTAAACGGCAGCATTCAATACTCATTAAACAGCTGCTATTACATTTCACCCTTTGCCATTTTGCACCCTGAGTCTAATACCCAACTGACGGTCACTGATTCTACACTTCTTCTACCGCCGTTTTATATCCAAAAATATCCAGGAACATATAGAGGATAGTTCTGCGCTGCTATCGTACTCTTTGCATTTCGACCTCCTAGTAAATCATATATGAATATCATTAAAACAAATTATTGAAATCCAAAATTAATTTTTGATCTCATGTAAATAGACCTAATCTAACTTCTTATATTAGTTTTAAGTTCGCATCAGATTGCAACTTATATCTTCTCTTTTATTCCTTTACTACTTTCTCTATTTCTATTTCTGTCTATCTATATATGTATTGTAAATAGTTAGTTTTAAGACAAATGCTTCCAGATATAATGTCATTATTGAGCAGACATGTCAAATATGGTTTAGCTCGTGCCCAGTTTTTTTTCACTGGTTACTATTATGTACCCGATATTAGTTTAAACAATAACGAAATAAATCACTGATGTAGCTTGACCAATTCTAAGGCAGCAAATTCTGTACGTATTCAATAGAATGTAAACTCAACTACGTGTATTTGAAAAGCCTAAATAAAGATTACTTACTTACTTACTTACATGTTTTCTGCTAACTTCAGCGCCAGCAGAGTTTTGATTTGTCGACGCGACAACTGTCGCGAGGTTGTGTTTATAGCATTAAGCGAAGAGAAATTGTGCAATGCTGACTGAATTCAAATACAAAAGAAATGAAGTTCAAGACCAACGAGGATTGACAATAATGCCTGAAACACAACCAAGGCGATTTTTTGCCGAGATACAAGTTTTTCCTCTCTTCTCTTAGCGTTTGCACAAAACACCGGCGTAGAAAGCCGCCGAAAATCTTAGATTCCGGACCGAAACGAAGTGACGTTTACTCAAGTGAGAGAGAGTACAGCTACAAACATCGCCAGAATAGAAATAGACCGTAGCTGGCTACGGCTTATTTCGCCGCTGGCAAATCCTCTCTGAGCGGCATTATTTTTTCTCTCGATCCCCATAAGCGCAATGTAAATTTTGATATTAGCCAGCTATAAAAACCCTACGCTGCCTTGGATGTGTTTATAGCATAATGGAGAATTTTGCATCTTTTCAATGACGTCGACACTGGTAACATTGTCATTTTTTCTTGTTTTTTAATTCCAGTTGAATCTGCAGTCACATCCATCGTTATTTTGACACATTGGCGAGGACAAAGTCTAGGGTCAATTTCTGAGGGCCAGTGCCCCACCCACAAAGGGGTCGTTTGCATCGCGACACGTGGAATTTGTTTTTATTTCATCAGCAGAACGACGAAATTACCTACGGACTATGAACGAATAAATTTTTCCCTTGTGCGACACTTGTGTCCCTTGATATTTACTGTGCGGTACTCACACAGGGGACATTTCTCCCGATACATGGAACTATTCATTTATTTGTCCCCGATAAGAGTTATTCGATTACTTTTATTTTAAAAATTCTTCGATAAGAGTTATTCGATGACTTTTATTTTAAAAGTTTTTGATGAGAGTTATTCGATGACTTTTATTTTAAAAGTTTTTCGATAAGAGTTATTCAATAACTTTTATTTTAAAAGTTTTTTAATAAGAGTTATTTAAGACTTTTTCGTAATAAAAGTCTTTTGTTGATGGGATAGATGGTGGTTAATACAAACGAACATTGAGCTACGATATGATGAAAAGAATGGATCTTAGTTGGTAGTTGGAAGATGCACCGTGTCCCAAGCCCATTTCATGACATTTGGTATCGATTGGCGCAAAATAGTTTTTTTGTCAAAAACGCCCCTTCCGCCCCCTCTTGGGGAGTACATGCCCCGTACCTCCATATCCCAAATCTGTTTCATGATATTTGCTATCGATTAGCGCAAAGTAGTTTTTTTCAAAAACCGCCCATTACGCCCTTTTGGGGCGGCCACTCCTCCTCCCACCTGGATTTACATCCGTTTCGCGACAGTTGCTACCGATTGGCGCAAAGTCATTTTTTCGTAAAAAACCCCCTATGGCGGTATTGAGTGGCCGCCGTCCTCTTCCCACTATGTAAGAAATCTGTTTCTAAATATTTTCTATATATTTGCATTTTCTAACCACCAACTAGGATCCATTCTTTTCATCATATCGTAGCTCAATGTTAGTTCGTATTGACCACCATCAACCTCATCAACAAAAGACTTTTATTACGAAAAAGTTTTAAATAACTCTTATTAAAAAACTTTTAAAATAAAAGTAGAAGTCAACTTTTAACTTTTATTTATAAAAGTAAAAGTTAAAAGTAAACTTTTACTTTTATAAATAAAAGTAAAAGTTAAAAGTAAACTTTTACTTTTAAAAATAAAAGTAAAAGTAAACTTTTACTTTTAAAAATAAAAGCAAAATTTAAAAGTTTACTTTTAAATAAAATTTTTGAAAATAAGTTATTTTCGAGCACTGATTCATACAAATTTTCTATCGCATTTCAGCCCCCTTTGAATTGATACCATTACAAAAACACACATGCGGGTACTATTGGCGTGTCTACAAATTTCCAGTTAAACTTGCACCAATTTCCAAAGAAACTTGTACCTTTTCGTGAATGTGTTCCAAAAGTGCACATGGATTAGTGAGTGTTTTATCTCTGACAAAAACAGCGAACTCTTAAGAACATTGCTCAGCTGATTAATTGGGTACCCCACTGCATTATCTCTGTACAACGTTGATCACTGTTTTCCGGTGGTAATATTGTTATATACAGAATAAATCAAAATGAAAATTCCTGTGGGAAAGAAACATGCTGAAATTGCAAGCTCGTTGTGAGTATACTGTAAAAATTACCTTTCATAAATATCATCGTCGCGTTCTTTAAGAAATTTTATAAAACTCATTGCGTAATAAATACGTTGTGTTAATAAGAGTATACTTGCGAGAACATTTTGTTTATATTTATATTATAATATGATTTTAATTTATAATGATTAGATCTTTTTATTTCTACTAGTATTTCATCTGGATTAGGATTTGGAGGTGCCGCTGGATTGGCAGTACTTTATTTCACAGATTGGAAAACGGTGCTACAATACGTTCCCTTCTATGGATCCAAATACGAAAAATCTGAATAAGTTAAAAATGTATTCTAGCGGCGACATTTATAGCACTATTAAATAATAAAGTGAATGAATTTAAATAAACCGGATAAGGACGCTAATTTTAATGTAGCCGAAGCTAATACCCAACATACGTAATATAAAATATATGGTTTAAATCCAATAACTAGGGCACGGGCACACCTTCAATATTACATTTTCATTCCTTTGGTTAGTTTTGCTTAATTCGTGTTCAATATAACTTTTCTCAAAGAAGTCCACGAATGGTATGCTATAATAGATAACGATTTTAAACGCCGATATCCCCGGATAAAATTCCAATAATTCGAAAACGGATTTTACAATTTTATTTGAAGGAATATAGCCGTGTCGATAGTTCGATTCTGTTCATTATCTCTACCATTTACTTTGTTATGATAGGATATTTCATGGCGAAAGCGCTGTTAGTTCTCCCGTAATTATGGTTTCCACAAGCGGTCAGGACAGGTTTTTGGGACTGGATTACAGCTACAAAATATTGCCGATCTTTTGGACAGTTTTTGTTGTTGGTGTTATAGAAAAGAGCAACACGGGTTTTGTCGCTATCGCGATTTCCGGGAAATACGTCCTTAAATTTAAATTTTTTCGCATGTATCACGTAAACAATAATAATAACTGTATAGCTGATAGACCAAAAAGAAGCCAGAAATAACATCCGTCATTTATGTAAATAAATATTTTGGCTTAAGTTCAGGACTTGACTTCCAAATTTATTCTTATTAAATGGGGGACATAAAAGAAATGCTCTAATTGAGACATAATAACAATTTCTTATTTTAAGGAGATAACCATTTTATTGAAATTTAACTGTATGAAGTAAGAAATCTTCAAACTTGTATTTTTAGTAATTTTACCTGTTTTTATTTTTGACATTGTAAAATGTGCAATTAACATATACGAACAAGAAAGAATCCTTTCTTGGCTCTCCGCACATATTTTTATATCCCATTCCCTTTAAAAAAGGGGAAAATGATATATTAACGTTGATACTACGTTTGTACTGCAGTGAAGGAGCTACAATAGATATAGAAAAGTATATATATTCTGGCTCAGAATGATCCACTGAGTCGATTTAGCCCTGTCCGTCCGTCCGTCTGTCTGTGGAAATCACGATTACAAGAGAACGAATGAAACTATGATCATGAAATTGCTATGAAAATGGTTGGTATTGAAAATGGGCGAAATCGCACAACTTCCACGACTACTTTTGGTATCTAATGTGAATTAAACCGCGTTTAGAGCTCAGTTTCTCAGCTCCGAGTACAAACTTAAAGGTGAAAATATATATCCGTGTCTACTACCTGATTTAAAAATATAATCCCAAAAATGGGCGTGTTACGCCCACTAGACAAAATTCGTACCGGGGTATAGGCGTAAAAATAGAGACATAGACATGAAATTTGGCACAAATATTCCTTGTCATCATAGGATGGGTGGTGTTGAAAATAGGTGGAATCAGAAAACTACCACTCCCACGCCTCAGTTAGAACATTTTCACAAAAAATGAGCGTTGAAAGGAATAAATAAAGCATGAAATTTGGTTCGAATGTTCTCTGTCATCACAGGCTGTTTATAAATCTAAATATAATAATTTAAATATAAATATGTAATATATTTATATAACCCGCGGACATTTTATTAGAACGTTATTATCAAGAAATTCGGGAATAGGATATATAAGCTTCGGCCAGGCCGAAGATAACGTTCTTACTAGTTTGTAACTACTAGTAACGTTCTTACTCAGAATCACTCTTTATACAAAGAACTTTGTATTTACAGTATAATTATACTCACTGAGGGTTTTTATCCTTTCTGGGACCGGAGACCCCATATACGAATAATTTTCACTTAAACGAAATTATATGTACGAGAGTATTCCGCGTGCATAAGTTTCACAATAACAAATAGGTATATAGTGAAACATAGAAAAGTTAATACGATAAAATTACATAAACTCGAATAATAAGCATATCATGTTTTATATTGTTTTAAAGAGAGAATATAGAATAACTTTTTAACAGTGAAAAGTTTTTTGTTCCTAAATTTACCTGTGTAGAAGAAAAACCGCAATTAAATGGGGAAAATTGTACTAATTTTTACAAAAATTTATGTAACTGCTAAACTATAAAAATATCGAAAACAAAGTATCTTATATAACATGGAGTTAATAAAAAGATATTTCAAACGGTATATTTCATATTCTGAGCCGACGACCCCAAGAAAATTTATGATTCTAACGGTAAAATCATTAAAATCGGGGTCCAGAACGTAGTCTATACCTGTTCCAAGTAATCATATATGGTGGACTTCGGCCGCAGCAAGGATCACAACTCAGCACGTAATATATTCTCGTAATATATTGTTTGCATAAAAAGTATACATATGACGGCCTTCGGCCGCGGGAAGGATCAAAACCCCCAACACGTAGAATAATCTCGCAAATACGTCATCGTTTTCATAAAAACTGTCTATACATGGCGATCTACGCCCGTAGCAAGGATAACAACACTCAAAATTTAAAATACTATAGTAATATAATATCGTTTGCATAACGTATCTATTTAAGGTATTGCCTTCGATTTTAGTATCGACATACGATATATAAGGCAGTGAAAGAAATATTGCGTGTAGCTTATTCATATAATTTTATTGAATTGAATTTTCATTAGCGAATTTCTGATATAGAACAAAATGAAACATACATATTTCTAAATTGAATATGAATAGTAATAAATATTAAGTAGAATGTCAACAGTATCCACATATAGCGGACTTCGGCCGCGGCAAAAATAACAACTCTCAGCACGTTGAATACTAGTAAATAAAATTTTGTTTGCATAAAAGGTATTCGTATATCATCGCCAAAGTCGGGTGCCAGTCCCGTCGTGGTGTGGGCGACAAAATGGCAGTGACCAGAGTGCAAGCTGGTTCACTAGCCAAGAGCTAAAGCTGCACCCTGGTTCCGAGGCCTCACCGAAGGCTTAAAAGCGGTACCACGGGTGATGCACAATGTATAGGGGTCTTTCCAACCCCGCTAATATAAAGCCCACGCAGATAGTGCATCGTGGGTAGGCCCCCTAGTGGGAGCTTCGTGGTGGCTGTGGTTGCCACCCAAAAATACGCGGGTAGAGACCATGAGTCTCCGCGAGAGTTGCGCGAGGAGGCAGACCTCCGTCAACTCAAGTGCCGGTGTTGTCCCAGCCGGCACAAGGCCTTAGATAGTGCCGAAATAGTAACCTGCGAGGAATGTCCTGCCACACACAGGCTTCCACAGGTACATGACAAAGCTATGGTTGGCTGCCGTAAGCGAAATGGGTGCGGTTGCCGCCATATAATCATAAAAAGTACGTTCACAGAGTTCGTACTCGCAACCCCGTGCGGGACGGCCCGCCGTGCACTTAAGCCATCATGGCAGGCGTGCACGTTAAGCACAAGGCAGAAATCATCGCCAAAGATCATAACCCTCGTTTCAGAGAACACTCTTTTATGTTTATTAATGTTAGGAAGGAAGCCCAAAACCGGAAAAAACTACCAACAAACTGGACCTAGTACAATTATGTAAATAGAAGCCAGTTTGAATTGTATCAAGGGACATATCTGATTTCTTTCATTCAGTTTCTCTTTATTGATTTCAACTGATAAAATTTCATTTTAATAATTAATCAATAGATGTAAATTTCTTCTAGTTTGTAAAAAGTTCCTTGGTTTTAAAAAATTTATTAATTTAAAAGGTAGAGGATAGTCGAGGAGTGATGAATTATCGTGATAAATTTGAGAGAAGTTGAATTTATTTTATCTATATTAACTTTTAAGAAAATTTTTGAAGGTTTACTCTACCTAAAAATTTTAAAATTTTTCTGCTTTTCTTTTTTTAAGAAAATTTAAGTTGAATAATGTAAATATATAATTTAGGTAAGGCAATTAAAAATTAAGTATCCGACAAAATGTTTTAATAATTACAAATAAATTGAAAATAATCTTTATTTTTAATAAAAATTATTAAAAATACTTAATTTTATTTCGTATAAAATACGAAAATAAGGCATAATTGTATTAAAACGATTCATTTCATAGGAAGAGTATTTTCTTTAAATCATATCAGGAAAGTCCAGCGACAAATAATTTTCATTAATTTGATAATTCATAAAATGGCAATATTATTATTTTTAATAAAAAATTTAAGTCTTTTAATTCATTGTACGCGTTCTGCCATAACTTGGTTTCGTTGTAGTAAAACGAGACTTATATAAATTCTTATTTATAGGAATAAAAGTGAAAATTTCTTATAAGTCGGGCTCAACGAATGAAGCTGGGAATAAACCCGTTTTATTGGTACGTGCATGAGTTCCTTTATACCAACCATTCTTTTGTTTTCGATGGACATAGACCACATCGCCAACACGCAAATCTAATTCATGCTCGCTATTGGGCGGATAAGAAACCACACATCGGAAGCGACTAAAAGAAAAATCAGAAAAAAATTAGACGGTTAATTTTTAAGGCCATCACGATTCAATGGGGAAATTATAAACCTCTCTTTAGCCGCATCTTTTTGTAGTGTGGTGTTTGGAGGACGATCAGTTTCTAAAAAATTTTTGGAATTATGTTGATTCGTTTTACATTCGATCGCGCTTGCGTCAAGACTCTGTGTTTTACGATGATAATGATTATCAAATTGATAGTTAAACTCAGCTTGGTGCTGGTGTTGCTGTTGCTGCTGAGCCTGGAGAGAACATTTCATAAATTTTTGATGATGCTGCTGATGGTGTTCCTGTTGTTGCGGTACAACGTTTGTAAAAACCCCGCATCCTATTACACCACCTCCTGACCGACCACTGAAATTAGTATATTGTATTTTTTTTAATTTATGTTTCATGTTTTTTAATTATAAAAAAAATTCAGAATACTTTGTTGTAAGTTTTGGACGGTCTTTGCAGCCCTTTACGCGTTGTGAACCACCACTTTGTGAATCCATCGGAAGGAATGGAATTTGGGACTTAATGCGTTGCTGCTTTTGTTGTTGCTGACACTGAGTAGTCTCATTTTTTTGTTGTACCTCTTGACTTTCTACGGGTAGGCTTTGTAACAATTGGCTAGGACAAGAGCCAGATCTGTTAAATATCAAATTTCAGGTTCATAAAAAATGGAAGAATTGGAAAAGACAAATAAATTTACGAAATCCCAAATTACGAAATTCCGAAACCACACAATTTTTGTGAGACAAATTAAACTCCAAAACCAAATTCCCGTAAGAAAAAATTAATAACACTGTAAAATGTATAGCCGATAAAATATGCACGTGCAAAACAGTTGCGACGTTGACGCACATATTCATAAGCAATACAATTCCGAACTTACGGAATCCGTAAAGATCCGACAAGATCCCCATATGGGATTTACATTTTATAAACTTTTTTGAAAACTTACCGCACATGCACTGGATGTAAACTACTATGTGGTGGTACTTGACTGATATGCTTGACTGTCTTCCCAGAAATTGTAGAATCTTCGAATGAGAGATTATCTATTGCATATATTTTTGTTGCTGAAGTATTTTTTAGATGTTGGGACGCAGTATTTGCTGTAGTGGCTAAATTATTTGGTGATTTCGAACGTGTCTTAATATGAGTTAAACGTTTCATTAAATTCACAGCGGCAGACGATGCTGAATAGGTTGTGCTAGAAGCAACGGCGTTACTGGTATTATCTTTGTCACGTATATCCCGATCTTTATCTTTTGCGTTACTTCCTCTAATTTCATTATAATCGTTGCTCTCACAACGATGAGTTTTACGACTAAAAAGTGCTTCAACAGTTTGTCCCAACGGTTTTGACCAAACTGATGAGCCACAATTGGAAGATGTGAGGGCCGTGGTAGCGGTGGTTGCAGAAGCAGTAGAAGTATAACTGACAATAGGCATTACTGGTGAGGAAGATGGTGATAATCGCGGCGGTAATTCGGGTGGCTGATGTGAAAAACAGGTCGCAACAGCAGACACCGAAGCAGCAGTATCTCCACCAGATAAATGCTTATTTTGTGTTGAGGACGGTATGGAGAACGATGTTGTCTGTTGAATTGGTGTCTGAACGTTTTGGGTATATTTCCATTGATGAATTAGCTGCTGTTGGTCTCGATTACGCAGAGGCGTAACATAATTGCCGGGAAATACACCCGAAATATCTTGCCAATTTTTTCCTTTAAACCAACCGTCCAAACAGCGTTCGGTTACTACGTAAACGCAACCTGCATATTTACAAATTACCTTAGTTTTTAATTATCAAACATGATTTCATCTAAACAGTTAGTTCATATTTCGCTTTATATAATGTTCACTAATACTCTTCAATTGGTTTAAATATTGACCCCTCATACTTTTCAGACTCTCCTTACTTTAGATTTATCTTAATTTAATTTGAGAAAAATTAATTAACGAAAAGAGATCATTTCATAATTCAAAAAAATATATATCGAAGTCATTTTGATTTTTGTAACGAACTATTGTACTTTTACAAGCTTTCACAACTCTTGTACAGCTTTATTACTTCATTGCGAAGCCCCATTGTTGTTTTATATTCCGAAAACAATTATAGCGATGCTTATCTTCTAAAAATTTTTCTTTTCTATGTTACTTCTTCGTAGCATTGGTTGCTGCCCGATAAAGACGTCTGAAGATAAATTGACTTTTACATTTACCAAGAGAAAATACAAAACTACACATTGAACACAAGTTCTCAGGTTTCGTTATTGATACTAAAGATTACCTTTTTTTTACCACTTTTTACCACTTACCTTTTTTCAATTCCAATTCATCAGTTTTCCGAGGCTTGTATGGATAAAGCGCTAAATAACCCCAAGGCAAATGGGGCGGAATAGACTGCTGGCTCATTGTCTTTAAAACATTTGCTCGTGATAGCATCGTTTGCTTTTCGCCGGAAGAAATTTGTACAGTCTGTGGATTAGAAGATATTTTGGGAGCAGTAGTCGAGGCAGATGTAGTAACGGCACCAGTAAATGTAGACTCATTTCCCCCACGGAAATTGACATTTTGTGCGGCACCTGTCTCGGGATCTGGTACACTCAAAATTTCTGCAGAGTGACGGTTGAATGATTGAATAATACTCAGAAGTGGTCCACCACTACTGGAGCAAGGAGCAATATTCGTTGTCGATGATGATGAAGGTGCACCAGAAACCGTTAGTAAAGCATTCAACGAATGACGTTTTTCTTTAGAATCACGAAAACGAATGCTGCTTGCATTTTGCGGTGAAGTAGAATTGGATTGATTTGGGCTATTCGGTACCGAGCTACCGGATATTGAAGAGCTGCAGCTTGAATTTGTTATTGCGTAATTGGGACTTGTTTGTGATGAACTTGAGCTCGAATTGGAATTAATGAGTGGTGACTCTGGTGTAGTTACAGAGCTAATACAATTGGCGGAAGATGGGAGTAAATGTTGTTGTTGTTGCTGTTGCTTTTGGTGATGATTTTGTTGGTGCTGATGTTGCTGTTGCGATTGTACTTTTACCGCGCAATTATTATTGTTATTGGCAACATTTTGCTGTCGCTGCTGTTGATTTTGTCCATCTTGTTGCTCCATTACATTAATTGGCGGTGGCGGTGGTGTACTTATTACCGCAAGAGAATCAAGCAATTGCTTGGCCACATAATTTAGTTCAACAAAAGCTATAGGAAAGATGCCAATCATTGAATCAATACGACCCTCTGCCCAATTATGATCGACGCGACGTAAAACATTTATAATTGTACCCTTTTTAAATGTCAGACAACCTTCTTCTTCATTGGGTCCCATTTTGAAATCATATAAAGCAACACATTGTGGTGATGGCAATGGCACAACGACCTAAAAAACGAAGATATAAAAGGCATATTCATTAAGGAAAAAAACGGGGAAAAGCATTACGCAGACCTGGACATAATTCGCTGGAAATGTTCCTACGGTACCATTCATCTCGCCCACAAACCAATTTATATCAAATCTTCGTTTTAAAAGGATAATATCACCTCTCTTAAAATGCAAATCGTTTGATTCATTGGAATCGAAGTCGTAAATGGCATAGGCGTGTGGTACCAAACGGCGCTGTTGATGAGTTTGTGGCGCCGATTTTGAAATGATCGAACTATTATGAGGTTGTTGTTGTGATTGTTGGATCTGTTGATATTGTCTCAATTTTTGTGCAGACTGCAAATTCATTACTTGGTGTTCATCTTGTTGTATTTGTTGTGTATAAGGTAAAAGCATCGATGGTTGATATTCTTTCAGATTTATTTGCTGCTGCTGCTCTTGTTTATCATTTAGTTTGATAGTATTTTCAACTTCATTATCATTTTGGATACTAGAATATTCATCCTCCTGCCATTTCTCTTCTAGTTGGTTTCGTTGTTGGCGATTTTTTGCTACTGCCGCTGTTGCTGTATTTTTCATGCCTGAAAAAAAGAGCAATAGGATGTAAATGATATACAGGTAAAACCCCTCCTTCCTTCTGTCTTTAAACCACAGATTACTTATTAATAAATCTTCTTTCCACTTTTGTTAGTTATGGTAGCCAACCTTGACTTGATTTGTTACCTTCTAAAATTCTCATTAGCAAAACATTTGGTGGCAAATCTTCGATTTTTGTGTCCACCAAAATACGACATTCCGGACAGCGAAGCTCCTGGCGGCTGGACAAAATCACCTGACAATAAGCAGATAAAGACATCGCTATTTTATGATTCAAGGCACTAGTATTTTTAGAGTTTATGGTGTACTAATTTTCCTACCTCTAAACACTTTCGACAAAATGTGTGCTGGCAAGGCAGCACTTTCGACGAGGTATCCAAACGTTCCAAACATACTGAACATTCTAGTAAATCGTTTAGTGTACGCTCATCCATTTCTTTATTTCTGATGTGTTCTTTTTCTTCACACTCCGCGGTTTAGTTCGTTTCAATGATGTTTAGGTTTTCTCCATCATTTTTGTTATCGGATGTCTTGCATTTTTCGTTGCGATTACATCGCTAGTTCTAACAAATATGATTTTTTATTTAAAATCTGAGTAAGCTTTCTGCTTTCCCACAACTAATCGCGACCACGCATCCCATTAAAGTAAGCGGCACACTTTACCGAAAGCAAGAGCAATCGGCTATGGAATAACTTTAATTTAGCATTCTCTCCTCTCAGAAGCTTTTAAAGAAATATTTGTTTTCAAAACAGAAACAGCAGTAGTTTAAAATATGCAATCAGCCACTTTAAAACATTTTTAAGAAGGTTTAACTCCGTCTACGGAGTCTAAAATTTTTATTGAAACCTTGAAAAGCTGATTTATGTAGAAATTAGTCGAATTCACAACTCAAGAAATTTCGTTTAATTATTAATTTCATTGTTAATAATTGCCATTACAAATATTTAGAACTCACTACCAGAATGAGAATCAAAAAATCTGCTCCGTGAACACATTTACAAAAACCATCATGGAATTTTTACTTTCTGTGCAAATATTTCGTCTGGTATCCTCCATGAGGTGTGTTCATACAAATCCAATTTGTTTCTATGACTTCCTGGAATTAATTATTTGGGCCAAGTGACATTGGGTAATCATTGGAAGTTTGATTGATGCACTATATATTTCTATTCGTAGCTCAATGAGAAATAAAATTAAATGAGCGAAAACCATCACCGATGGATTAATCGTGTTTCCGCATAGTGAATCTTATTTACGGAATGTAAAAAACAAGAATTATAGCGGTAGGGTTAAGAAAAGAGTAATATAGTAATAGTTGTTATAAACACTGACGAATCAAATTTTAACTTTTGTGATACCAGACTGTAAAAATTGCGTTAACTTTGGAATTGTGTGATATATTTAATTTAATCAACTATTATTCATTAAATTTTCATTCATTTCTTTCTTATTGTAACTTATTTTTTCTAATAATGTTTCTCCAATATTCACTTCAAGATGTAAATATTCCGTGCGTCTCCATATACCAACGCTCGGACTCTTGCACTGCATGCCAATAAGAACCTTGTAAGTAATTTGTTCTTACATTATTTATAAAATTTGAAATTTGACACCTTTTTACTAAAAAGCAATTAGTATATAAATAAAGAAAAGCAATAGTAGATAAGGTAACTAACTAAAGTAAATAAAAACTTAATAAGACCATTTTAAACAATTATGAAAATATATTCTATAGAGTCGTCATTCATACTTAAGAAATATTAAAGCTGATACTTTTTATTTGAAGTAAAACTAAAACGGCAATACCGGCGATCAGCAAAGTAGTAATTAATTTCGAGACCAATTTCCAGAGTCAATGTTCTGCAATTAGCTGGAAAGTTCCTAATGTATTTGTTATGATCTCTAGTGGTTGTCGCAGTTGCGTTTTTGGGCGACACACGTCGCTTTCGCGAAAGTTCGCTGCTCTCCTTTTAAATCCGGTCGTCCCGATCAGACATCACATTCCATTGATGATATGGAGCTAGTCTGTCCAGATAGACTACTTTTATTTTACTTTTCTTTTGTAATCAGCTTTGTATGCGATACACGACATCGGTCATCTGATTTATAACTTTATAAGGTCATTCCTATGATGTCTGCAGCTTTGGGGGAATACCATTTTTTCATTACTCGGTCGAAACGATCTTTCATTTTATTGCTCATGAGTTTCAAATGCTGCCTCACTTGTTCGTGTGTTTCGTTCATATCAGACAGAAGCATTTCCCAACAGTAACCTTCCTTATCAGTAAATTTACAGCATCTGACAAATTTGAGGTTTGATGGTAATCTCAAATCTGGTTTGAAAATAACCCTCGCGGGAGAGTGTGCTGTAGTTTCGTGGACTGCCGAACCATAAACTATTAAAAACTTTTGAATTATCCCAATTACGTTGACATTTGCCGATTACCTTGCGCAAATATTCTTCTAGGGTACGATTGAATCTTTCTACCATCTGATTGTGGGTTTAATGCAGTCGTTCGTGTTTTCTCGATTTCCAGCAATGAGCACATTTCCTAAAGTAGAACAGACTCAAAGTTCCTTCCCTGATCGGAGTGCAACCCAAAGGGTTCACCAAATCTTGTAACCCAATTCTGAATAAAGGCTTCCGTCACAATTTATGCCCCTTGGTTTGGTAGGGGGTACACTTGAGGCAACTTACTGAAGTAATCCATTATCACTGACACATATTTAATCCCGGAGTCACTAGTCGGAAATCGGCCCGCTACATCCATTGCGATGCGTCCGAACAGTGGTCCTGCATTGTACTGCTCCAATTTACCTTTACTTCTAGACTTCGGAAATTTAGTTTTTATACATTTGGTACAGTTTTCGTTCCATTTTCCAATTTATTCCTTGCAATTTGACCAATAGAACCGCTGTTTAACCTTTTCTAGTGTCTTTGTAACACCGAGATGCCCTACACTTGGTCCTTTGTGGAATTCCATCAGAACGTCTGCAATTCTGGACCTCCGCACGACAAATTGCGTGTATGTTTACCATCCCTGTTTTCCCGCGTACGATGCAGTTCTCCATTTATTAGCTTTAGGCTGTCTCATTGCATCCAGTATGCCTTCTCTAATGGACTTCCTGAAGCCATTTCTTCTTTTGTTGGTCCTTGCTTTACTTCGGTAACATCCATGACTCTGGTTAAATCTTCATCTCAGAGTTGGCGACCTCTTATGGTGCCATGTTCCCCCTCTTCTTTGGGTTGCAGGTTTGTTAGTCGCACATCGACTATTCATTCACATCTTTTAACCTTACAACAAAATGGCAGTGACCAGAGTGCAAGCTGGTTCACTAGCCATGAACTATGCACCCTGGTTCCGAGGCCTCACCGAAGGCTTAAAAGCGGTACCACGGGTGATGCACATTGCATAGGGGTCTTTCCAACCCCGCTAATATAAAGCCCACGCATATAGTGCATCGTGGGTAGGCCCCCTAGTGGGAGTTCACAGAGTTCGTACTCGCAACCCCGTGCGGGATGGCCCGCCGTGTACTTAAACCAATCATGGTAGGCGTACACGTAAAGCACAAGGCAGAAATCTTACAACAATGTTCGGGTGCCAGTCCCGTTGCAGTGGAGGCACAAAATGGCAGTGACTAGTCTTGCCTGCACTAGTTCACTGCCAATGAACTAACGCAGACTAGTTCCGAGGCCTCACCAAAGGCTAAAAAATGGTGCCACGGGTAATGCGCATCACATAGGGGTCCTTCCTACCCCGCTAATATAAAGCCCACAAAAATAGCGCATCGTGGGTAGGCTTCTCACTTGTGAGAGCTTCGTGGTGGCTGTGGTTGCCACCCAAAGATACGCGGGTAGAGACCAAAGTGTCTCCGCGTAGAGTTGCGTGTGGAGGAGGCCGCCTCCCCCAACTCGGCTGCCGGTAGCCACATACCGGAAGAGGCTTTAGATAGTGCCTCGATCGCTTACCTGCGAGGAAGTCCTGCTCCGCCTCAGGCTTCTATAGGTACATATATGGTGCAACAGGGCAAAGTTGCAGCCGTGGTCGTTGGTTGCCGATATAAAGGTATTCATAGTGTCTACCTAGCAACCCCGAATGTGGGTGGGCCCACCGTGGACTTAAGCCAATCATGGCAGGCGTCCACGTAAAGCACATGGCAGAAATCTTACAACAATGTTTGCACTCCAATACACATGAGTGCCGAGATAGTGCATCAGCATTTCCATGCAGCTCTCCATTCCGCTGTTGTATTTCAAAGTCATAGTTTTGAAGCCTTTCTATCCACCGCACAATCTGCCCTTCCGGATTTGTTCTTAAGAGGAAATGCTGTCCATAAAGATATTTGTGGAAGTGTTTGACGCATTTCACCACTGCCTATAGTTCTCGTCTTGTTACACAATAGTTCCTTTCTGGTTTTCCAATTACTCTGCTGTAATATCCAATTACTTTTTCCTGGCCACCGACTAGCATCCGTATCCAAGATGCTTTTACCTGGCCATATGCGCTAGCATCTGTATCCAAGACATATTTTTCGCCAGGAACTGGATATGCCAACACTAGAGTTGTGCAGAGTAACTCTTTCAACCTCTGGAAAGCATCCTCTTCCTCCTTCCATGTAAATTTACAATTCTTCTTTGTCAGGTTATGTTAGCTTCGGGCAACGTTGGCAAATCCAGGTACGAAACGTCGATAATAGGTACAGATTCCTAGAAAGCTTCGAACTTCATGAACATTTTTAGGACGAGGCCATTCTCTTACGGATTTGATTTTATTTTCACCCGTGTGAATTCCATCTGTAGTGATTTTGTAGCCTAGGTAAGTTACTACTTTCTTAAATAAAACGCATTTCTTTGGATTTAACCTCAAGGTGGCAGAGGAAATTCCACTAAAGACTTCTTCCAAATTCTTTGTCATCACAATTCTTGCCCATGACAATGACGTCATCAAGATACACTAAATATTTCTTCCAATGAAGTCTCTTTAGAACGTGTTCCATCAGCAGTTCAAAAGTCGCTGGCGTATTGCATAATCCAAATGGCATTACGGGAAATTGCCAAAGTTCATCTCCAATGCTAAAGGCAGTTTTTTCATGATCAAATTTCTCGATCTTCACTTGTCAGTACCCGCTTTGTAAGTTCCACGCTGAAAACCATTTCGCATCGGATAATATATCCATAGTGTCGTTCACTTTTCGATAGTCGAAACAAAATCGTGTACATTCGTCTTTGTTTTTAACTATCACGACCAATGAGCTCCATGGATTTGTTAAAGGTTTAATCACTCCATCTTTTGCATTTCTTTTATTATTTGTTCTGCCTCTTCTTGTTTTTAGTGAAACTCTGCGTGGAACTTGCCGAGTCGGTCTTGCGTCACTTGTTTCTATCTGATGTTGCACAACAGGAGTCCTTCTAAATTTATTGTAATCACTGGCAAATGTGGAGTTATATTTCTCCAATAGGCGTTTTGCTTTTATTCTTTCTAGCCCACTTAACTCACTCAATCAATTGTTTGTGGTGATGGGAATTTTTCTGCTTCCTTTGCAACCGTCGTTGTTCCATTTCTGGGGAGAGTTATCGCAATTAATCACAGCTTCCACTGCTTGGAATTGTCCTATCACCTCGCTTTAATTAAGATTGATTGGTCTTGTGAGCCCATTTACTACCCGAATTGGAATGCACTCATTATTGCTAGCTTGTACAAGGGTTCGTCCAATCAATATATCCGACTCAATATATCGATCGAGTTCCACAATCTCCATACACACGTGCCCTGTTGGTGACTAATACTCACATTCCTTATCTGGGACTGTTCATAGCCTGTGCTTATGGGTATCTCCATATTCTGGAATGTCAGCATTTTTTCTCTCCAATTTAGGGTTATGCCATGGGCCAGCATGAAGTCGACACCTATAATTACCTCATCTACTATTGCAGCCACTAAAAAGGTGTGACGCACTTCAAGCGTACCCATCTGCACGGCACACTCAAGTTTTCCATTAATCTTGGCTTCTTCTCCAGCAGCTGTACGTAATTCATAACCAAACAGTGGCTCTATGTTACCTCCTGCAAGATCTGATCTAATAATGGAGTGTTGCGCCCATATCCAGAGTTAAAACGAGTATTTGTCCATTCACAGCTCTATTTACCGTAAGGTTGTTGTTATTTCGACATATCTGTGAAACAGAGATAGTGGGGGAATCAGTAGGTGGAACCAGCTCACCCCCCTTGCGGCTGACCGTTTTAGTTTAACAGTTGGTCTTGCTTTGTACCGCCACTCCCATCTCTGGCGCCTGTCTTTCTTCCGTTTTCATTTTTCCATCGAGATGCCTTGCACCCTCTTGCGAAGTTTCCTGCCTTTCCACAATTGTAACATTTACTTCCGGAACCTCTGCGCGAATCTGTTATCATCTTCTGGATATCTCTCATGAACTTATCCATGTATTCGCTTTGGTCGAGCTCCAGTCGATGAATGCCATGGGCTGGCTTGCTTAAGAGACTTGCTGTTTCATGTGTCAAGGCATATGACACTGTTTCAGCAAACGTTTTCTTTGTCTTGATATTTGCTGCGCGTCTAGTATCCACATCCCGTATTCCAATGACAAATGCGTCGATCTTGAAAATCTCCATCACTTCAGCTGGTGAATCGGCATAAGCCAAATGAGCGGTTGTCTGTTGCATATCACTACAGTGACTCGTTAGCTCTTTGACACCGATTTAATAATTCCATCCGGATAATTTTTTTCTCATGGTCACTGCTATATCGACGTTCATATATATATATATATATATATATATATATATATATATATATATATATATATATATATATATATATATATATATATATATATATATATATATATATATATATATATATATATATATATATATATATATATATATATATATATATATATATATATATATATATATATATATATATATATATATATATATATATATATATATATATATATATATATATATATATATATATATATATATATATATATATATATATATATATATATATATATATATATATATATATATATATATATATATATATATATATATATATATATATATATATATATATATATATATATATATATATATATATATATATATATATATATATATATATATATATATATATATATATATATATATATATATATATATATATATATATATATATATATATATATATATATATATATATATATATATATATATATATATATATATATATATATATATATATATATATATATATATATATATATATATATATATATATATATATATATATATATATATATATATATATATATATATATATATATATATATATATATATATATATATATATATATATATATATATATATATATATATATATATATATATATATATATATATATATATATATATATATATATATATATATATATATATATATATATATATATATATATATATATATATATATATATATATATATATATATATATATATATATATATATATATATATATATATATATATATATATATATATATATATATATATATATATATATATATATATATATATATATATATATATATATATATATATATATATATATATATATATATATATATATATATATATATATATATATATATATATATATATATATATATATATATATATATATATATATATATATATATATATATATATATATATATATATATATATATATATATATATATATATATATATATATATATATATATATATATATATATATATATATATATATATATATATATATATATATATATATATATATATATATATATATATATATATATATATATATATATATATATATATATATATATATATATATATATATATATATATATATATATATATATATATATATATATATATATATATATATATATATATATATATATATATATATATATATATATATATATATATTATATATATATATATATATATATATATATATATATATATATATATATATATATATATATATATATATATATATATATATATATATATATATATATATATATATATATATATATATATATATATATATATATATATATATATATATATATATATATATATATATATATATATATATATATATATATATATATATATATATATATATATATATATATATATATATATATATATATATATATATATATATATATATATATATATATATATATATATATATATATATATATATATATATATATATATATATATATATATATATATATATATATATATATATATATATATATATATATATATATATATATATATATATATATATATATATATATATATATATATATATATATATATATATATATATATATATATATATATATATATATATATATATATATATATATATATATATATATATATATATATATATATATATATATATATATATATATATAATATATATATATATATATATATATATATATATATATATATATATATATATATATATATATATATATATATATATATATATATATATATATATATATATATATATATATATATATATAATATATATATATATATATATATATATATATATATATATATATATATATATATATATATATATATATATATATATATATATATATATATATATATATATATATAATATATATATATATATATATATATATATATATATATATATATATATATATATATATATATATATATATATATATATATATATATATATATATATATATATATATATATATAATATATATATATATATATATATATTATATATATATATATATATATATATATATATATATATATATATATATATATATATATATATATATATATATATATATATATATATATATATATATATATATATATATATATATATATATATATATATATATATTATATATATATATATATATATATATATATATATATATATATATATATATATATATATATATATATATATATATATATATATATATATATATATATATATATATATATATATATATATATTATATATATATATATATATATATATATATATATATATATATATATATATATATATATATATATATATATATATATATATATATATATATATATATATATATATATATATATATATATATTATATATATATATATATATATATATATATATATATATATATATATATATATATATATATATATATATATATATATATATATATATATATATATATATATATATATATATATATATATATATATATATATATATATATATATATATATATATATATATATATATATATATATATATATATATATATATATATATATATTATATATATATATATATATATATATATATATATATATATATATATATATATATATATATATATATATATATATATATATATATATATATATATATATATATATATATATATATATATATATATATATATATATATATATATATATATATATATATATATATATATATATATATATATATATATATATATATATATATATATATATATATATAATGTTATTTGAAAATTCCCTAGTGAATATTTCAGTTTCGATCACTGGATTGTAAATAATTTAATAAAACAATTAATGTTAGATGCCTTTTTATGATGTTTGGGTTCATGGGCATTGTGCATAAGGTGTTGTTGTTCCTGACTTCTATTATTCACAGAATTGTGCAATTTTGTTCTTTTTCTCTTCTTACCATTAACATTTATTACTTATCATTACATTACAGTTTAGACAATAGCACCCATTAGGAATTTTGAGCCCCTTCTAGAATTGTAAATAAGTCGCCACCGAATACACCCAATAAAATATATTACATCAATTAAAAAATATCAACTTGTAGAATTGTACATTTGTCATGATAATAAATATTAACTGTCGATATTTTGCTACAAGTCCCCTTTGATTCTTTGCACATTGGGCTATGATTTCCCGGCGAAGTACGAGATTTTTCGCCGAAATACGTGTTATTCAAAATTAATTAGTGGAATGCTTGTAGATGGGTCGAGAGTGTCCAAACTCTTTTCGCTGATTATAACCTCAATCCATCTGCCTCAACCAGCTGTTTAAGGAAAGGTGGTCGTGCATGTGAAGTCTGGTTTTTTGAGTTAGTTTGGATGTGCAATATTGGTGATAGCTTATTGAGTAAAACCACTTGATATTAAAAGATCAACCACATCATGCCCAAGGTTCGGAGTTCTACGGGACCACCCCGTAAACAGGGATTTAACAGATCCAACCATTCTATGAATCCAGAACGCCTTAAGACCGATCTGAAAGGAGTAGCAAATCCTCGCTCAAAGAGCACAATAAAAAGGCTACAGATGTACCGGAATTTTAAGGCGAAACGTAATCGTCAGGGTAAAATTATAGCGCCAGCACCATTTCAAGTAATTTAATATGGCTTCATCTAGCTCCGAGATATTTTATAAACTTTTTTCTCTCTGAAAAGGGCCGTTTACCATCTGGTACCATGGCGCGTGTTGAACCAACTCCCAAATGGTTTAGTAATTCTCGAGTTATTTCCCAGAATGCTCTTCAAAAATTTCAAGACGAAATTGGTAAAGCAATTAAGGATCCCTACCAGGTTGTAATGAAACCTTCACAACTACCAATTACTTTACTCAATGAGGCAGCAAAGCATCAGCGCGTTCACCTTTTGGAGACTGAAAGTTTCGATAGTGTCTTCGGTCCCAAGAAACAACGCAAGCGGGTAAATTTGAAGGTACGCGATTTAGAAGATTTAGGTAAAACTGCCGACACTCAAGCAGAGAAATACGATCAGAGCAAGGATATGGATTTGGTTCGTGAGGAAACCGGCGAAAGAGCAGCAGTGCGAGACTGGGTTTTCGGTGCTGGTCAAAGTAAACGCATTTGGAATGAGCTCCATAAAGTGATTGATTCCTCAGATGTACTTCTGCAAGTTCTTGATGCGAGGGATCCAATAGGAACACGTTCGAAATATATCGAAGATTTTTTGCGCAAAGAGAAACCGCACAAGCACTTATTTTTTATATTGAATAAAGTGGATTTGGTACCGATTTGGGTAACGCAGCGTTGGGTTGCTATTCTGAGTTCAGAGTATCCAACAATAGCGTTTCATGCTTCCATGCAGCATCCGTTTGGTAAAGGTGCATTAATAAATCTTTTCCGTCAACTCAGCAAATTGCATTTGGATAAAAAACAGATTAGTGTGGGCTTCATTGGTTATCCCAATGTGGGTAAATCCTCTGTTATTAATGCGTTGCGTTCAAAGAAGGTTTGCAATGTTGCTCCGATTGCCGGTGAAACTAAAGTATGGCAGTACATAACATTAATGAAACGAGTGTTTCTTATCGATTGCCCTGGTGTAGTCTATCCTTCGGCTGAGACAGATACTGAGAAAGTTCTGAAGGGTGTCGTTCGCGTGGAGCTTGTAAATAATCCCGAAGATTATGTGGAAACAGTTTTGCAACGCGTACGGAAAGAATATTTACAAAAAACCTATAAAATAAACTCTTGGACCGATTCAATAGATTTCATTGAGCAATTGGCTAAAAGAACTGGAAAATTATTGAAGGGTGGAGAGCCCGATATAACGGTAACTTCACGTATGATCCTTAACGATTGGCAACGTGGCAAATTGCCTTTTTACGTGGCTCCTGAAGGGTTCGAGATCCCTAATACAAGAAAAGAAACAATCAACAATACTAACGAAGCGCAAGGAAGTGCCGATGATGGGAAATCTGATAAAACGTTTGTGAGTGAACCCGTAAAAAAGGCACGCGAATTTAAACAGCTACAAGACTTTCGTAAGATTAAGGTATGTATTGAGTTCGAACCAGGTGATATACGCGAGTTGGATAAAATGGATGTGGAACTACTGCAACAGCAACGAGAAGAGCGTTCGGCTAAGAAAAAACAACGACTGCAGAATTCCAATGAAGATGAATCCAGTGATGGGGTTAGTGATTTCTATTCTGAAGACGAATATGATGAGATTACTGATAGGGTAGTACACAAAAAAGTAAAAAATAATCTCACTAAATCAACATCAGGACAGTTTAATGTTACAAACATCGCTAAGGACAATGATGAAAATTCAAATTCGGTTTCAGGGACATCGAATCTAAGGCGCCTGACTGCCAAAGAGAAGAGAGCGTTGGAACGCAAACAAAAGCGTAAGAAAATTGGCAGCAATTTCTATGAAATAACAAATGTTAAAAATCGTAATCGCCATAAGAAAAATAAGTTATAATTTTAATCATTTAATGTAGCTTCCGCTTTTCAATATAGATATTATGTAAAAACGTTTCAAAATGATTCATATTGATTATAATGATAAACATAAACTATTACAATATTGAAATCAGAGATGTTTACTTCCTGCAAATAATTATTCTTTCCAAGTAAGATAATTGCAAATATATTTAAATTCCTACCCGCCTCGCTTTGCCCCAATGCAGGATTGCAAGCTCAAGGCTTCGTTTATTGTTCAGTACAAGCCTTCTTTTCGCGTTTGCGTCCAACTAAATCATATTTCTCCATAACTTCTGGATCTTCTTCACTTCCACTACTGATTTCTGAATCGCTTGATTCCGTATAGGGACCTATACCGGGCAATATGGCGATGCACTTAAATTGGCCACTATCAAATCTGTCGGTTGTTATGCTGAGTTTTCGTGGTGTTGGTTCCTTCTTATCTTCCTCTGACTTCTGTAGAGTTTCGGTCCTACTATCTTTGTTTACACTTTCATTGGTAGCGTTAGATGAGGATGCGCTATTATTGATTTCACCATTCTTACGCTTAATACCGACACTTAAGAGCGATTTTTGCGATGGACGTGAAGATAGTGTCTTTATTTTATGTGGTGCTATTTCGGATTGAATTTTCTGTTTTTGTGAAGTTATCGTAAAAATTTATAAATTTTCAAAAAGCATTCATGCCTCAAACCAACTTTGTCTGCGCACTCTTCCTGTAGGCTGGCTACACGGTTGCGAAAGTCATTCAACTCTTGCTGCTCTTCCAGCAATTGCTTCTTTTCTGCATCGATTTTATTCTGATCTACAAGCTCCAAAAATTGTACCTCGTCGTCATTCAATCCCCTTATAAGATTTTCTATCGGATAAAAGTAAATGAACATACAATTTGTTTCATTTTGTTTTGACAAATAACTCCGCTCAAACTAACTTAACTTGTGTGATTCCTCGTACTCCAGATCTCTCATCGCTTTCTGTTCCATTAACCGATCATATAACGTTCGTCCATCGAACGGTTCTTCAGGCCGTTCTATGTTTATTATGCAAATATATAAGAGATGAACTAGAGATAATAATCAAATAGTACGAATCACTTGTACCTAGCGGTTGATCTGGAGTTCGGACTTTTTCCCATTCTTCTTGACGCCTTTTACGTGCTTCTGCGATCTCTTTTTCTGTTATGAAATTTGAATTCATATTTTCTGTATATTTTAATAATTTTTTGAATGTTATGGGAAAAATAAGCAAAAGAAAGGGTTTAATTCGGTGGTGGCTAAAATACAATCACCAGATGCAGGAATAATGAGTTGGGAAACACTTTTCCCAAATAAAATTGTGGCAAATCAACGACAAAATTTTACACGTCCGAAACTCACGTACAGGGCTTTTGCATTGGGATGCTTAGTTCACCAAAGCCATTGATAAAGAGATAGGAAACTCCTGAAATTGCAACTCTGATTTTGGCATTGGTAAAGTAGTGTTAGTGACTTTCAGGCCCAACCAATCAAGGGAATTCCAGGAAATCGTTGTTACATACCCAAGCAATTATTGAGTTTCAGACCCTAATGACATTTCGGTCTAAAATTCCCACCACCTTTGTTTAGATATTCCAACTTAGATATTGATCTTTAAAATTAAATTCTATTTGAAGTACACTTTTATGCTTTAAGCTGTGTACATGTATTGTGTTCATACTTTGTTTGATGACCATAATATATCTAATAATTTATTGCCAAAAACATTGCGCTTTTGTAAGCATGAGGAAATAAATGAAATGAAATTTCGTGTAATAATTTAGTGATTCGCAAAATGGAGTGACATCTAATGGGGCAAATAATTCCAAAGGGGGTAAAATAAATTAAAGAAATATTTGAAACAATTTACTTAAACAAATTTTGCATGTTGCTTTATTAACATTACCCTAAATCCAAGCGAAGGGCTTTGTTTTGATTTTCAGGTTTGCTAATCACTCGCCGAAGCAATTAAATTTCAGTGTATGTTTAAACCACATACATCTTTACCTTAAATTAAAATATTGTTAATTTTTTATGAGAATATAAACGAAATGAAATGTGGTATAACATTTTAATGATTTTTCGAAATAAAGTGTTTTTCTTAATAGGCTAATTGAAGCATTCAAGTCAATTTTACAATATAAGTGATGGTAAAATTAATTAAACAAATATTTAAAAGAAATATTTAATAATGTAATTATTAATAATAATGTGATTTAATGTAATTCATTTATATTTTCTATCTTCACTTTGAAGTAATATAAATAATTTAACAATTTATTTTACTATCCTGAATAGTTTAGTTCAATTCAGTATATTCAGTATTCACATTGAAAATATATATGAAATGATTTATTTGCATTTACTTGCACATATCTTAGTTTTTCAACATAATTGTGATGAATTCATTCTTAAGAGAAACTCTTAAAAAAGAAAATGGATATAAATACTGGCGTTGGCATACCTTAATTATTTTTTGACCTCGCAGCTAGATTTGACCATTTTAGTGTTACCTACTTATGCGGCTCGTAGTGTTTTAAGTACATTTTTTAGCATTCGTAAAACAGTGTTGCCTGCATTTTGTAATGTGGTATAAACTAAATTTTATCGTTAATTATTAAAAAAATAATCATTAAACCAGTATATTAAACCATTATAGCTCGCTAAATGATCTTGAAACTACTTTTAAATTTAGAAAATTTCATTATTTTTGGTATTGAACAATATTATGTAGGTCACATTTGTTTGTAATATCAAATAATTCAATAATATCTATACGGGATTTTGATAGTCTTCAGTTCAAGCATTTACTTATGTATTGAATTATTGAGATTGTTACGTAAAACATATTCGTACATTTTATGTACACGCTTCAATGCGTTTCATCGGTTTCGTATTTTTTAAGTTTCTCATTTGAACTTAATATTCAGCGCTGTGCCTTTTTCGCTATATATTTTTTACATCGATTTTTAAATTTCGAAAATTAAAATTTTTTTAAAATATTCCAAAATATTTCTAATTTTATTAAAAAATGCTAAGTGTGCGAGTATGCAGTAAAGTTGGATATCCAGACGATGTTCACATTTTCAGGTTTCCGGACGCTGCCACCGATGGATCACGGTAAGATGTTACATACATCTTTCCAATGTATAAATTTTTTAATGACTCCGTTGTATACCATTATACACAGTTGTGGCGGGAAGTAAAGCTTGTGCCATTAAAATTGGTTTTCAGCCTGAAGCAGTACAAGCGTCCAGATCGTTATTCATTTCTCACATGAAGGAAATATAGAAACGTCATCCATAGCATAGCGAGAAAGCACTCCTGGAATTTATCCAATATGTATTAACGTCAGCGTCATTTATTCCGATGGCTTTGAAAATTACTCTTACCTGTTACATTTTCTGGGGGAATTAAATTCGGAGTAATTGCTCCTTCCGCAAGTGCATAAACAAAATTATTAGGGTAATTGTAAGGAATACAAAATCTTTCTCTAGTTCAAAATCTCGTGGTCTCATAATATTTATATAAATTACATTCTGGTATCCAATCGCCAATGCCTTTAAACCGATTGGCAATAACACATTCACACAAAGCACCGTCACCGCCAACAGATTGCACAATACTCCCCAAAGCCTCTTCTAGTTTCATATGCAGTTTCATATGCATCAATTGCGTAACCTTTATTTCATCCTCTCCAACATTGTTGTTGCCATATTATAAGCTCTGAGAAATATAATTATTATCCATCCTAATGTTTTGATAAATATCCATAATTTCACTTTCTTACTTTGCAATTACTATTTGATCCATGCATTTCCTCAAATTAGGATCTTCGTATTGATTCGTCGCTTGGAAAAAGAAAATTGAATCAACTTTTTAAATCCTATATTGATTGACCTTAATTTGTTTCACAAGAAAATGTAATATGAACGTTCGATCATTGTTTACATAATATTCGCATGTAACGTCTTACGTGATATAATTTCGGTGAATTACGTATGCATATGCAAAAGCATTGTACATGAGTTTCAGTCGTGTAAAATTTTGGCGTTGATTTGTCACAATTTTTGGGGGGGAAAGAGTTTCCGATCTCATTATCTGTGACCAAAGTTATCTCACATTTAATGAGATTATTATGTAAAAAATTCATTGTTAATAACTATGATATAAATTCCGAATAGGGATCCAATCCCTTATTTAATGAAATTTTTACCGGCGCTTTTCACTGTTAGAAACGTGAAAAGAAAAAAAAATTGTTGCAGAAGTCCGCCTTTTTGGATTTAGAACCACCAATACATTCAATAAATACAATGTTATATCTCTGTGACCAATCGTGATACCACGCCGGCAGTATACCATTTCAAAGTTATATAATACACGTCTTTGGTGATATCATTGCCATTAAAAAGGTACTTCACTTTTTTAAAAGTTGCATAATTTCCGCAATTGCAAGGATCATAACCCTCAAATAGCAGAATACTCGCGATAAAATTAAGTTATTGCATAAAAGTCCTTTCATATAAGCGCCTAAAACAGTCTGCTTATTCCGCTCGTCTGCTATATTTTCTTCATAAAGAAAATTTAATTTAAATTAAAACTATAAATTCATCAAATTTTAAGCTGTGGTGGAAGAATCGAAGGCGAGGTTGTCAAATTTTAACAACCTTTCATGAAGTAGTGGTTTTTGTATAATTAGTTATTGTATGAAACTAAAATAGTATGAACTAGGCAATATGCACTTTAGTAAATATGAGTAATCTCAATTTCCCAAATAAAATAATCTAATCTGTAAATAAATAGTTTAACTAAGTCATGTAAACATGGGATAGAAGTTATCAAAGATCTATCTAGATTAAGGTATTGGCGCACTCGCCTGCTAAATAAACTATTCCGGCTTATACGCCCGCTCAAAGTAATTCCGGCTTATACGCCCGCTGAAAACAATTCCGGCTTATACGACCGCTCAAAACAAGTCCGGCTTATACGCCCGCTCAAAACAATTCCGGCTTACACGCCCGCTCAAAAACAATTCCGGCTTATACGCCCGCTCAAAACAATTCCGGCTTATACGCCCGCTCAAAACAATTCTGGCTTATACGCCCGCTCAAAAACAATTTCGGCTTATACGCCCGCTCAAAATAATTCCGGCTAATACGCCCGCTCAAACTATTCCGCCTGCTACAATATATATATATATATATATATATATATATATATATATATATATATATATATATATATATATATATATATATATATATATATATATATATATATATATATATATATATATATATATATATATATATATATATATATATATATATATATATATATATATATATATATATATATATATATATATATATATATATATATATATATATATATATATATATATATATATATATATATATATATATATATATATATATATATATATATATATATATATATATATATATATATATATATATATATATATATATATATATATATATATATATATATATATATATATATATATATATATATATATATATATATATATATATATATATATATATATATATATATATATATATATATATATATATATATATATATATATATATATATATATATATATATATATATATATATATATATATATATATATATATATATATATATATATATATATATATATATATATATATATATATATATATATATATATATATATATATATATATATATATATATATATATATATATATATATATATATATATATATATATATATATATATATATATATATATATATATATATATATATATATATATATATATATATATATATATATATATATATATATATATATATATATATATATATATATATATATATATATATATATATATATATATATATATATATATATATATATATATATATATATATATATATATATATATATATATATATATATATATATATATATATATATATATATATATATCACCCCAGCTCATATCACCTCAGCTCATCCGCCGCATGAGTTAGTGGTAACCATACGCTGTTGGAATATAATAGGGCTAAAGTTAATCTGTAAGCCACCTGAATTGTAATTGAATTTGAGTTCATAGGATTAAGCCACCTGAATTGTAACAGGATTAAGCCACCTGAATTGTAATAGAATTAAGTCAGCTGAATTGTAATTAAATTTAAGTTCATAGAATTAAGGCACTTGAATTGTATAGAATTAAGTCACCTGAATTATATAGCAATAAGCCATTAAAATTATAGAGTAGTATAGAAAATATATTTGAATAAAAGTAATTTTAAATCTGAACAACAACCGCGAAGAAGTGTTCCAATACCGTCCGAGCTGAACTATTTATAGTCAGTGAATTAATTGACGACCTCGTCAATTGTGCGAAATTCGGAAAACAACACCATCAACGAGGTATTAAGCCGAGGGTTACGAGGTCCCTCGGAAATGGACCCTGGGGCCGTTGATCTTGCCCCAGCTGGAAACAAAAACTCGTTACAAAGTTTTGGCGAAAAGTTTATTTTTTTTGTAAAATTCAAAGGTGCAGAAATAAAATACATAATTGTTGAAATAAAATACATAATAACGATGTATATTTTACAATTTTTTGTTATATGGTTTATGATTTATGGACAATTCATTTTTAAATTGAAACTGTTATAACTCATAAGCGAAAACACACATAGTCGTACACAAATTATTTAATATTTTGTGCGGAAGTAAACTTGAGCCATTTTTTTAATAATTAACATTAAAATTTAGTTTATTCCGTAACCCTGAATAATGACAACACTACTTTAATACGAACGCTTGAAAATGTTCTTATAACACTACGAGCCGTACAAGCAGGCAACACTAATGGTCTGATTATGTTGCCTTTGCACCAGAGATAATGAGATAGGAAACTTCTGAGAACTGCAACTCTGGTTGTAGATTTGACGCAGAAATGCATAGTAGTATTAGTGGAAACGAACGGAAATTGATGACGTTTTACTCAGAATCTCACCTACCGTGCCCCCAATGACGTAATTTTTACGCTCAAACTCACCTACCGTGCCCCCAATGACGTCAGTCTTCCAATGAAAAATTTTGGTCTTAGACCCCATTGAAATATCATTTATGCAATTATTTTGAGATTTCAACTTAGTTAAAAATTATACATAAAAACATTCCCATTCAGGTAAATTTTTTTTGACAAATGTGTAATTGCGAGTGCACATGTTTTTTATATGCACATAGATTTGAAGGTATTATTTGCTTAAACAAGAAATTTGATGTAATTTGTGAGAAGCCAGATGGAAAATCTGTTTTATTATGTATGTTATTTTTAATCCCCGGTCTACTCCCGAATTAGCTAAATCGTTATAACTCCGAACGAGGATAAAACAAAGAACGAGTGTGAAGATATACACGCGTATATTAGACGCGTAATATAGTTTTCCATTACTTTTGCTTCTCTTTCTTGTATTGTAAATATTTTCTTCTCTTCTTGTAAATATTTTTCCGATTAGAAAATATTTATGATTTCGTAAGAAATGCCAGGTAACTGCTTATTAAGGTTTAAATATCCCGTCTTACGTAGTTGAACTATGACAATCGTAAAGCATCTCGGTCTGATAAAAATCCTATTGACGTTAACTATTACGATATATATTTAACTTAATTTATTTCATTTATTTCATTTATTTAACTTTATTTTATTTATTTAACTTTATTAGGAGAATCAAACAGGGTTATTCTAGAAATCCTCATAACATTTCTGTGAACTTCTGCAACTAGGCTAAATTAAGATAAAATCGAATCCAAATGTAAAAAAATTATAATATATAAAAATCTGCGTTGGCATACCTTGAGCTGTGTTTCACCTCGGCATTGAATTCAATCAATTAAGGGTTACCTGCCTGTGAGGTACATGTTTTATTATTCATCTTTTGCGTAGGTAAATATTGAAACAGGTTTCACGACATAAAACCATTTGAGATAAATTAATTAGTTTTCTATTTTAATAAAATAATTATCGCAAGGCTCTATTTGAAATAGTCACACCTCCCGTTAGTGCAATCAGAATTATTCATTAAGACCAAAAAGAAAAATGAATGATAAATTTTATATTTCCCTAAGTGCGCAAAAAATACCTTATTCAATAAAAAAACCATACCACTTCCGCCGCTGTTTGTTCCTAACGATAATAATAGCATTCAATTTTGCTTTATGTGACATTAATTATTGTTTAAAATAGTAATTGTTTGCCAACTAAAGTAAGCGCGCAAAAAGTACTTTTCCTAACAGGAAAATAATTATTATTGCCGTGAATGTAAATATCAAAAGTTCAAAATAATTACCCTCGTTTGAAATAAGCACAATTAATACTGTTAATAATTAATTAATAATGAATTAAATAATAATAATATATTGCCAATTACACAGAGTGCACAAAAAATACTTTTCCTAAATTGTAATCATTAACGCTGGTGTTATTACGTCACTGATATTTTCACCACATTGTTTTTAAAATAATTGGAAAGAGTAAAATAATAAAATTAAGTGAAAAATATAGCGAAAAATGACAAAAATAAGGATTTGCTGCAGAAACTGCCCCAGCGGGACAAAATTCGGTTCCCGAAGGAAAGTGTCCATTGCCAAAGGTAAGCTTGCGAATTGGAAATTTTTGCTCACTAATTGGTAGCAGTAAAAATATCCAGTTGGCCGGCGGTTAGCCAATAATATTTACATGTAAAATAAGACTAATTATTTAGGTTCTAGTAAGAATTTTCTAGATATTTACTAAGGCTGGAACCACACTAAGTCAACAATTGGACGGAAGCTGAACCTTTCCATAATTTCCTAGGTAAGTACAAAACTTTCTTTCAATAAGTATATCATGCAATACATCGATTGAAAGGCAAAAAGGTTGGACTTCTTATAAAAGAGAATTTTTTGGTACCTAAATGTATTCGTTTAGGAGGGAAACATAGTTTTTTATACAAAAAAGTACATATTTTTACAAAAATTGAAATAACTCTATAACGGCATTTAAACCGTAAAAGGGGTATTCTATATTAATCATAGACAATTTAAATACTTTTAAAATGGTATATCTGCCAGTGTTCTATCTCGATCGGTTGTAGAGATATAACGTTGTCCTTTTTAATGTTTGTGCTTCTAAATCCAAAATGGCGGGCGACTTCAAAAAACTTTTTAGTTGATTAGGTTTTTAAAGGTGAAGCGTAACGATGCACCAAAAATAAAACAAATCGAAGCCGGACCCCTACTCTGCACTTATACCAATCCGGTTTATTAACCGAAGGTTGGTGAAACTAAAATTATTAACCGACGGATAAGTTCTGAACCTCCCGTCAACTAACCTTCAGTTAACCACATGTTTAACCGAACATTGTGAAAACGGCCCTAAGAACTACCGAATATTTGAATTATTCGATAGTTTCTAGTAATTACCAAATCTGGGAGACAGATTCACTCGTTGAATGATGTTTGGATTACCAAAATCTATCGAATGAATGAATAATTAACAACTATCGAATAACTCGATAGTTTTTATTTGATAGTTCCTAATATTAATTAAAATACTAAATAGTGTATTAAAAAATTCCTGACTAAACAGTACTGTCCAAGTATGGAACAAGGGAGTGATGCAATATTATGGAATTTATAGAACAGTGCGCAGAGTGGTTGCCAAGGAGGAGAAACAGGCGCTGGAGCGTTTTTTTGTATAGAACGGGATTCTATACAACTGGAACTAGAACTGGATAGATTTATGAGTTTTTCCTCATTTATATTAGCAAATAACAAATATTTCTGTTGTGTTACTATAAATTTTATGCAAAATGTTTTCAAAAATGATAAATTGGTGCCAGATTGAGTTTCATGGTAAAAGTTTCAATTACGAACAAACCCTCGAACGTTTACTAAGCCAAAGAACTGTTTTTTACAGATGTGGCCACATTTTTTTTACAGATATTGAAAAGATGCGATGTGGCAGCACGATTGAACTGTAAATTGCCGCTACTTGAGAGAATATCAAAATCGGTTTGATATTTGGCTAAAGTTCAATAACAGATATAACGAATAGGAAACTTCTCTAACTGCAACTCTGATTTAAAGTAGTGTTCGTGAGTTCAAGACCCTGACTCATAATTTCTTCCGTGGAAATTTTATGTTTAATACCCTGACTAATGATTTTTTCTTAGAAATTCGAGATTAGGACTCGGCCATTACACCTTTTTCAGACCCCGAACGACAATAAATATTATAAGTTCACTAGCTTTGTTTTGATATGCCAACGTAGTTATTGGTTTATAAAATTCAATTATTTTTCATGTACACTTTTATGATTTAAGATGCGTAGACAACTTCTGCGCATGATTTATTTGATGACTAAAATATTTGTATAAATTGATTAGGAACAAATAAATGCAGTTATTTCATGTGCATAAGAATATAAACGATAATCAATTTTATTAAATATTTTAATGAGTAACAAATTCGATTGACTTAGTTAATGGTCATTTAAACCAATTTTTGGACACCAGAATCTAAAAATAACTTAAAAATAAAATTACATTTATTTGAAATTAATTGAAATTTATTTGAGAAAATTCTTCACATTGTTTTATTAACAATTCTGCTACAATTACTTTGAAGCCAAGTGTTAGACGCACTAATTTATGTAAAATATAAAAAAAAATTTTACTTGAGTATACCAATACACCAATATGACTAGTTTTAGTTTCAAAAAAAATTGTATTATTATTAATAAGTTCCTTTCTTCATCGTAAATCATTTAACATAACTTTTGAGCTCCTGGTGCTCACACTAATAACCAGACCTACAAGGAATTATTTATTTACTATCATCAAGAGAAACTCTTGACAAATCAATGTGTAAAACATGCGGCATTGGCATACCCTAATTATTTCTTCACCGAAAAACTATCGTTTACCAAATTTTAAAATTTTTAGTACTGCATACAACAATTTGAGCCCGTTTTGGATTGCAATTTCAAACGCTTCGATAATTTCTATGATATGTTAACATGATTTTTAGCTAAACCATTTATTTTCAGATTAGATTATTTCAATCGGGACATTAAGGATGCTCATAAAATGCTGGCATCAGAGATAACTCTGGCTTGCATTTACTTAAGTGCACTTTGTCCATTTCTTTCTGCTTGAGTTCCATTTATTAATTTATTTTGCACTGCTGCGATAATTTCGCCAATGATTCTTTCACCAGACCTTAAAATATAAATAACTTTACTATGATTTTTTTGTTAAAATTAATTAAATACTAATTAAAGTAATAAAAATAAAAATTCCAGACTTGCGAATATGCCGCCTGGATTGTTGTCCGGGGGTCCGCATATGTGCAAGTTACCGGACGTAAAAATTGTTGTCCTTCTCGTCATTCTTGTGAAAATTACTTGGCGGTCGGTTTCGTTGCGGTTTAAAATTTATAGTCAACTGCATGCTTATAACTTCAGTTTGTATATCCTTGGAACCGATTGAGGTACCAGTACTAAAAATATCGCCACCAATTGAAAGAAGGTTTTAGTGTCTTTATTTCAGCTTCATTCAAAACTGAAAAGAAAACATTCATGTGCAAAAAATTATTTAGGCATGCGTCGTAGGCAAGATAAGATGTTGATGGAAATAACGATGCTTCCGCACACTAGATTCTTGCAGGAAGAGCGTACTTTTCAAACCATTTGCCTTGTTTGGACAACGCACGTGAAACAACACACAATTTTTGTAGTACGTATTTTTTAAATAAAAACATTTTTGTATAAAATATAAACATTTACACAGTTTTTATTAAAATATTAACTAATATAATTATTATAAAATATCAAATATAAATATTAAATATCAAATATAAAACAATAAAGACAAAGAGAAATTACATATATTATTTACTTATAATATCTACATATTAATTACATATATAAATTACAAACTCAGTACAAAATTATTCTATTAAAATAAACTAGCAGATATCAAATTAATCAATTAAAGGCACTGCACGCAATATTTGAATGTAACAATTTTAAAATAATTGAAAAATAATTGAATGTAGCAATTTTGTATGATTAAATAACATCCATTGTTATATTAAAGTTATAACATTGAATTGTAAGTAACATCTTTACTTTAAATTTTTCTCTTATTTATACTTAGACTATGTTTACAATTGCTTCTTATTATCTGCTCTTATTTACTATTTAAATTGTCTTGTTATCTACTTATTATTTAGTTTGAAACGACAATTTTCAGGAAAAAGGGATCAACGCACATTCCTTAAAGATAAGGATAAATTCTTATCCGCAGTACCCGTATGACCATTATGACCGTCGCCGCTGTCTTTTACAACACATGTTACTTTATTGCGGTCCTTTCATTACGTGACCGCCATAAAGTCCCATGCCCTTGAACATGTTCAACTATGTTCGAACATCCATTGTCTTATTTCAAGGAAATTAAATTAATTATTTCAACGGAATTTTTACCCACGATGATTATGCTTGCAGTTGTAAATTAAAGGAAGTAATTTTATCTTGAATCTTGAATATAGATCGCAATGCAGCGCTGGGTGCTTTTAGTTTGGACTGTAGTGTCCACATTCTTTCCGAAACCTATAAGTTCGCAAGTAAGTTATTTATGTGAATAAGATGCAGATTTAGAATATATTTCTTTATATTTACCCATCCCAATAAGTTCTTTATTGGGGTAGAAATCGACATAATACGTTGCTAATACGGTATTATTAGCAGAATTTCCAATTAGTCAAGGTTCGAGTTCAGATATTTGTCGTTCAAAGCATATCGTCTTTAGCTTTTCCTCGGGATTGCAATAATGGCAACTGTAAGTCCTCTTTTAGTCTCTTGCTGAATTAAAAGAGCTCTGAGTAATAATTCCATTCCAGTAAGTTTGATTTTCTTTCCGGTTCTTGAGGTCCCAGCTTTATCGCTTGTTACCTCAATTCACGCAAAGTAGGAGCAACCCAACGCTTGATCGAAGCGCTGAGAGAATTTATTGGTAATTTTTAATTACAACTAAAGTCAAATTACTCACCAAGACCTGATGTTTCGCTAATGCAACGCTTTATTGGAAATATCCGAATAATGTATCGAAACATTGATATTATGAAATTAAGACAGTGATTTGGTGGTTTAATATAAATAGCACATAGCACTCACTCTAAATAGCGCCCACTTCAAGTAACTCACACTTGCAAATAGTTATAAAAATCCCTCTTCCTATAATGCAGTAGATTATTGTTAGAATTATAATAATTCTAATAATTCAATTCTGTTTTCAGAACTAGTACCTACAAAAAAATGATAACACAATAAATTGTTTACATAATATTTTCATGAAATATCATACGTGACATTATTTTGGTGAACTGCGCAGCATTATCCAAAACCCCTGTACGTGAGTTTCGGTCGTGTAAAATTTTGTCTTTTTTTTTGGGCACATTTTTTTGAGTGAATAGAGTTTCCTATCTCGTTGTCTCTGCTCTTAAGGCGTCATAATCAGGCCATAAACCGGTAAGACGTAAACCTCCCGATTTTAATTCGTGTAATTGGTCTTCCATTTTGATCCTGATTTTGAAACCTCTCTAACTACAACTCTGATTTAAGGTAGTGTTCGTGAGTTTGAGACCCTGACTCATGATTTCTTCCGTGGAAATTTTATGTTTAAGACTCTGACTAATGTTTTTTTCTTAGCAATTCAAGCATAAGACCCGGCCATTACACCTCTTTCAGACCCCGAATGACAATCCATTTTATAAGTTCACCAGCTATGTTTTGATATGTCAACGTAGTTATTGGTTTAAAGAATTCAATTATTTTTCATGTACACTTTTCGGTTTAAATAACTAAAATATAACTAAAATATTTGTATAAATTGTTATAACTAATATTTGTATAAAATAACTAATTGTTATAATAACTAATTATGGTAACTAATTATTTGTATAAAATATTTATATAAAACAAATAAATGTATTTATTTCATATGCATAAAAACATAAATGAAACTCAATTTCATGAAATATTTTAATGTATAACAAATTCGATTGACTTCGTTAATAGGATACTCAAATCATTTAAGCCCATTTTTAAACCCCAGAATCTAAAAATAACCTAAAAATAAAATTACATCAAATAATTTATTTGAAGAAATTCTTTACATTGATTTATTAAGGATTCTGCAACCATTACTTTGAAGCCAAGTGTTAGCCGCACTAGTGCATTTAAAATATAAAAGATTTTACTTGAGTATATCAATACACAAATATGACTATTTTTGTCTCTGTTTGCAGCTTAGCAGAGTTTCCTTTTATCCGTGACAGTTGATTCTGTACTTCTGACGTATTGTTTGTCAACCGCTGATTGATTTGTGATTTGTTTCTCCTCCAAGCATAGAGATAATTTCTGCTGCTCTTCCGCGCGTAGGAAAAATTTCTGCTGTAGCTCTGAAGTCTGCGTGGCCATAGTTGAAGAAATGAGGAAGCAAATATGTGTTTTTTTGCAAATAAATTTTTCCGTGTAATATGTATTCTCAATGTGAATATTTTATATATTGAATTCAAAAAAATTGAAGAAATAAATTAACTGAAACAATAACATAAACTGATATTTGTGAAATTAAGATAGAAATCAACACTATTTGTATTAATGCAGTATATTGAAACGTGTACTAGAAATAGATTGCTCCTATGCTTCTATTAATTGGGGAATTATTTAATTATTTTTAATTAACAATGCTCTCCATCAATTCGTTTCACAATAGTGTCAATAAGCCAACATGTTGGATATGTTTAAGTACATTCCTTTATATATTTGTTTAATTTACCGCCTTACGAAATTTACAGCGAAACGAAATACAATCTTCAATTTGCTTTTGCTATTGTTATTATTTTTCTATTCTATTTGGAAAGAAAGAAACGTAACGAAAACGAATCGAAAACTGATTTTCTATTGATGTTTTTTATATCTTTCCCGTGTTCGATTAGAAATCATTTAATAATGTAAGACCAGAGATAGAGAGATAGGACACTCGTTACTGTAAATTATAAACGGTGTAATTGCCATTTTTTATAGTCTGTTGAATTCACGGGCACAAAGTATGAGAACTCGTCCGATGTTGTCCATGTTTGCTGTGCTTTTGCTAACGAGTATAACGCCATAATTGTCATCGAGCGTGTTGAACAAAATATTCCTAGCTTATATTTTAGTTTAATTTTCACCAAACGTAAACAATAGTGGTAGGCTTTATTTTAAGAAAATCAATGGGCTGTTCCGGAGTTGGACGTTCCCCCAAATCAATATGAAATATATAATTCTTAAAATCCTAAGGGAAATTAAAGATATGTATAATTAGTTTAACATCAAGGCACCTCCAAATTTATTACAGTAAAATATATTTACCCTAGCATCGTTTTATACCGGTGAAGTACCTAGCAGACAATCACAAAGAGGTAGAAGTTTCTTAGCAAATTGTTTCACGAAAAATTTTCAGCCACCCAAACGGTACTCCTACGTGCGTTTTTGCACTGATATAACTACTATGGGACTTTTAGGTGAAAAGCGATAGAATATTTGTATGTATTCATTGAACATAAAATATTATTTTTTATTTTTCAGTAATTTGTTAATGGATTAATATGATTCAATAAAAAAAACTGAAAATTAATATAGTTAGCATTTATATCATAATCATAATTTATATCATAATAAACAAGAAACAGAATTACGGATTACTTCTCCGGTATAGAGCGATGCTCGGGTAATTGTATTTTACTGTAATAAATTTGGCGATGGCTTGATAGAAATTATGCAAGTATGTAATTTTCTTTAAAATTTTAAGAATCATCTATTTCACACTGGTTTTGAAGATCGCCCATCTTCCAAGTTTCCCATTGATTTTCTTAAAATAATGCCTACCACTATATTATACGTATTGTGAAAATTATATATAAATATAAACTGGGCGAAATGTTTTCAACACGCTCAATGACAAACATGGTGTTACACTTGTTAGCTGAGTTTTTGGGTTTGCAGCTTCGATCTCTAGTAATTCTTAGATTGTTTGGATCTGAAGTTCACTAACGCTACTTTATGAAAATCGAAACCAGAGTTGCAGTTTTAGAAGTTTCCTATCTCTTTTTTCTGCACTTAAATTAGAGCAACAGCCATTTAATTATTTTATTGAATTATTCACAATCCATTGAACAATTCAGAAAGCAGTGAAACTTGAAATATACACAAGGAAATTTTTAAATAACGTAACAATACATTTGACTAATCCACTTATTCAACATGATCAATTCGTATATAGTAAACAACTTGAAAGTTCGTTCAACGCAGTTTTAAACAAAAGTTTGCAATTGTATTTATGTAACAAATATTCAAATAATTGGATTGAATTTATGTAACAAATATTCCTGGCCGGTATGTTCAGTGAGGATGGAGGTGTTAAATTAAGTTTGGTGAAATTTTTGGTGAGTTGGTGTGCAGCGAACATAAAAAGAGAATTTATTATATCAATGGAATTACATATTAAAAAATATACCTGTAAACACAGATGCTTTGTGTTATAACTTTTAAATGTGTACTCTGTTTTAATTGAATCAGAAAATATACTCTGCATATTCGTAGCACTAGAAACTGTATGGAATTCGCTTTTACAACGAATATGATGTAAAAACAAACGTTAGCGATATATTAGAATTCACAAAGATTTATACATTTTAAAAGAAATTTCCGTACTCAGATTACAAACTTGAAAAACGCGTTGTTTTATTATGAGAGAGAGATGGGGCTAGGTAATGTTTTCAAAGTTAGTTGTTGATCAAATATGCCGCGGTTTGAAAATAAAAAAAGAGAAAATTTGATTTTTAAGATGGGAGAAGATATCACTGCTGTTTGCTGGAGAATACTGGTGTTGTCATCTATGCAAAAAGGTGGTTTTCCTCATTCAGGCGAAAATAATACCAATCGAAAGAGTGCATAATAATTTTTCACCATGGCTACTCAAATAGTAGTCATACTTCGTGTGTTCAGTGTTCGTTCATTCGTCGAAGGTTTTGTTTCGTGTTCGGTTTTCTCCGTGTTCAGTATTTATAAAATAAATAATATATCTAATTAGCATCAGCAAAAAAAGTGATTTGATCAACGATTTCGACAGTACAACAGAAAGCAATATGGCCGCCACTTGTTGGATGTTTGCATAGTGAAAAAAGAGATCATGCCAAGAATGTGAAGAAGAGAAGTACGACTTGACTTGAATTCATAAAAAATTCTTGGACTTTGTGAGAAAATACGAAAAAACGAAAATTTTGTAAAGCAATAATTAGATTAATTTGAGATAAACTAATAAAACATAAATGAATATGAAAGTATTACAAATTCGTGAGATATAAATGAATAAAATAGATTAATAAATGGCAATTGGAAGAAATTTCAATTTTATTGTGAAAAAATAGGGAAATTCCAAACTGCGGATAATAAAAAGCATTGGTTGCATTTTCGGTTCTGTTGCTCTACGGGTTGGGCTAGCTTCATTTTTCTCCTCTCTCTCGCTCTTCTCTCTGATTTATCCATATCTAAAAATTTTTCTCCTGCCGTAGTTTAGTTTGTTTAATCGCAGAATTACTTCAGATAATCCTTAATTGTCCAATAATGACTTGATTTTACCTGTAGGAAATGAATTGTTTGTCTTTCGAGATTTTTTAGAAGAAGAAATATCTATTTCCGTTAAGCAGTTTATAAATTCATTTTTCTTTAATTTTAATGCAATTGAAGATTTTTTTGTTGAACATGGTGCAGTATTCTGATCTTTTCCTTTGCCTCTTCTATTTTTTTTAATTTTTTGCTCTTTCGTTAAATATTCCTTTGTAGTGAAAAATAATGTAGTGATAAACACGAGAAACTAAGATAAAATTAGTGTGTGCCTCTCTCGCTCTCGTTTTTTTCTGATTTTATGATCGTGGCTTGATGTATCCACTCAATACATCAATTGCAATTGGCAATGTATTGGTTTGGCATGACAATTGTATTTGTTTATTTGTTTTCAATTTTTTGAGATTCTGGCTTGATTTCCTGTGGGCTTACAGTGGTCCGAAATGGAATTGAGGTCTGAATTGAATTTCTATATCTCAATTAGATAATATGAAATACGGGAATTTACAATAATTTTGGTGAATGAAATATCCTAATATATCGGGAACAGGTTAAGAACCAGACTCCAGCACCAGGATTTTTGTTTTGTTTTGTTGTTGTAGATTACAACAACACTAAAATTGTACTCTGCTCGGCATGTACTGTACTCAGGACTATATCTCATGAACTGTAATAGTGAAACATATGAAGAATGTACCAATGATCACATATTGTTCATATCTTTAATTTTTGTTGTTACATATTTTTTCGAAAACCTTATACTTTTCAATATTTCCACATTTTAAGTACTCTTTTGTATTAAATTTTTTTTATAAAATATGTAATAAATCCACACACGTATAAATATTAAGAAATCTCAAGCTTTCTGGATGTATTCTTTCATCAAAATCTATGCCGGAATTCAGGAGAAAACTGATTTTGAAAATAAAATTTTTTCAAGAAACTACTTTGCTGTATTATATTACTTCCGCAATATGCTACTTTCAAGACTTGGTAACATTGAGGAATGTGTAACTACAATGGGGTCAACGAAAATTTCTCTATAAGACATGATCCTTCAGTCGCTACAAGGATAACAACCCTGAGTCAGTAGAATTCTCTCGCAAATACAAAGTTGTTTGTTTAAAAAGTGTTTACATATGGCGGCCTTCGGCCGCGGCAAGAATAACAATTCTCTGTCAGTAAAATTCATTCATAAACACAAAGTTTGTATAAAGCCTGAGTTGCAGAAACTCGAACAAAAAGTTAATTAAGCAAGTTAATTAATTAAGTTGTTTATTCTAACTAATGAATATTAAAAATACGATAATCTTTCTTAATATTAACATATTTGTGTAGGTTAATAACAAATTTTACAATGGAAATTGAAAACGAAAAAGGTAGTAAAAATACAAATGTGAAGATTTCTTAAAAAATACTGGATTTTTTAATAAAAAGGCTATTACATAGAAACAACGTCTTGTTATTATATCTCTATTGGTGCATTCCTCATATGTCTCCCATTCATGGTTTCTGAGTTATAGCTAAATGAATTTGTGTTTTTACAGTCACTACTTCGAAATAAAACGTCAGCGGAGCAAGTTTTGACGTTTGTTGGGGTCACAATAACCAGCAAAAATAATAATAAGAAATTGAAAAAATTTAAAGCTGTGGTCAGGTCCCGAACTCAAGCCAAATATAGTTTTAATCAAACTAGTTCAGAGGTATAATAAAATATTGATGAAAGTGATAATAATAATTAGCAATGATGATATAATAGAACGATCTTCTCTAATGTGGGTTTGTTTGATAATTTTTACTGATTTATTCTAATATTGAAAATTAATAAGAAATAATGAATTAATAATTCGTGAGTAATAATTGATAATTAATTAAGAAATCATCCTTTGGAAATTTGAAAGAATAAAGTGTTTTGTGGTGATACTTTTCCACTTTTGTATTTAATAGTAATGAATTTATTAATTTCGGAAAGAAAGCAAGGTTTGGAGTTTAAATTTTAATGTTATCACTGATATTGAAGTCAATCGATCGTCATGATTACTATTGCAAGTATAGAAAAATGAGAAGAAAGTCATTCTGATATATTGATGAATTGCACAAGTGATATCAGCAATTTAGCATTATAAATAATTTTGAAATTAAAATCAATTACTTTGTAAGAGTTGATAATAATGCAATAAAAATTTGTAAAAGAGCATACGAAAGTAATACCAATTTAGAAAAGGTTCTAGAAAAAGTCTTAAAATGTGATGAAAAAAATTAAAAATAAATATAAAAATAAAAATATGAGAATTGCATTATTTTACATTATGTTTATTTGAAATTTCTCTGAGACCGATTAGCGACGCTTAATTTTATCGAAAATTATTATTTATAATTTTTTTTTATATTCCGAATATTCAATTTTTATAGAAGAAAATAGCAGTCAAAGTAACTGCAAAACAAATCGACGTTTTCATAATGAAATATATTTCTTAAAAAAACATTTTATTTTCAAGTTTTTTTATTCTGCCATGTCTGGCAAAATTTTTAGAGCTTTAATTTTTTAGCTTCGTATTATTTATTTCTTATTGTTTTTGCAACTCCGACCAGTTCTCCGATAAAATTTCAAGAGGATTTAGAAGTGCAGTAAAACGAGTTTTTGAGTCTGGTGCGACCAAAGTATACTATAAAAAAAGAAAGTAAAAGGCACATCAAGAGAGGATAGATAGTGAGAAAGAGAGTGATAGAGAGATTTAGAGGGAACAGAGAAGAAAAAAGTGTGTGAATACTGGCTTAAATTTGAAAGATTGGAAATTGGATTTTGCGGCTCGAATAAAGAAACCATAAAGTGACGAAAAAAATATAAAATATTGAAAAAACAACGAAATACAAAAAAGATTTTTTGCTTTATACACATATATTATATTATATATGTATATATGCTTATGAAGTGTCTGTGGTTTCATTTGAAATACTAATTCAAATTTTTAATACATTTTTGTGGATTTATTTAAAACAAAGAAAAAAATAAAATTGAATCATAATGAAATAATTATTAATATGTCATGAAAAAGCAACTAATAAGCATTCATTATTTAAAAGAAATAAAGATTACGGAATCAATAAATCGATGATCTAAACCAAAGCATAAAAGAATTGAGCAAAAGAAAAAAAAAAGAAAAAAAGAAAAAAAGAAAAAAGCAAACAAATTATGTAATAAAACTTAATCTTTATAGAGATAAATGTATTTTGCATTTTATACATTTCGAATCGAAAGTTATAAAAAATAGAAAAATGTAGTGTTTCTAAAGTTCCCTTCAAATATGTTTTCGTGCAATAAAGTAAAAGTTTTGAATACATAATTTTTCTTTTTCCCTTTTAATGGTTTGCAAAACTGTTTAATACGCTTTTATTATTTTATGGTATTTTCTTTTGTCTAGAAATAGTTTATAATTAATTTTCTTTAATATTTTTCAATTAATTGTATTAATTTTTCATTTTTATTTTATTGCAGCAGCGTTGTAAAGTTATAACAAATTTAAAGAAAGTAAAACCTATTTTAATTTCCTGCTGATAAAAGATAAAAAATAAAATATGTTGCATTTTTTGTAACAAAAAATTATAAATACTTTAGAACACTAATATTATCAATAACTTCATAATCAAAAACATTTTCGTCCTGCTGTTTATAACAAATTAACAGCTATTACAACAAGGACAATAATAACATCTACGTGATATTCTCAAAACAAACATAAAACTCACAAACGATGATGTCTTGATGTTTTGTCATTTCGATAAAGTATTGGTTTAAGAATCTTGATGCTCGTAAGCACAGATACATTATTTACACATACATTCAAAGTAAACAGACTATGAAAATGCATCGACATCTCCATGTAAATATTGTTTGAAAGGAATATATAATATATATATCACAAGCTTGAATTCAATCTATGGAAAAGTCATCAATCACTGAAAGGTATTTTTTATTTAATTTTTATCTTTTTACTCGTTAATTATTTTTGTCAATTTGGTTCATTTATGTTTCAAGTAATTATTGGTGATTTTTTGTTAGTTTACTTTAAACTTATTTTGAAAAAATTGTGAGTAATTTATTTCGCTATTACAGTCAACAAATTATTACTAAACGAACTTTGAGCTTTGTAAAACTTTTGGTGATTAATTTAGGAATTAATACGCTCATTTCCAAAATCACTTTGTCTGGTTTCGTATCGTCTTTACAGTACCCTTATAAGTGCTTGGTACTACTATGGGTAACGTCTTGCCGAGTATATTTGTAATAGAAACATCCCTAGATTTAGGATTGGTATTCTGAAAAATCAGTAGGTTCTGAAATTATAAAATGGAAACGGAATAATCATTTTTATATCCTATTCTCTTTAAAAAAGGGAAATGGGATATATTAACATTGATACTAAGTTTGTAACGCAGTGAAGGAGCTACAATAGATACAGAAAAGTATATATATTCTGGCTCAGAATGGTCCCCTGAGTCAATTTAGACCTATCCGTCCGTCTGTCTGTCGGTCTGTCTGTCTGTATGTGGAAATCACGATTACAAGAGAATGAATGAAGTTATGATCATGAATTTGGTACCAATTTGGTATGAATATTTCGTGTTATGTATTGAAAATGGGCGAAATCGGACAACTTCCACGCTCACTTATGGTATCTAATGTGAACTAAATCGCGTTTAGAGCTCAATTTCTCAACTCCGAGTAAGAGAATTAAACGTGAGATTGTATGTCCGAGTCTATTACCTCATTTGAAAAAATAATCCCAAAATGGGCGTGATTCGCCCACTAGAGACAAAATTCGTACAGGCGTACAGACGTGAAAATAGAGATATTGACATGAAATTTGGTATAAATATTCCCTGTCATCACAGAATGGGTGGTGTTGAGAATGGGTGAAATCATAAAACTGCCACGCCCACGCCTCAATTAGAACTGTTTCACAAAAAAATGAGCGTTGAAAACAACAAATAAAACATGAAATTTGGTACGAATGTTCTTTGTCACAGGCTGGTTATAAATGTAAATATAATACTTTAAATATAAATATATAATATATTTAAATAAGCCGCCGACATTTTGTTTGAACGTTGTTATCAAGAGATTCGGGAATAGGATATATAAGCTTCGGCCAGGCCGAAGATAACGTTCTTACTAGTTATAATTTCATTTAAATATTCTGAATACCAAATTCTGAATACCAAATTAAACAAGCAAGGGTGCCATCTTCGGCCTGGCTGAAGCTTAAATACCCTATACTTACAGGATATATCCGTATACCTAGCAGAGATGCGGGTCACGCTCACTTTTTGCAAAATAATTTAGTATTCATGGCTATTCCTTCGAATAAGCAACAGCGCATTAGAATATATTAAAGTGCGTCTTATATAGAAATATTTTCAACAAGAAACGGACTGATTTCATAAAAAATATAAAACCTTCGTCTGAAAATCAGATGGTAAAAAGGATGGCTGGAGATAAAATGAAATGCAAAAAAAAAATTAAAAGAATTTAAAAAGTGTTGTTTTGGTTTTATGTCCAGATAGTTGCCACATGCGCTAATTATGTTGGCGGAATGGAACAAATGAATTCATAAATTCATAAATGTGACTAATATGACTATATTTATGTATTTAGTCAAAATTGTATTGCAAAAACGTTTGGTAGAAATGCATGTAATTTCACGCATAGGATTTTTATTGTTTTACTAAACCAAAGTGATAAGAGGTACGATTTTCTCGACTAGAAAGAAGAATTGTTAAAATTTTGTTATATACATTTATTCAAATTATTGAATTTCCATGAAAAAGTGTACCTTTGTATGAACATCTCTCGAAAGATGTCAAAAATTCCTTTACGTAAAAAAATCCCATGGGAAAACTCAATTTCCATAATGTTGTAAAATTCCACAATATAAGAAAAAATATTACAAGAAAGAGAAATGTCCTATTAGAAATTATAAATCCTTCTCAGTGATGAAAAATTATAAGAATATTGAAGACGCATATGTGATATCAAAAATATCAGCAGCTTTAAAAAAATCTAAAGGGCACAAAGATATACTTATGGAAGAAATAGAAGTAGAAATAAAATCCATGTAGAAATTTAAACGAGTCTTTTTCTCCCGCTAATGCGACACAAAGTTAATTAAAAATTGCAACATATAACATTTTTTCAAAAGCTTTTCTCCGTGTACATATTTTTTGATAGTTGATTTTTGTTATAATAATTTTTCATCAACCGCATAACTTAATCGACTAAATAGCGCATTAAGTAGTAATAGACCTTCATTAAATATACTTAGCTTTTTTGTGCCAAAAAAATACAAACACTTTTTGATGTTTTCGTTATTTTCTCATGGAAAATTGAATTATTAATAGATTATATTGGAGATATTTTAAAAGGCTTATGGTTATGGAATGCATATCAATTATTTCAGCTGTCACGTCCGACGAAGCCCTTTTTCTTTTAATTTCTTTGTTTTGCGGAAAATCTTGTCTTCAGAAATTGGACAAATCAAATATTTTTATTGCTTATTATAATGTTTAATTGATTTTTCGGCAAAATATTACATTAAAAATTTTGCAAAACCTTATAGATGTACGAACTCAGATTTATGATACTGACATTTTTCATTGCAAATGGGTTGACGATTGCAAAACTAATTATAAGGATAACTGAAAATTATAAAAAAGTTATATTCGAAATTTGGCAAGTCGTACTTAGTGCCTTTTTGAAAATTAGATAGTAAATTAAGTCTTGATTATTGTTGCTGCCAATTAAGTATCAATAAATAGTCCTAGAATTTTTTTCATATAGTTTGAGCGGGAGGAAGTTTAAAAACACTTAATATTTGCATTGATTTTTAGTTGATTAAAAAGAGTAAATCACGGTGATTGAAATGATCTTGCCTAAATAGGAATAACTTTTATTAAGGACTGTGTTAGCCAGAGTGTGCTCACCCTGTCGACTTAATTTTGCACCAAGCTTTCATTGGTTTTTATCACTACCACAAACAGTATTCTGTATAAAATGTCGTTTATTGACTGTTTGCGTAATGAATTTTTAGGGTCTCACGCGAAACGAAACGATTGGAAATACTGCTACGCTAGCTTTGACGGGATGTTCGAAATTTCAAATCAAAAATGTTCGGCTTCCGCATTCGGTCTTTGGACCGAATGCACTGATAAGCACTAAAAACATTTACTTATTTTGTGTCGACCAAATTTCTATCTGCTGCCTATTTACAAGCTGTCAAAGCAGAGAAAAACTATGGAAAACACAATAGAGAAACCTAGAAACGCCTTCGTTTCGTTCTGCGTAATAAAGACCTTCATGTTAGACCGCAAGAAAGGATATTGTACGATATTTATGTTATGTTTGTTACTAAAAAATATTATCTAAAGTGGTCCACTCTATTTAAGGGCATTATAAAGAAAGAAAGTTGGATTTATAGAAGTCTTGGTAACTTGGAAAATAATGTCCGGATTTCTCTCATTCGATTATTTGATAATTTTGATGATTTTTATAATTTGATGATTAGATAATGGTAGAGTGATTGATTAGTTTGTGTTTACACAAGTCTGAAATATCTCTCAAAAGTACAACGTAAATAGAAAAATGTTACATTATGATGCGTAGACTTGCCCTGACTTCTGACATCAGTTTAATAACTGCAATAGTTTAGTGATTATAATAATAATAATAATAATAATAATAATAATAATAATAATAATAATAATAATAATAATGGGTGTGCTACTTATTCCCTAAGGATATAAAATGTGATATTAACTTTACGGATAAAATAAGGATAAATACTTCAATTCAAGAACATTTTGGGGTTCATTTATGTTTTCGGTTTTTTTATTAGTTTTCGGTTCGTTAACCTCTTATACATATTTGATAGGAAGTAGTATTTGTCATTGCCCTTTAAGTTTTTTCTTTAAGTTGCTGTATAGGATGTATTTGTGGTGAAGCCGAATGAATAGCCAATATCAAATATTAATTTTTATTTCTTAATTCTTAATATTGTAACAAATACGCAGTAAATGTGAGTAATGCGGAACCTTCGGTAACATTACTGAAACGACCGCGACGCTTACTACGTAACACCTACATATCGTCACAAGTTATAACATCTGAGCCACTAGATGTCATAATAACTATTGGTCACAAGTAAGAACTTGCCAGCTGATTCCTTAACTTTCGATGCCATTTGCTCTGGTCTATAAATACGGTGCAAGTTGGATCATTTGTCAGTTCGAATCTGGCAGTTGAACTGAACACAGACAACTGAGCACAATTGAGGCATTGAAAAGCGCCGGCACTAACGTAGAAGGACATGAGATCTGTCTCGATGCTTCTGAAGCATCATCAAAAAACGCAGAGCATCAACCAGACACACAACGCGCTCAAGCGCGAGCGTTCGACGTGAACATGCTTTTGGGAACGAAGGCTCAGCAGACTTCACAGCTGCAGGAACAATTTTCCCTATGCGTGAAAGAGCACCTCCAATTATAAGAGTAACTATAAATTATAGGAGCAACCGTTACAGTAGGAGTAACGTAACAGTAACAGGAATTAAGGTACAAGTAGTCAACCCGTAACGTAGCGGGACGTGCTGTAGAACTCAACCTATCTTATGGAGAACAGTGTATACGGTTATAGAAATCGCGACGGAGCGTGACGGAGCGTAGAGACCTATTGAAATTTGTTTCTCCTCCGTCGAGTTACGAAAGCATTTCATACACCTAGCCATGCTCTTTATGATTCCTATGCGTAATATATGGGGTAGAGCGAGACAGCATTTTAGTTTTCTCGTCCGTATTTTACAACAAATAAATGACAGCAAAATATTTGCCGAAACTCAGTTTTTATTTTGACGTGTTCACTAATCACTACCACGTATTCTACAGCACGTCCCGCTACGCTACGGGTTGACTACTTGTACCTTTATAGGAGCAACGTAACAGTTTCAATTATTGCTTATTGAGGGAAAACTCTGGCAAGCTGCAGGCGAGGCAGAATAAGCTGGTGGATCATCTGCAGCAACTAGAATTAAAATCTTTGCGCGTTAACGGCAATGGTGTCCAGTAGGTCAGTCAGTCAGTCAGTAAGTGTCAGTTCATGTTGAAGGCTCCAACGTTTGATGGAACAGTTGCCGTTTGAAAATACAACCAGCCATAAGGGGCGTGAGCTGGTCCCACCCACAGATTGTTCCACTATCTCCGTTTCACAAATACATCGCAATAATAACAATTTCGCGATAAACGGGGCTGTGGTTGGGCAAATAATCAACTCTAGATACGGGCGCAACACAATCCATTATTAGATCAGATCTTGCAGAGGGTAACGCAGAGTCACTAATGGGTTATAAATTACATTGCGTACATGTAAATTACACACGGAAAGATATCAAAAAATTCATACAAAATTGGAGTGTACAGTGCAGGTGGGAACGCTTGACGTACGTCACACCTTTTTCGAGGTTACGAGACGAGATTATTATCTGTGTCAACTTCATACTAACCCATAGTCTGACCCTCAATTTTAGAGAAATAATACTGCCATATCAAAACATGGAGATACCATTAAGAACCGGCTATGAACAGCCTCATATAAGAGATGTGAGTATAAGTCACCGACAGTAGATTCCAACAAAGTACAAAGCAATTTTATGATCATGTGTGGATAATAGAGAGGACTATATAAGTAGTATTGAGAAGAAGAACAACATCGGAGATATTGATTCGGCGAACACTCGTACAAACAAGAAGTAATAGGTGTATTTCAGTACGGAAAATAAATGGGTTCACAGGGCCGACCACTCTTAATCAAGACGTGGTGAGAGGACAATGTCAAGCTGCGAAGGCCGTGGTTGCAACACCGGGTAGATACAGGCTATGCAACACCTATTCCGCAATCCGTGCAGTTTTCCACTTGCAAAATGAGAAGAGGCGGTAGAAATAATAAAAGAGATGCAGAATGATGGAGTGATTGAGCCTTCAACAAGTCAATTGAGCTCAACGGTCGTGTTAATTAATAAGAAAGACCAAAGTACAAGCGTCGATTATCGTCGTCGATTATAAATTGAACATCGCCACCAAGAAGGACAGCTACCCAAACGCTGCAAAGAGGCGACACCTTGGAAACATGTGAGGCGAAATGGTTGTCAACGTTGGATTTACAAAGGTTATTGGTTATAGGCAAATGGAGATAGACAAATTTGATAGTGATAAAACCGACTTTAGCATTGGAGATGGGTTGTGGCAATTCCCCTTAATGCCATTTGATTTCTGCAATATGCCAACGACTTTCGAACATCTAATGGAACACGTGCTAAAGAAACTTCACTGGAAGACATGTTTGGTATATCTTGATCTATCATTGTTATGGGCAAGAACTTTTTGACAACCACTTCAAGAATTTGGGAGAAGTCTTTAATCAAATTGCCTTTGCCGCTCTATGGTTAAATGCAAAGAAATGTGTTCTATTTAAAACAGAAGTAACTTACTTGGGCTACACAATCACTACAGATTTTCTCGGCCACTGCACCTATTATCGATGCTCCGTACATGGGTTTACCAATGTTGCCCAGAGTTTACTTAATATTAGAAAGAAGAATTGCAAGTTTTCTGGAAGGAGGGAAAGAATGTATTCTTGATGTTCCAGTTCCTAGTGAAAACTTTGTTTTGGACACTGATGCTAGTACACATGGAAAAGGAGGTGTGCTCTCACAAATAACCTGCGGTCAGGAAAAAGTAATTGGGTACTGCAACAGAGCACTCGGAAAACCAGAAAGGAATTAATTAGCAACAAACCTAGTAAACAATCTAATATGTATGATACAATATGATCTAATATGATATATCTAATATGATATATCTAATATGATATATCTAATATGATATATCTAATATGATATATCTAATATGATATATCTAATATGATATATCTAATATTTTATATCTAATATGACATATCTAATATGATATATGTGATATGATATATCTAATATGATACATCTAATATGATACATCTAATATGATATATCCAATATGATATATCCAATATGATATATCTAATATGATATATCTAATATGATATATCTAATACGATATATCTAATATGATATATCTAATATGATATATCTAACATGATATATCTAAAATGATATATCTAACATGATATATCTAACATGATATATCTAACATGATATATCTAATATTATATATATATATATATATATATATATATATATATATATATATATATATATATATATATATATATATATATATATATATATATATATATATATATATATATATATATATATATATATATATATATATATATATATATATATATATATATATATATATATATATATATATATATATATATATATATATATATATATATATATATATATATATATATATATATATATATATATATATATATATATATATATATATATATATATATATATATATATATATATATATATATATATATATATATATATATATATATATATATATATATATATATATATATATATATATATATATATATATATATATATATATATATATATATATATATATATATATATATATATATATATATATATATATATATATATATATATATATATATATATATATATATATATATATATATATATATATATATATATATATATATATATATATATATATATATATATATATATATATATATATATATATATATATATATATATATATATATATATATATATATATATATATATATATATATATATATATATATATATATATATATATATATATATATATATATATATATATATATATATATATATATATATATATATATATATATATATATATATATATATATATATATATATATATATATATATATATATATATATATATATATATATATATATATATATATATAATATATATATATATATATATATATATATATATATATATATATATATATATATATATATATATATATATATATATATATATATATATATATATATATAATATATATATATATATATATATATATATATATATATATATATATATATATATATATATATATATATATATATATATATATATATATATATATTATATATATATATATATATATATATATATATATATATATATATATATATATATATATATATATATATATATATATATATATATATATATATATATATATATATATATATAATATATATATATATATATATAAATATATATTATATATATATATATATATATATATATATATATATATATATATATATATATATATATATAATATATATATATATATATATATATATATATATATATATATATATATATATATATATATAATATATATATATATATATATATATATATATATATATATATATATATATATATATATATATATATATTATATATATATATATATATATATATATATATATATATATATATATATATATATATATATATATATATATATATATATATATATATATATATATATATATATATATATATATATATATATATATATATATATATATATATAT